>CAMZMU010000089.1:14163697-14735804 GCA_947311845.1 Poa pratensis | reverse complement strand
TGACATGCATGGGGAGGGGGCTCAGGTCTAGTTCGATGCCGACGAGGTGCCATACGATCGAGACGAGACCTGGTGCCATACTGCAATTGGGGCAGAGCATGTCACCAGAGAGCCGCGGGTCATGCCGCCATGGACTCCCAAGGTCCGGGCATGACGGGCCTTTCGTAAGGTTCGACACGCGAGGCTACGATGGTCGGTTGCGAGAGGCGAGCAGCGCGAAGGACAAGGGAGAAAGGCGAATCAACTCGGAGTCGCGGCTCTCATCGTGGTGATTAGAATGGTCGAGGGTGGGTCAGTCCGTCAGTGATATGCGGTTGATTGTGGTTCGGTGCTCAAATGGTCCTCCCATTCTGACGAGTGTCGAGAGAGACGCGAGACACCAGGCCAATTATGTTGGGGCGCACCAAAACTCGGTGTGGCTGAGGGTGGCCGGAGTTAGAACGGTTACGCACGATTCAAACAAGACGAGGGTGATGTTCCTTGGGTCGCCGGTAACGGGCAGGTGGGGGAGAACCTTTGCGACCACGCAGGGTGCTCTTTTGGAGGTCGGGAAGATCAACATGGGCTCCTTTAGCGACGATTGATCGCCTTAGCGGAGCTACTGCGGGATGGCTCGGCCTCGGACGGTCATTTCGGACGTGTTTTATTGAGGTCTTAATTTATTCTATTTTTTTAATTGTGTTTGATTAATAATGTTGTTAACAAGGCATTGATTAATAATGTTGTTAACATGGCATTGAATAGTTTTACAATATCTAAATTAGAAAAAAATAAAAACATTCGAGTAAAATAAAATAGAAACTACAACATTTCAGGCTAGATTAGATCTGAGGACCCATTTTGGGATTTTTTTTGAATTACTATCAGAAATACTATCAGTTCTGCAACGAGTACTCACAAATAACTAACTGATTCGTTAATAAGCGTTTGACATTGGGTTGATAAAGAATGGCCCAAAAGAACTTAGGGAAATACTCATTCGCCGCAGCGAATCACACTCTACCCGGGCGTTTCCACTTAATGTGACAGTGGCTCTTTGGGTCCACCTATCGGTCTCCTCTTTCTCTACGCCCTCACTTCTTCCTCTTCTATTTCTTCACGTGGCACATGCTTGGGGGGGGGGGGGGGGGGGGGGGTGGGGGGCGGGGGGTGGGGTGGGGCTCAGGTCTAGTTCGATGCCGACGAGGTGCCGTACGATTGAGACGAGACCCTGGTGTCATACTGCAATTAGGGCAGAGCATGTCACCAGAGAGCCGCGGGTCGTGCCGCCATGGACTCCCAAGGTCTGGTGACATGCATGGGGGGGCTCAGGTCTAGTCCTATATTAACGACACAGCAACCAATCCCCTAAAACGGGGGGCTACCGTTTTCTGCCAAGTTAACATATTCTTTACTATTAAATGGGAGTTGGTGACTGGTCGTCCCGGTTGGTATATAAAATGAAGTGGGTGTGGGCCACGTCCGGCCGTAAGTTATATTCCGTAACTGCAGCCCGTAAGTGTAGCATTGTTCTTTTTTCGTGGTATATCATTTCCCCTTGAGTGGGTCGAGCGCCAAACAGTGGGCCAGACCCCTTTTAGGAAAAATAATTTTCCTTAATCGCGTGAAATAAGTCTATATGTTTGTGTTCCATGTCACAGGCGAAGAGCCATGAGCAACGGGCCCCATTCCCCGATAACCGGTGGTTAATTCACCTATTAGGGGATGGTTTTGGTTACATATTACTCCCGTGGGGCTCTTATCAATGTTAAAACACTCCCCAGCGGTTATTGCAGTGTCGGCTCTGGAACACCACTATCCATACCCGACATACCCGGTACCCGAGGATGAAGCCTTAGTTGCAGCCTGCACTTCATTCATGAAGCCGGAGTCTCAAATTCTACAATTCATCCTTTGTTCATTCGGAATATTGTTTGTTATTGGCATGTGTGCCTTTAAGAACTGCTCATTTATGTGATGTAATGCCTAAACATAATGTGTGTTGAACATTTGAACATGTTCTATTTGTGGATGTGTGCCAATTTGAACCAATATTATGTGTGGTTGTGTGCCCATTTGAACCTAGATCATCTTATTTTGTTATGTGTGAATTGTGATCATTAATTTGATGGTATATTATTGTGGTTGTGTGCCCTTTTTGCTCTGTTTGTATTGCTGTCATTTATTTACTCGATTTGTTGGGGAGGTGCTGTCCAAATTTTCATAGACAATGTTGTTGGATACACCGGAGGTTCTTGGGTATGGTTATCCGCTGGTTATCGATAACCTGATGGGGATGAGGATGGGAGAATAGTTGTCCCGTGACAGTTAATGGGCCCGGGATGGGGATGTAGAAAATTTTATTGTATGGGATGGTTATGATTTGGCAATAACCGGTGGTTAGTGTCCCCGTTGCCATATTGAGCCATGAGTTGTCTTATCCTGTTTCTATTATTGTTTCCACTGTTCCTTCGATACAACTGTTCTCTGATGTAAGGGGTCCTGCTCATCCTTGTGTTGGTAAACACTCGTATTGTGTAAGCTTTATTGATAATTTTCGTAAATCCACATGGATCTATTTTTCTTAAAAATTGTTCCGATGTTTATCAATTTCTTCTCAATTTTCAACAATTTGTTCAGTGTAAATTTGGTCGCAAAATTATTAAAATGCAAACTGATTGGGGTGGTGAGTATGAAAAACTCCATTATTCTTTCAAAAACGTTGTGTTACTCATCATTCTCATTTACGCATGCATATCAACAAAATCGTTCTGCGTAACGCAAACATCGTCATATTGTTTAAGTTGGTTTTTCGTCACTCGCAAATGATTCTATGCCTCCGAAATTTTGGGATGAAGCCTTCTTAACCGCCACATTTCTTATTCATTTGCTTCCTAGCAAAGTCCTTAATTTTGCAACACCGACCAAAAAATATCGTGATGTGATGTCAAACTATGACTATGTTCCGCAATTTTGCATGCGCTTGTTGGCCTAATCTTCATCTCTATAACAAGCGCAAACTAACTTTTCAATAAAAAAGATGCGTCTTTTTAGCCTATAGCCCTCTCGACAAAGGTGTAAAATGTCTCGATTTGTCTACTGGGCGCGCGTCTACAGATCTCATGATGTGGTTTTCGATGAAAATGTCTGCCCTTTTGCCTACGGGGTAGTTGCTCCTTTGCACATGCCGCTCGAGGACGTTTTTCTACCTCCATTGCCCATATTTGCTTTCCACACCTCTTTTCGCAAATCACTAGAGATGCTCTTACACAAGGTGTTCCGTTTAGTGTAACACACTGTTAACTGCTCGTCCCAAGATGCATTTAATTAGGCCAAATGTCAAAACTCTGAACATATGCTCTACTAGCGAGTTACATGCATTTAACTTTGGATTATTATATACAACCTACTATCTGGTTTATTAGGCACAGACGTACCCCTAGATCATCAATTTGAAATATGTAATACGAGATATATACATATTAAAAACTATACGATTAGAAACTTCAAAGTTTATGGTTTCTAATGGTGTAACTTAATGTCATAAAATTCATATTACATTGGTAAAATTGAGGATGTGAGACATTTAGGGCCTCAGAAGGCATACACGTTGGCCCAATACATTTTAAAAGATAATATCCTTCAAAAGAATTGTTTGATTTTCAAATTAAATCACACGGAATTACATAGTAAATAATTTGAAATAAGGCTCTGTTTGAAATGAAGGAAATCAGAACATGGGAATAGGAAAAAAAACAAGAAATGAGATGCCAAGTGTCCTCAATTTTTAAAGGAACCAAAACAGCGGAAATTTTTCAAAAGCGTCGTTTTGATGTCACACAGGGAACACGGGAATTGTAAACACAAGGAGATGAAAACATGAGGTCAGATTTCATGTTATTTTTCCTCCAAAATTCCTTTGGAACGACCTATGCCTTCGTTCCAAACAACACAACATTATTTTTTCTGTAGGAATTTCATAGAAATATTGGATTCCTATGCCTTTGTTTCAAACATCACCACATTAATTTTCCAACAGGAATCTTATTTTTATAATTCCCACACTTTTCCTCTGTTCCAGATGGGACCTAAGTTTATAAGAAAACTAACATCCACTAAAACATATTCCCTAAATTTTAGAAATTTTAATGTGCATGACATTGCAATTCTGTTTTGATTTTTTAGTCATGTGTTCTAGAAATCCTATAAATCAAAGTGCCAGTCATCCACAAGATAAATAAGCCAATTTTGATGCATCTCGTGATGATACACGCGGGCTTTTCTTCAGTCTATGGCTTTTTTTACAAAATGCATGTCCTTTCTTAGAATCCTCTGAGCTGCCTTTAGAGCAACAACAACGCGGCGACCCATTTGGTCCGGCCGCGTCCGTTTTGTCCGCCCGGGAAGAAAACACAGTGCAACTCGGCAACCCATTTCGGTGACTCGTCCATTTGGTGTCGACGTGCATCCATTCCCGGCCCAAATTTGGTACGGGTTTGCGTCCCCCGGACAAGCAACTCGGTTGCCCCGATTCAGTATGGCAGCGATTCAACCACCATTCGTATCACTCGTATGTCCTTTTAAATGCCACCGTGCTCACTCTGCTCCCCCACTACCAACATCAAACCATAGTCCGGTGCAATGCCGCTCAGGTGGACAAAGAAGGGGAAAACGACCACAAGGCCAGCTCCTTGTCGGGCTGGCGAGGCGTGGCCACCTCGCCTCCTGCCCCGTTTGCCAGCTTGCCACCGGGGACCACTATGTCCCTATTGACGAGAGTTAATGGTATTGGGAGAACGTTGTGCCCGTGTCGTGGTCGGACGTGCACCTTCCGGACCGCTAGCAGTTGCCATTCCGGTCAACGGCCATGTGATGGCGTGGAATAACACGTTCGCAGGGAGACCCCAAGTGTAAGGTTTGATGTAGTTCAGCAACAAGTTTTCCTTTGATTACAAAACAAGGTTATCGAACCAGTAGGACTTGGAGAAGTCTTCGAAAAGGTGACAATAGCAATGGCGCCTAAAAACTTATTGCGTGTTGACGTGGACCTGCGCACACACAAACAAACTACTTTGCCCCAACGAAACAGAGAGGTTGTCAATCCTCCGGCTTGCTGAACACAAGGGATTAAACGTATGGTGGAAAATAATATGAGAGCAAATATGACCAGCGAGCAAATGACTAGTAAAATCTATTAAAACGGTTGTAAGAAATATAGGAAAATAGGACCGGGGTCCATAGTTCACTAGTGGTGTCTCTCCAAAAGATAAACGTGTTGGGTGAACAAATTACAGCGGGGCAATTGACAAACATGGGCGCGACACAATACTATCATGACACATGGTTCACCGTTTCATTTAATATGGGCATTACGTCAAAATACATAGACCGTTATCTAACTGCATCTATGACTAATAATCCACCCCGGGATCGCTATCCAGCATGTCACCCGAGCAATGAATACAACATAAAGCAATAAAAACCGCTGTTTTATCCCTAGTAGCAACAGCACATCTCAAGTTCTAATCGTTTCTGTCAACTCGAGCTCGAACAAGAGAGGCATGAATCCACTATCTAGCATAAATACCCTCTCTAATGACACAAGTAATTACTTTGGCCGAAGCATCACAAGCATCGGAGAGCATGCGAGATCATAAATAAACATATCATAGATAAACTGAATCATAATGTCAAGACTCATAATTCATCGGATCCCCGCAAACACAACACATAGTATTACATAAAGATGATCTCAATCATGTAGGCGGCTCATAAGATCTAAACAATGGAGCACAAAGGAGAAGAGACAACCATCTAGCTACTGCCATGGACCCGTAATCCCGTGGTGGACTACTCACGCATCACTCCGGAGGCAGGCATGGTGGTGTAGATGCCTCCGGTGACGATCTCCCCCTCCGGCAGGGTGCCGGGAAGAGCTTCAGAACCCTCCCAATCAAGGGTTGGCGACGGCGGCGGCCTCGGAACTTTTCTGGAAAATGTGATCGGGTACCGAGGGTTTTCGGGAGGAAGACAATTTATAGGCGAAAGGGCGGCGCAGGAAGCTTCTCGAGGAGCCCAGGTGGGGCCAAGGCTGGGCCGCGCCTGGGGGTCGTCTGGCCCCTATGGGGCCCCCTGCATGCGTCCTCCTGGCGCAGTCTTTGTTTCTTCGTAAAAATAATTCATGTAAACTGACAGCTTATTCCGAGAAAATTTCCCGACTAGCTTTTCTGAAACAAAAAGACAGCAAAAATAGTAACTGGCACTGGGTCTTGTTAATAGGTTAGTTCCATAAAAAGTGCCAAAATGATATAAAAACATTGTAAAAGCATGTGGCAATGATATATATTATGAATAGAACAATCAAAAATTATAAATACGTTTGAGACGTATCAGCATCCCCAAGCTTAATTCATGCTCGTCCTCGAGTAGGTAAATGATAACAAAATAATTTTTGGTAGTGACATTCTACCAACACGATTATGATCAAGAATGTAAAGCATATGAACTAGATGAAGTGATCCAAGCAAATGGTCTATAGTTGACATAAAGCAAATAATGATTAACCATGTGTAACATCTAAGCAAGAATTTTTCATAGATAGTACTTTGGAGACATGAAAATTATAAGACTTGTCAAGCTTGATAGTTCACAAAGCAATATACTTTCGGCAAAGGTGCTCAACCAACACAAAGTAAGATTTAAGTTTTCAGCAGAAGATTCAACTTTTAACATACTTATCTTATGATAATGTCAATATAAAGTTTTCACAGTTAAACATAAAGATAGCATGTAGTACACTTGTACCTCAATTGATAATATGCATTTACTTGAGAGATAAAGATTGGAAAGGAAAACTGACTCAACATAAAAGTAAAAGAAAGGCTCTTCGCAGAGGGAAGCATAGATTAATCATGTGCTAGAGCTTTTTAGTTTTTGAAAGCACATAGAGACATAAAAATATTTATTTGAGTGGTGCATGCTATGGTCAACGAATGATAGTGAACAATGCATTACTACATTTGCTAGATACTTTTAAGAGCGGCTCCATGAGGAACATTATTTCTGCAGCAAGCAGATCATCCCTTTTATCTCCTTTGTTTACACATGCAGATGTTTGACTGAATTCACAGGAACAAATGTGAGGAGATTTTTTGGTGAAAGTTGTAATTTATATTTTATGGGGCTGGGCACCCCGCTGCCAGCTCTTTTCGCAAAATTAATGGATAAGTAGATGAAGCATACAAGTCCTGAAATAAGTTTGTCCAACAAATGCAATAAAGACCACCCACTTCTTCCTCATGAGCTTAGTAGTAGATGCACAAAAAGGAAGTAATAACATTTTGATATTTAAAGGTAGCACACGAAAAATTTATTTGGAGTGGCTTGGAAATACCACATGTAGGTAGGTATGGTGGACACAATGGCATGGATATTTGGCTCAAGATTTTGGATGCACGCGAAGCATTCCCTCTCAGTACAGAGTTTTTAGGCTTAGCAAGGTGTCAAGCAAATACATATTAACAACCGAATACATGAATGACCACAAGATATACATTAAGCATAACCATTAGACTCCATATGTCTCCTTGTCAACCAAACATGCTTTGCAAAAATAATATCTAGACTTTGAGAAATAACAATCCAAACAAGCATCATAATTCTAAGTTTTACGGTATTTCTCCACTAGTCCATTCTTAAGCAAATGATCCACAAGTTTAAGCATTCATCTAATTTATGTCTCAAAACAATTGACAAGCATCAAATAATTCAAGACAATGCTATTTGAATTTCTTCTTTTACCACTTCCTACATGATAGTTCCCTTTCAAGCAAACACCAATCAATTTATTTGAAACAACTCTCTAAGCAAATAAGCATGTAGCACAAGAGAGTACAACCTAACTAAAAATAACTAATAGCTCTGAAAGAGATACATGAAAAACAAGAGCTAGAAGCTAAGATAATAAAAGCTAAACACTCTACACATAAAGTGAAGAAAGAGTGTATATGAAAAAGCGGAGCGTGTCTCTCTCCCACAAGAATGCAAGGATCCATTTATTGAAAAGTACCAGCAAACAAACAAAACAAAACAAAACAAAACTGAAAGCAAAACATAAATACGCTCCAAGAACAACACATATTATGTAAAGGAATAAAAATATAGTTTCATGAGATCGACCTGATTAATTGTCGATGAAGAAGGGGATGCCTTGGGCCATCCCCAAGCTTAGACGCTTGAGACTTCTTGAATATTTGGTGTAGGTCCAGGGAGCCTCCCCAAGCTTGAGCTTTAATCCCTTCTTGATCTTCTTTTATCACCTCGTTCTCTCAACAGTTGAAAACTTCCTTCACACAAAACTTATCACAAACTTATTAGAGGGGTTAGTCCTCAAACAAAATAATCCAACTCCAGTTCTCACTTGAAAATTGCATAAACTTGTTTCTAAACATTAGGTACTGTCACAAAGATCTAAGTGATGTTCCGTGGATCGAGAACTCCACTTTGCTCGTAAAAGGTGCAATGCAAAAATTTGGACATAATCTGTCAAAAACAAACAGAACGCAAAGATGATTTTTTCGAGCTACTAGGACACCTCGAATCAGAAAACTCAAAACTAACGAAAGGTAGACAAAACCCAATGCTTGCTGTCAAAAATTTAAAGCTCCAGGTCACGTTCTGTGATTTTTTAGAATTTCGTACGGTGACGAACAATATCTGTTTCTGGACAGCAAAACACATAATTTCACTTTCCTCTCATTAGAGGCTATTTTGGCACACAAAAACGAAAATAAAAGATACAAAGAAGTGTTACCAAAGTAACAGCAACCTTGACTCAAATAAAATAAAACAAACTGAAATAAAAACAATGGGTTGCCTCCCATAAGCGCTTTTCTTTAACGCCTTTTAGCTAGGCACAATAGCAAAAAGATCAAGTATTATAAATTTTAGCAACATCCAAATCACTTGACTTAACACAAGACACAAAAGATGACCTCATTCTCTTCTAGGGAAGTGTTCCATCCCTTTCTTAAGTGGAAAATGAAATTTAATATTTCCTTCTTTCATATCAATGACAGCACCAACAGTTCTACGAAAAGGTCTTCCCAACACAATAGGACAAGAAAGTTTGCATTCAATATCCATGACAATAAAATCTACAGGGACATAATTACCATTAACCATAATAAGAACATCATCTATTTTTCCCACAGGTTTGTTCAAGGTAGAATCAAGATAATGAACATTCAAAGGACAATCTTCTAGTGGTTCCAAATCAAGAATATAATGTCATATAGCTTTTTAGGCAAATGGAAACACTAGCACCAAGGTCACACATAGCATTGCACTCAAACTCATTAACTTTCATCTTAATAGTAGGCTCCCAAGCATCTTCTAATTTTCTAGGGATAGAAAATTCACTCTTGATCTTTTCTTCCCTAACTTTAATCAAAGCATTTGTGATATGTTGGGTAAAAGCCATGTTCATTTTACTAGCAATAGGATTTTTTGCAAGCTTTTGTAAAAACTTAATGACTTCAGTAAGGTTACAATTATCAAAATCAAGATCATTATCATCAAAAATAACAGGAGCATCATCTCTAAAAGGATCATTTTCATCAGGATTAATTTCAGCATTTCCTTTAGAAACAGTTTTAGCACTATTGGAGAGCTTTTGATTTTTAATAGGGGCAATAGAAATCTTTCCTACTCTAGTTCTTTTACCATTAGCATATTTAGGTATTGTAGCTGACTCATGCGCATTCAAAATTTTAATATCATCATTCGTAAAATAGTGCAAACATTAGCAATCTTACTAGTTTCAGCAATTTCAATTGACTCAGGTTTTGCTGCCATTTTATTTATCAAGCAAGATTGGGTTTCAGACATATTCGAAATACAAGTTTTAGTATTAGCAAGCCTAGTTTGCAAATTAGAGATCTCTCTATTTAATCCCTCAAGTTGTTGGTTTATATTTTTCAGCATAAAAGAGTGCTCATCCAATTGTTTTGAAAAGACTTTATTCTGCTCATATTGTGTCTGCATAAAAATTTTAGTAGCCTTTTAAATTTCTAACACTCTTTCATCGCTAAGCATACTATTATTACCAAGGGATTTATCATAAGAATTACCAAAAGAATTACTACCACTTGGAGGATATGGCTTATAATTATTATTATTACCAAAGTTGTTCCTATAAACATTATTGTTGAAATTATTTCTAATGAAATTCACATCAACTTGTTCTTCTTGAGCAACCAAAGAAGCTAGATACAAACATTATTTGGATCAACAGGAACATGATTATCAGAAAGCATAGACATAATAGCATCAACTTTATCACTCAAAGAGGAGATCTCCTCAACATAATTTCCCTTCTTACCAGTTGGAGCTCTTTCAGTGTGCCATTGGGAGTAATTTTCCATCATCACATCTAGGAGCTTTGTTGTTTCTCCTAATTTGGTGGGCATGAAGGTACCTCCAGCAGCCGAATCCAATAAATTCCTTGAAGAAAATTTAAGCCTGCATAGAAGGTTTGGATGATCATACAAGTAGTCAGTCCATGAGTGGGACAATTTTTACCATATATTTCATTCTTTCCCAAGCTTGAGCAACATGTTCATTATCATATTGTTTAAAATTAATGACGCCACTTCTTAATGATATAATTTTAGCAGGTGGATGGTATTTCCCAATGAAAGCATCTTTACATTTAGTCCAAGAATCTATGCTATTCCTAGGCAAAGATAATAACTATTCTTTAGTTCTTCCTCTCAAGGAGAAAGGGAATAGTTTCAGTTTAATAATATCACCTTTCATGTCACATAGTTCAACAAAATTATTCAAGTGAGAGGCAGCATCATCAGAACTGGCACCAGAAAATTGCTCCTTCACAACTAGATTTAAAAGGGCAGGTTTAATTTCATAAAACTTTGCTGTAGAAGCAGGTGGAGCAATAGGAGTGCATATAAAATCATTGTTGTTTGTGCTAGTGAAGTCACACAACTTAGTGTTCTCTTCCGAACCCATTTTAGCAAAATAAAAACAAGATACTAGGCAAAACCGAAATAAACTAGTTGCTGTAATTTTTATTTTTATTTTGTGTTTTTGATTTTTAAAGCAAACGAAAAGCAAGACAAGACTAATAAAAAATATAATAAGCAAGACAATAAAAAATAGAGTGTAAGGATGTGCGAAACTCCCCTCGCTGAAGAATCTAAGTCCCCGGCAACGGCGCCAGAAAACTTGCTTGATGGCGTGGAATAACATGTTCGCTGGGAGACCCCAAGTGTAAGGTTTGATGTAGTTCAGCAGCAAGTTTTCCCTTAATTATAAACCAAAGTTATCGAACCTGTAGGACTTCGAGAAGGCTTCGGAAAGGTGACAATAGCAATGGCGCCTGAAAACTTATTGCGTGTTGACGTGGACCTACGCACACACCAACAGGCTACTTTGCCCCAACGAAACAGAGAGGTTGTCAATCCCTCCGGCTTGCTGAATACAAGGGATTAAACGTATGGTGGAAAATAATATGAGAGCAAATATGACCAGCGAGCAAATGACTAGTAAAAGCTATTAAAACGGTTGTAAGCAATATAGAAAAATAGGATCGGGGTCCATAGTTCACAAGTGGTGTCTCTCCAAAAGATAAACATGTTGGGTTAACAAATTACAGCGAGGCAATTGACAAACATGGGCGCAACACAATACTATCATGACACATGGTTCACCGTTTCATTTAATATGGGCATTACGTCAAAATACACATACCGTTATCCAATTGCAAAGAAAGCTTTCCACGAAAAGAAACCACAAAGAAAGCTCGTATAAGAAGCAATACAGAATAAAGATAGAATCTGTCAAAAACTGAACAGCCAGTAAAGATGAATTTTTTCGAGACACTTACGTAACTCAAATCAGAAAACTTGAAACTAAGGAAAGTTAGATATAAATCTCAGGTTTACGCACAAATTATTTAGATCAATATCACGTTCTTTGATTTTTAGGATTTTCGTACAGTGAAGAACAGAAATCTGTTTCTGGACAGCAAACCAAACTTTAACAATTTCTTGCCATTAGAGGCTTTTCTTGGCACAAAACGAAAAACAAAAAGATACAAAGGAGGTGTTACAGAGGTAACAACATCCTTGACCCAACAAAAAGCAAAAGAAAACAGAAAGCAAAAATAACATGGGTTGTCTCCCACAAGCGCTTTTCTTTAAAGCCTTTTAGCTAGGCATGATAATTTTAATGATGCTCTCATCATAAGTATAAGAATTGAATTTAAGAGAGCATCAAAAATAAATTGATACGTCTCAAACGTATCTATAATTTTTGATGTTCCATGTTGATATTATGCCTATTGTTACATGTTTTATATACACTTCATAGCATTTTTACACATTTTCTGGGACTAACCTATTAACAAGATGCCACAATGTCAGTTCCTGTTTTCTGTTTTTCCGTTTCAGAAAAGCTGGTCGGGGAATTGTAACGTCCCGGGGTTTTCCCCAATTAGTTCTTGTTTGTTTTTCTTTTTGCATCATCATGTCATCATGCATTCTATCACCTTGCATATTTTGTAAATATAAATCAAATTATTATTTTGGCAAACCTTATTTTGTTTTGCAAATAATAAATCTTTCTCCCTCTCTTTCTATTTTAATTAACCCAAAATAATATTTGGGATTAATTGCAAAACTATTTAAAAATCAAAATTAAAGTTTTGTAAAGTTATTTTTTTGTAAAAACCCTTGGCCCTCTTTTTCCCTCTCTTCCTATTTTCTTTTCCCTCTTTTCTATCTCCTTTATCTATCTCTCTTTTTCCCTCTCTTTCTATTTCCTGGAAATTGAGAAAATCCTGGTAATTGACAGAAGGCCGAAGCAGCAGCATCTGGCCCATCTGGCCCATCTCCTCCTTGAAGCCCACTTTTGGCCCAGCCCACCCAGGCCTTTTCTTCCTTCTCTGTACGGAGACAGAGAGCGGACACGCACATGGCGTGGCCGTGGCCTCCACCTCGCCACCACCTGCTCCCTTCCCCTCCTTTTTAAGCCGCCCCTCTCCCCTCCTGGAAACCCTAGCCGCGCCTCCTTCCTCCCAGCCGCCGCCATCCTCTCCTCTCCCTTCTTCTCCACCTAGCCGAGAGCTCCATGGCCGTACCTTGAACCTCCAAAGCTCGCCGTCGGCACGGTCACCACCAAGCCATCCAAGGCCGGGAATGGAACCGCAGCAACACCCTATTCGTTCCCGCTGGAGACCCGGAGCTGGAGCCGCCAGGATCGACGCCGCCGAGCTCGTCTTCCTCGACACCGTACGCTGCCAAGTCCTCCGCCATCTTCTTCCTCTACCTCGACTCCGTCCTCCTCCGGTTCTCGAGCCTGCCTTCGACCTCCCCGAGGTGAGCCGCATCTCCACGCTCCTTTTCCCCTTCTTCCCGGCATCCCCTCTTCGGATCCGTCGCCGTGATCATCGTTCCGCTCGGGGACGAGCTTCTGTCCACCTTGAACATCTGAACCTGTAGCTGAACTTTCAGCTCTTCTTGTCACCGCCGGCCTGCACACCCGTCCACACCCATCTTGCACCTTATGTGGCATGACCCAGCACACCACCAGCTTCCCTTCGATCTCCAGGACGTGCAAGGGAAGCCTCAACGCTCGCTACGGTTCGTCTCCGTCGCGGTGCATCTGAAAGTCTGAAGCTTTACCTGTAAAAGTTCAGTTAACGTCGTGCCTAAACTTCATCTGCTATACGCTCCTATTCCAATCAAAACCACCGCACTATCCCAGTGGCTATGCAATCGTTCCACAACACAGGAGACCACGGTTCGATTCCACCCGTGGCATAAATCCCTCCTTTTTATCTCTTTTTCTTCCAGCGCAGCCAGCTGTTGGGCCTCAGCCCAATTTGCTCCCGGTGCTACAAATCGCCCGAGCGGCCCGAAGTATCCGCCGCCGACGCAAGCCAGATCCGTCCCAATCTCTCTCTGCTTCTAATTTCTGTTTTTCTATTTTTGCAAATCTTGTTTATTCAATATCTTTTGTTGTATAACTCTAAATAATACAAGTTATATATCTATGTTTATCAGAAAAATGCAATGAACATTAATATGTCATCCATGATCATGTTTGCATCATATAGTTTGTTGCTTTTTTAGTCTTCTGCATTATCACCAAAATAACTAATATGGAATGTGTTGGGTAATTAATTATTATTGCCCTATTCCATTTAATTTGTGTAGCTCACCCATGCCATGTCTCACATGTTAATCAACATTTAACTTTGTGGTTAGATAAATAACTTGGACCTATAATTAATTGTTGGAATCTCGGTTCCGCTTAATTTGACTTAAGTTGCATCTTGCCATGTCATGCATCATCTCTGGCAAGATGCATCTTTTGCGCGACAAACACTGGAAAGCGCAAAAGATGCAACACTTACTACTACGGCAAGATGTCATGTCATGAATCTTTTGCCGTAGTAGTAAGTGTTGCATCTTTTGCGCGACCATATGTGCTGTTCTTGGAGCGTCTGTGTGCTTTTATTTTCAGTTTGTTTTTGTTTTATTTTCTGATCACAACTTGTTGGATCCTAGCACTCTTGTTTGGGAGAGAGACACGCTCCGCTTTTTCATTAGAATACTCCTATTCTTCACTTATACTTGTTGAGTATTCACATCTAGCACTGTTAAGCTTTTAGCTCTTGTTTTCATGTATCTATTGTTCAGAGCTATTAGTTCTTTTAAAGAAAGTACTCTCTTTCTTCACTTATATTTGTTTGGAGAGTTGTTTAAATAAATTGATTGGTGTTTGGTTGGAGCAGAAAATATTGCGTGTGGTAATGGCATAATGGAAAACGCTTACATACTCTTGTAGATTACTATCTTGGATAATTTGATACTTGTTAATTGTTTTCAGTTACTAAGTAGGTCATGTGTAAACTTTTGCATCATGTAAGTAAAGCCCATTAGTGGAGAACTGCCGTAAAGCTTGTTGAGATTTGGTTTGTATAAGTGGTAATTCCAAGGTCTAGATGTTTTCTAGTAAAATGGTTTGGTTAACAAGAAAGATAGTGTGGAGTCTTATAATGTTTCTGATATGTTGTCATATAAGTTCTTATTGTACCGGTTGATAGTTTGTGTTTGCTCAAATAACCTTGCTAGCCTAAATTCTGTACTGAGAGAGAATGCTTCTCGTGCATCCAAATCCTTGAGCCAAAATCCATGCCATCTGTGTCCACCATACCTACCTATATGTGGTATTTTCCTGCCACTCCAAATAAAATTTTCATGTGCTACCTTTAAACTATTCAAAATTGTTACTACTCCTTTTTGTGTCACTGTTTGCCAAGCTCATGAGGACGTGGTAGACGTCTTTATTTCACTTGTCAATCAGGCTTTACCTCCAGACTAGCGGCATATACATCCGCTTATCTATTAATTTTGCAAAAAGAGCTGTCAACGGGGTGCCCAGTCCCAATTAATTACAACTTTAACCACTTAATCTCTTCACATTTTGTCAACTGAGCCTTCAGTGAAACATCTGCATGTGTAAACAAAAGAGAAAAGTGGGATGATCTGCCTTGCTGGTAGAAATAACGTCCTTCATGGGAGCCGCTCTTAAAAATTCTGGTTGGCAAGGGTCATATCGTACTGTCTACTACTGATTCATTGACCAATTAACACACACCTCTCAAAAAATTATTTTTACTCTCTATATGATTTCAAAAACTAAAAAGGTCTAGCACATGATTTAATCCCTAATTCCCTCTGCGAAGGGCCTTTCTTTTACTTTTATGTTGAGTCAGTTTTTCTACTTCTTTCTATCTCCACAAGCATACACTAGTGTCAACTTTGGTACAACAATTGTTATATGCTAGTATATTTGACTGATTATATTGCTTTCTATTGACAATATCCATGAGATAAATATGTTGAGGTTGAAGCAAATGCTGAAACTAAAATCTTCCTTTGTGTTGGTCAAATACCTTTTACTTTGGAATTATTGCTTTGTGAGTTAACTCTTATGCAAAACTTATGGATCCAATGTCTCCAAAGTACTATACATGAAAAGTTGTGCTCATATGATTCAGTTGTTTACTCATTGCTTATTTAGTAGCAAACTATAGACCATTGACTTGGATCACTTCTTTCATTCACATGTGCTTTACACTATTATTTGATCAAGATTGTGTGGTAGCATGTCACTTCAAAAATTATATTGTTTTTATCGTTTACCTACTCGAGGACGAGTAGGAACTAAGTTTGGGGATGCTGATACGTCTCAAACGTATCTATAATTTTTGATGTTCCATGTTGATATTATGCCCGTTGTTACATGTTTTATATACACTTCATAGCATTTTTACACATTTTCTGGGACTAACCTATTAACAAGATGCCACAATGCTAGTTCCTGTTTTCTGCTATTTTCCATTTCAGAAAAGCTAGTCGGGGAATATTCTCGGAATTGGACGAAAATCAACATACATCAATATTTCACCGACACGTCCACGGAGTCCAAAGGGGAGACGGTGAGGCGCCAGAGGGCGGCCACGCCACCTAGGGCACGGCCCACATGTCAATCGCGCCGAGGGGTGGCGTGGGCCCCTCGGTCGCCCTCCGACGCCGCCCCTTTGCCTATTTATTCACCCCGCGGAGAAAACCCTAACACCGAAGGATTTTACGAGAAACACTCCAGAGCTCCGATGCCATCGAAACCTATTTTCGGGGGTCAGAAGATCTCGTTTCGGCGCCCTATCGGGACGGGGATTGACCCCCGGAGCCATCTCCATCGACCACGCCGCCTCCACTTCGACTCCATGATGGTTTGTGAGTAGTTTCCCTATGGACTACGGGTTCTTGTCTGTAGCTAGTTGGTACTCTCTCTCTCCCATGTTGTTCAATACAATAGTCTCATGAGCTGCCGTACATGATTGAGATTCATCTGATGTAATTGGTGTTGTGTTTGTTGGGATCCGATAAATTGTGGAATTATGATCAGTTGTTCATCATGTTATCATACTTATGTTTTATTTAATATCCTGCATGCTCTCCGGTACTTGTGATTACCTTGATCAAGTAGTTGCTTGTATCTCCAAGAGGGAGTATTTATGCTAGATAGTGGGTTCATGCCTCCAGTAATCTGGGCGAGTGACAGCAACGTCTAAGGTTGTGGAAGTGCTGTTGCCACTAGGGATAAAATAACGATGCTATGTCTACGTGTCATTTGCATTGTTTACATGACGCACAATTCTTAATGCAATAATCTGTTGTTTGCAACTTAATACCAACGGGGGACACGGATGTTAACCTGGCGGTGGATTATTAGTCATAGATGCAGTTGGATAACGGTCTATGTATTATGTTGTCATAATATGCATTGTCATGCCCTCACAATTTTATCAATTGCCCAATGATACGTCTCCAACGTATCCATAATTTCTGCTGTTCCATGCTTATATTATACCATTTGCTACATGTTTTATATACACTTCGTATCACTTTTATGCATTTTCTGGGACTAACCTATTAACAAGATGCCACAGTGCCAGTTCCCTGTTTTCTGCTGTTTTTGGTTTCAGAAAGTTACTTCTGGAAATATTCTCGGAATTGCACGAAACAAAAGGCCAAGTCCCTATTTTTCCAACACGTACATGGAGTCCGAAGGAGAGACGAAGACTCGCCACGAGGTGGCCAAACCATAGGCTGGCGCGGCAGGGGGGCCCACCGCGCCGCCTGGTGGTTTGGGCCCCTCGGGGGTCCGCCGACATCGCCCCTTCGCCTATTTATTTCCCGAGACGTGAAAACCCTAAAGACCGAGCCTTTCATCCAGAACATATTCGCTGCCGCCGCCGTCGTCAACCCTAACTCGGGGGGTTCTGAAGCTCTTCCCGGCACCCTGCCGGAGAGGGGAATCATCACCGGAGGGCTCTACATCGCCATGCCCGCCTCCGGAGTGATGCGTGAGTAGTTCATCCTTGGACTATGGGTCCATAGCAGTAGCTAGATGGTTGTCTTCTCCACTTGTGCCATCATGTTTAGATCTTGTGAGCTGCCTATCATGATCAAGATCATCTTATTGTAATGCTACATGTTGTGTTTGCTGGGATCTGACTTATATTGATACCTATGTGGAGCTGAATATTATATTATCATGTCTATGTCATTTGTGATCTTGCATGCTCTCCGTTACTTGTTGAAGCCTTGGCCAAGTGAATACTTGTGACTCCAAGAGGGGGTATTTATGCATGATAGTTGGGTTCAACCTCTATTTAACCTGGGATAGTGACATCAAGTTCTAAGGTTGTAGATGTGTTGTTGCCACTAGGGGTAAAACAGCAATGCTTTATTCAAGGATGAATGTATTGTTTACATTACGCACATTACTTAATGCAATTGTCTGTTGCTTGCAACTTAATACTGGAAGGGGTACGGATGTTAACCGGAAAGTGGACTATTTAGGCATAGATGCATGCTGGATAGCGGTCTATGTACTTTGTCGTAATGCCCAAATGAATCTCATAGTAGACACCACAGCTCACACATGCATGTTATATGCACTTATCAATTGTCAATTGCCCAGCTGTAATTTGTTTACCCAGCATGTTAGTTATCTTATTGGAGAGACACCACTAGTGAACTGTGGACCCCGGTCCATTCTTTTACATCTGAAATACAATCTACTGCAATCATTGTTCTCTACTGTTTTATGCAAACAAACATCATTTCCATACGACACGTTTAACCCTTTGTTTTCAGCAAGCCAGTGAGATTGACAACCTCACTGTTAAGTTGGGGCAAAGTAATTTGATTGTGTTGTGCAGGTTCCACGTTGGCACCGGAATCCCTGGTGTTGCGCCGCACTACACTCCTTCACCAACACCTTCGAAGCAACCTCGTTTTCCTACTGGTTCGATAAAACCTTGGTTTCATACTGAGGGAAAACTTGCTGCTACACTCATCATACCTTCCTCTTGGGGTTCCCAACTGATGTGTGACGTACAAGCATTGTTTCTGGTGCTGTTGCTGGGGAGATATTCCCTCGTCAACTTAGCGCTAGCAACACGTTTTCTGGCGCCGTTGCCGGGGAAAACCGAATTGCTTCTGTAAGGGGAGTCTCTCACACCCAATTTCTTTACTTTGTTATTTGTCTTGCTTAGTTTATTTTTATTTAGTCTTGTTTGCTCTCTTTATCAAAAACAAAAAAAATTAGTTACTTGTTTAATTCAGTTTGATTTTGTTTTTCAAATGAGTACTCCTGAGAACACTAAGTTGTGTGACTTCACTAGCACAAACAACAATGATTTCATATGCACTCCTATTGCTCCACCTGCTTCTACAGCAGGATTTTATGAAATTAAACCTGCTCTATTAAATCTTGTTATGAAAGAGCAATTTTCTGGTGTTAGTACTGATGATGCTGCTGCCCATCTTAATAACTTTGTTGAACTTTGTGAAATGCAAAAGTATAAGGATGTGGATGGGGATATTATAAAACTGAAACTTTTTCCTTTCTCCTTGAGAGGAAGAGCTAAAGAATGGTTGCTTTCTTTGCCTAGAAATAGTATTGATTCTTGGACAAAATGCAAAGATGGTTTCATAGGGAAATATTATCCTTCTGCTAAGATCATATCCTTGAGAAGTAGCATTTTGAATTTTAAACAACTTGATAATGAACATGTTGCTCAAGCTTGGGAAAGAATGAAATCTTTGGTGAAGAATTGTCCCACTCATGGACTGACTACTTGGATGATCATCCAAACCTTTTATGCAGGATTAAATTTTTCCTCAAGGAACTTATTGGATTCAGCCTCTGGAGGAACCTTTATGTCCATCACTTTAGGTGCAGCAACAAAGCTACTTGATGATATGATGATCAACTATTCCGAATGGCACACCGAAAGAGCTCCTCAAGGTAAGAAGGTAAATTCTGTTGAAGAAACCTCCTCTTTGAGTGATAAGATTGATGCTATTATGTCTATGCTTGTGAATGGTAGATCTCATGTTGATCCTAATAATGTTCCTTTAGCTTCATTGGTTGCTCAAGAAGAGCATGTTGATGTAAACTTCATTAAAACAACAACTTCAACAACAATGCTTATAGGAATAATTTTGGTAGCAACAACTATAAGCCTTATCCTTCAAATGGTTATGGTAATTCTTATGGTAATTCCTACAGCAACAATAGAAGTGTGTCCTCTGATCTTGAAGCTATGCTTAAAGAATTTATTAGCACACAAAAAGCTTTCAATAAAACTGTTGAGGAAAAGTTTGAAAAAATTGATGTTCTTGCTTCTAAAGTTGATAGTCTTGCTCATGATGTTGAAATTCTAAAAC
The DNA here is from genome assembly GCA_947311845.1 of Poa pratensis. Lineage (NCBI taxonomy): Eukaryota > Viridiplantae > Streptophyta > Magnoliopsida > Poales > Poaceae > Poa > Poa pratensis. The sequence goes on along the minus strand of CAMZMU010000089.1, from coordinate 14,715,492 downwards.
TGAAAGTTATGCCTAATCTATACCTAATAATAAAAGCATTAAGGTTTCTTGTGGTACGTCTTTTTTTTGGACGATTTTGCCCTCCACAAATCACATATTTACCCACCAATGCCACCGGTAAGTGACAGAAAACGTTTCGTTGGTTCCGAGTCGTTATGTCTGCCAAATCCTTTCCGGTCCGATCTCCTTCGTAATTCGTCCTTTTTAGGATGACACTCGCACCCGCAAGGCTCGATACAAAGCCCATATACTCGGGGCCGGCCCAGTCACATGGGAGCTCGTTCGTACGAACCTCGATTACCAGCGTGCTTCCCTGAAAACAAAACAAAAGATTACCGCACGCGACATTGTTTCACATCCAGCAGCCTATGCCAGCCGTATGTTAACATACAACGAGCTCACTATTTCATGTGAAATTCTGACGAGCTTTTTAAGTTGAACGAGCTTCTTATATGAACCTACGAACGAGCTCTCGAGACTTACTTCGTTACAAAAATGTAGTCTTACTATTCACATGGCAGCAAACGTATCCATCCATCTTTTAGCTAGCAAATACCTATGCTGCTCCGTTAAAAATTTACATGCCAGCAGATAAAGAAAATATAGCTAGGTGCAGCCAAGTGAGCGTCACATTTAAGCACTGATCGTTTCGTTCTGTCAACAAGATACGTATTTTTAATAGTGATATTTTTCATGGCCTAAAAATGATTAACAAGAATCCACCTGTAGCAAAATACGAAGAAATTCATAGCATAATATTTAACGGAGAATGATTTCTCTCTTGTCCATTTCCTACGTCGAGACTTCGCAATTCATGCCTCTGCCAATATATTTCCGTGCACACACTCTCGGCAAGCCGAACCGGCTCATCAGGCCATCTCCTCCCATATTTCTCTTTTCTTTCTCCCACTAATCATGTGACCCATTGGTGATCACATATAATTATTGAAGCAAAAGAAACCATACAACTTAAATGTTAAGATAGAATGTTGAACAGAGGTAAGGGCTACACGAGTCGATTGACTTACAAGATTGATATTTGTTATCTCCGTTGCAACGCACGGGCATGTTTCCTAGTGAAGTTAAAGATACTAAGTCATTTGCTACAGCAAATGCCATCCAAGTTCGAATTGATAATAATATTAGGATGTTGGCTGAATTGCATGCTAGGTGGGAAAAAGAGGAAAGACTTGAAAAAGAGAATAGTATAGTTAGAGTTTGTACTATCACCACCACTAGTAATGCTAATGTTTTACATGCTAGTAAGCCTCCTACTATTGATAGTAATGTTATTGGTGTTGGTAATGTCTCTACTACTTCTGCAAAGCGTTTGAAATTGCCTAAAACTGCTGAAAATTTTTCTGATAAAAGTGCTGAAATTTTTCAAACTATTGGAGATAATGGTTCCACCACCATTGACAATAATGATTTTGATTTTGATGATTGTAACATCTCTGAACTTATTATGTTCTTGCAAAATTAGCTAGAAGTCCCAATGCTAGCACTATTAATTTGGCTTTTACAAAGCATATTACAAATGCTCTTTTACAAGCTAGGGAGGAGAAGTTGAAACTTAAAGCTTCTATTCCTAGGAAATTAGAAGATGGTTGGGAACCCATCATTAAGGTAAAGGTGAAGGATATTGAATGCAATGCATCTTGTCCTATTGTTTTGGGAAGACCTTTTCTTCGAACTGTTGGTGCCATCATTGATATGAAAGAAGGTAATATAAGGTACCAATTTCCTCTCAAGAAAGGTATGGAACACTTCCCTAGGAAGAGAATGAAGTTACCTTTTGACTCTATTGTTAGAGCAAGTTATGATGTTGATGCTTCTTCTCTTGATAACACTTGATTTTCACTTTCTGCGCCTAGCTGAAAGGCGTTAAAGAAAAGCGCTTATGGGAGACAACCCATCGTTTTTATTTGCTGTTATTTTTGTTTTCTTTGAGTCAAGGAGTTTTGTTACTTCTGTAGCAACTCCTTTGTATCTTTATTTTATCGCAATGTTGTGCCAAGTAAAGTTCTATATTGAAAGTTGATGCAAGATTTGGATTTCTGCGCAGTGACAGATTTTTAGCTGTCACGGATTTGAGCTTATCTCCCTGTAGAAAATTCAAAAATTCTGAAAAAATCACGCATATTCCTGAGATATGTACGCAACTTTCATTATTTTAGGCCAGATCCATCTGAGCAACTTAAGTGCCTCGAAAAAATTCGTCATTCCAGACTGTTCTGTTTTTGACAGATTCTGCCTTTTGTTTTGCATTCGCTCTTTTACTGTGTTTGTGTGGATTTCTTTGCTCCACAAAGCATTGGTGGCTGTAGCTAATGTCCAGAAGCTTTGGGATTGATTGTATCATTACAGAATATGAGAATTTTTGATTATGCACTAACCCTCTAATGAGAACTGTCTTGAGTTTGGTGTGAAGGAAGTTTTCAAGGATCAAGCGAGAAGGGTGATATTATGTGATCAAGAAGAGTGAAAAGCCTAAGCTTGGGGATGCCCCCGTGGTTCATCCCAACCATATTCAGAGAGACTCAAGCGTCTAAGCTTGGGGATGCCCAAGGCATCCCCTTCTTCATCAACAAACTTATCAGGTCATCTCTAGTGAAACTATATTTTAATTCTTTCACATCTTATGCGCTTTACTTGGAGCGTCTGTGTGTTTTTATTTTTGTTTTTGTTTGAATAAATTCGGATCCTAGCAATCCTTGTGTGGGAGAGAGACACGCTCCGCTTTTTCATGTGAATACTCATGTTCTTCACTTATATTTGTTGAGTATTCTTAACTAGCTACTGCAGTGCTTTTAGCTCCTGTTTTTCATGCATCTCTTCGAGCTGTTAGCACTTGTTTATAAATACTCTCTTGCTGCATTATATTATCATTTGGAGAGTTTATGTTTAAATAAATTGATTGGTGTTTGTTTGGAAGAAAGAAAATGCTACATGTAGTAGTTGGTATTGGAAAAGACATATGCATTCTTGTAGATCATTGTCTTGTTTCGATTTGATGCTTTGCAATTGTTTTGAGCTCTCAAGTAGATCATGTTTAAGCTCTTGCATCATGTAGTTAAAGCCTAGTAGTGGAGAACTACCGTAGAGCTTGTTGAGACTTGGGATGCATATTTGTTCTCTCTAAGGTCTAGATATTTTCTGGTAAAATGTTTGAGCAACAAGGAAGACAGTGTAGAGTCTTATAATACTTGCAATATGTTTTTATGTGATTCTTGCTGTACCGGTTTATACTTGTGTTTGCTTCAAACAACCTTGCTAGCCTAAACTCTGTACTGAGAGGGAATGCTTCTCGTGCATCCAAAACTTGAGCCAAAACCCATGCCATTTGTGTCCACCATACCTACCTACTATGTGGTATTTCCTGCCATTCCAAGTAAATATTTCATGTGCTACCTTTAAACTATTCAAAACTTTATTACTCCTTATTTGTGTCAATGTTTTATAGCTCATGAGGAAGTATGTGGTGTTTTATCTTTCAATCTTGTCATTTACTTCTGACAGACTTTCACCAATGGACTAGTGGCATATACATCCGCTTATCCAATAATTTGCAAAAAGAGCTGGCAACGGGGTGCCCAGCCCCAATTAATTACAACTTTCATTAATAATTCTCTTCACATGTTTTGCCCTGATTTATCAGTAAGCAACTTAATTTGCAAATAGACACTCCTCCATGGTATGTGAATGTTGGAAGGCACCCGAGGATTCGGTTAGCCATGGCTTGTGTAAGCAAAAGGTTGGGAGGAGTGTCATCTATAAAGAAACTAAAATACATGTGTAAACAAAAGAGAAGAGGGATGATCTACCTTGCTGGTAGAGATAACGTCCTTCATGGGAGCCGCTCTTGAAAGTCTGGTTGACAAGGGGGTTAGAGTGCCCACTACCATTCGTTGACAACAACAAACACCTCTCAAATACTTATTTTGTGCTCTCTATATGCTTTCGAAAACTTAAAAAGCTCTAGCACATGATTTAATCCCTGCTTCCCTCTGCGAAGGGCCTATCTTTTACTTTATGTTGAGTCAGTTTACCTACTCCTTTCTATCTTAGAAGCAAACACTTGTGTCAACTTTGTGTGCATTGATTCTTACATGTTTACTTATTGCACTTGTTATATTGCTTTATGTTGACAACTATCCATGAGATATACATGTTACAAGTTGAAAGCAAATGCTGAAACTTAATCATCCTTTGTGTTGCTTCAATGCCTTTTACTTTGAATCTATTGCTTTATGAGTTACCTCTTATGCAAAACTTTTTGATGCTTGTCTTGAAAGTACTATTCATGAAAAGTTTTTGCTTATATGATTCATTGTTTACTCTTTATCTATTTGTTAGCAAACTATAGATCATTGCTTTGAGTCACTTCATTCATGACATGAGCCTTGCAATATATTGATCAAGATTGTGTGAAAGCATGTCTCCTCAGAAATTATTTGTTGTTATCGTTTTACCTACTCGAGGACGAGTAGAACTAAGCTTGGGGATGCTTGATACGTCTCCAACGTATCCATAATTTCTGCTGTTCCATGCTTATATTATACCATTTGCTACATGTTTTATATACACTTCGTATCACTTTTATGCATTTTCTGGGACTAACCTATTAACAAGATGCCACAGTGCCAGTTCCCTGTTTTCTGCTGTTTTTGGTTTCAGAAAGTTACTTCTGGAAATATTCTCGGAATTGCACGAAACAAAAGGCCAGTCCCTATTTTTCCAGCACGTACACGGAGTCCGAAGGAGAGACGAAGAGCCACGAGGTGGCCAAACCAAGGCGGCGCGGCAGGGGCCCACCGCGCCGCCTGGTGGTTTGGGCCCCTCGGGGGTCCGCCGACATCGCCCCTTCGCCTATTTATTCCCCGAGACGTGAAAACCCTAAAACACCGAGCCTTTCATCCAGAACATATTCGCTGCCGCCGCCGTCGTCAACCCTAACTCGGGGGGTTCTGAAGCTCTTCCCGGCACCCTGCCGGAGAGGGGAATCATCACCGGAGGGCTCTACATCGCCATGCCCGCCTCCGGAGTGATGCGTGAGTAGTTCATCCTTGGACTATGGGTCCATAGCAGTAGCTAGATGGTTGTCTTCTCCACTTGTGCCATCATGTTTAGATCTTGTGAGCTGCCTATCATGATCAAGATCATCTTATTGTAATGCTACATGTTGTGTTTGCTGGGATCTGACTTATATTGATACCTATGTGGAGCTGAATATTATATTATCATGTCTATGTCATTTGTGATCTTGCATGCTCTCCGTTACTTGTTGAAGCCTTGGCCAAGTGAATACTTGTAACTCCAAGAGGGGGTATTTATGCATGATAGTTGGGTTCAACCTCTATTTAACCTGGGATAGTGACAGCAAGTTCTAAGGTTGTAGATGTGTTGTTGCCACTAGGGGTAAAACAGCAATGCTTTATTCAAGGATGAATGTATTGTTTACATTACGCACATTACTTAATGCAATTGTCTGTTGCTTGCAACTTAATACTGGAAGGGGTACGGATGTTAACCGGAAAGTGGACTATTTAGGCATAGATGCATGCTGGATAGCGGTCTATGTACTTTGTCGTAATGCCCAAATGAATCTCATAGTAGACACCACAGCTCACACATGCATGTTATATGCACTTATCAATTGTCAATTGCCCAGCTGTAATTTGTTTACCCAGCATGTTAGTTATCTTATTGGAGAGACACCACTAGTGAACTGTGGACCCCGGTCCATTCTTTTACATCTGAAATACAATCTACTGCAATCATTGTTCTCTACTGTTTTATGCAAACAAACATCATTTCCATTCGATACGTTTAACCCTTTGTTTTCAGCAAGCCGGTGAGATTGACAACCTCACTGTTAAGTTGGGGCAAAGTAATTTGATTGTGTTGTGCAGGTTCCACGTTGGCACCGGAATCCCTGGTGTTGCGCCGCACTACACTCCTTCACCAACACCTTCGAAGCAACCTCGTTTTCCTACTGGTTCGATAAACCTTGGTTTCATACTGAGGGAAAACTTGCTGCTGCACTCATCATACCTTCCTCTTGGGGTTCCCAACTGACGTGTGACGTACAAGCATTGTTTCTGGTGCTGTTGCTGGGGAGATATTCCCTCGTCAACTTAGCGCTAGCACCCGACTGTAATTTGTTCACCCAACACATGTTATTCGTTTGGAGAGTTACCTCTAGTGTAGATAGCTGGGAACCCCGATCCATCTGTAATCATCATTGCTTTCCCATCAACTCCACGCAAGCAACTATTTTCTGGTGCCATTGCTTCTGTGTTACTGCTACTGTCGCTCTCATATTACTGCTGCTTTCACATCACGTTTGTTACTAGTGCTTTCCCAGGTGTGCTGGAATTGACAACTCCGCTGCTAAGGCTTATAAGTATTCTTTGTCTCCCCTTGTGTCGAATCAATAAATTTGGGTTTTACTTCCTCGAAGACTGTTGCGATCCCCTATACTTGTGGGTCATAAAAAATATCAAACACATTTAAGTCTAATCCACTTCCTATGCAAAAGAATCTTGTAAGAAAATAAATTAATGAAGCACAAAGTGACTAGCATAGGAAGGCAAAATAAGTGCAACTTCAAAACTTTCAACATAAAGAGAGGAGACTTAGTATTATTGAGATATATGAAACCGTGTCTCCCTCTCTTACAATGACCATTAGGTCTTAAAGCAACCAGCATATACACGCAACACAAGATAAAGCTCAAAACTTTCATCATAAAGAGAGGAAATTTAATAACATGAAGATTTCTATAACCATATTTTCCTCTCTCAAAATAATTTTCAGTAGCATCATGAATAGACTCAACAATATAGCTATCACATAAAACATTCTTATCATGATCCACATGCATAAAGTATCATTACTCTCCACATAAGCATAATCAATTTCATTAGTAATAGTGAGAGTAAAACTATCAGATCCATCATTGTAATCATCATAAATTGCAGGCATAGTATAATCATAATAAACATTATCCTCAATAGTAGATGGACTGAAAATATCATATTCATCATTATAAACATCATATATAGGAGGCATATCATAATCACAATAAACTTTATCCTCAATAGTAGGTGGAACTAGAATACTACAATCATTATAATCATCATATATTGGAGGTAAATTATCATCAAAGCAAATTTCCTCCTTAAAGCTTGGGGGACTAAAATATCATATTCATCAAAACCAGCTTCCCCAAGCTTAGACTTTTCCATAGCATTAACAATAATGATGTTCAAAGAATTCATGCTAATAACATTGCTACTACTATTGTGCAAACAAAGTTCCATAGGTTTTTTAATTTTCTCTTCAAACACATCATGTCCTAACTCAAGATAAATTTCATAGAGCTCTCTAATTTTTTTGTTATTTTCCATTAAGCTTAACTAGTGAAATAAAAAACAAGAAACAAAAAGATATAACTGCAGGATCTAAAGAAGATACCTTCGAGCACTCACACGCCGGCAACGGTGCTAGAAAATAGCTTAGTAACCGGAGGATGTGAGAACCGTTTACCTTACCTCCCTGTTGGGGATATACCTACTAGGGGTATCACCAGCATGGATCAATCCGGCTAGTCCAGGGTGGCCCGCAGTGGTGGTGAAGGCTTTGCCTACCGGGCGGCCCAGATAGCTGACGACCAAGGAAGGCGGATGCCGGCAAGGAGGAGGCCCAAGACTGAAGCCCATGAAGCCACCAAGACCAAGACGGAAGGCGGCATACTTGCCGGCTAGGTTTAGGACTCCGTATACTTGCTGGATACGTATTCACCTTGTAACCCTAGGTCCAGCCGCCTATATAAGCTGGACCTCGGGACGCCTTTAAGGGCAACTCTCAGATACACAATCAACTCATTGTAACCTGTTCACGGCGATATTGCCTTATAGTGAGTTATAGCAGCACGTAGGGCACCGCCACCGCCGTGGTGCCTGAAGCTGGGTAAACCGTCGTGTACAATCCCGACCTTGACGACGTCCACCTTCTTGCCCTACGTTCACCCTCGGCTAGCAGGACCCCGTCTCCTATCCAAGATGCCGATACGACGACAGTTGGCGCCCACCGTGGGGCCTAAGGCGTCAGGCGTCACGTTCCAGGCGGGAACTCTTGGCGGCATCGGCGAAACAATCGCCGTCGGCCGCGCTGTTCGCCACGGCGACAATCACTACATCAGCTGCGACGAGTCCTACATCCCCGCAGACGACTACATTGTCGGATGCGGAGTTGTGCCGTTTGGCGGCGTCGATGTGTTCATCGGCTACACTTCTGAGGCGTATGGGTTGCCGCGAAATTATTCGCCATCCCACCCTCCCTACAATCAAGACGGATCTGAGTTTGCCTCCTCTGAGGAGTCCGCAGATTCAGATCTACAGTTTGTCGGCATGACGGGACTGGGATCAGACTCCCAGCCCAACAGTCAAGATCCCGAATCTATTCTTCCTGCACTCCAGGATGATGTGATGTCGGATGCCGGATCCAGATCTACCGTTCACGTCAACGTAGACTCTGATTCCGAAGAAGATTCTGCCAGCATGTTTGAGCAACGGGTCAAGAAGTGTTTTATTACACCTGATCCTCCGCCATCTGAGGCGGCTACGGGCTCTTCCGTCAACATGCAGCAGATCTTTGTGGCGGATGTCACCGGCGCAGCTTCAGAGAAGGCGGCAACTGACGCCGCCAACCTGGGGACCCGGCAACCGATCCACAGTTTCCAGAGCCTCCTGGGGCTCCAAGAAGAAAATCCTGGAGAAGGGCGAGCCCAGCAAGATAGGAAGCATGGCGGCTCTGGCGGAAGTTCTTCACACACTGGTAAACGACAAAACCAATCCGGCTGATTTGGAGAAACTTCGGAACACCTTGGTGGAGCAAACTGAGTACCTCAAAAGCAAGCAAGCAGAGGTCCAGAGCCTCCTCGATGAAGCCAAGGAGGAAAACGCCAAGATAACTGCCAAGTGCGACCCCAAGCGTAATCTTTTCACCACCACCCCATTGCCCAAGCCGGCAGGACAAGTGGCGGAGAAGAGAGGTAGGAAAGGCAGGGATCATGACACCTTCAAATCCCCTGCCCAAAAGCTTGGTTTCGAGTGGGCTACAGCGCCGCAGCGTAAGGACAAAAACGGGGACGTCATCCTCGCAACACCTGTCCTCAACACTGCGGCCCGCCTTGGACATCCTCAACAATGATGACTATGACAAGGACGAGAAGATCTACTACGCATCGATCCTTGCTCGCAAAGCTCTAGAGCAGCAGGCCCGTGCTGATTCTCGCGCGACATGGCGGACGCAAGGGGAGGAAAGTTGGAATCAAAATCCAACGCTTGCAAAGCTGCGGCCGGTGGCAACCCGGAAGATCCGTCCGGTTCCAGTAGCCACGGAAAAGGGAAGGACAAGGAGAAAGACCCACGCAAATCACACCTCCAAAAAGGCAGCGTGATGAGGCATCCAGGAGTGGGGCGGAGCTGCCGTGTAGACGCTGGGTGCAGCTGACACCAATGCCGCTGTCGTAACTACGAAGAAGCCCCGTACAGATTTCCTGTCTGACCCCATCCCAAAAACCAATCTGACCCATCTGATCCCAACAGCTCAAGACAAACGCTTTGTGGGCTTAAAAGAAATGAGAAATAGGCCATCAATTACTAGCGATAATGGCCCAACGCTGTACGCGACCAAAGAGGATCGTTCGACTGCGAAAAAATCCACATTTTCCTCAAGGCGGCGTCTCAGGCTCTCTCCCACTCTAGCAGGATTGAGCGGCGGCCGGCTGCCCCAGGCGAGCGACTCTACGAACAATCTAATGCCGCGCCGCCCGGAGGCGGTTGCTGGAAAACGGCGTCAAGTTGGAATCAAACCTAAGACGCCAGCGACCCAGCGTAGACAGCAGATTGGAACCAAAAGTTCAGGTAACGGGCAGTTCACAAATGAATTAAGAAGTTTATAATCATGCGCAAGTGCACAACTAATTGCTTCTCTAATTCCCGCTCTAGGCTCAAGTACTCAAGTCGGCCATGCAACCAGATTCTAAAATTGTAAAATTGCATTGTTTATTCCTGATTTTTCAAGGTCATGGATTTAAAGTGTCATTCCTATGGCTAGATTTACCACCATTTTAGTACTACTATCATGGGCTGCGTCGCACGGTTTTCTAGTTCATCAAATGGGTATGTCATATCTTTTAAAGCCCTAGTTTATCATTAATGTAAGCACTATTTTATCATTTCCCATTTTTATCGCATGTGTCGTATGTATTTTACCGGTGTATTATTAGAGCATGTACAATGGTGATAAGACGATATTATTTTAGACCCGTCGTGTAATTTAGATATGTCAATGAAACATGACGTACAATGGGGGATTTCTTTGCTTATCTTTAATAACCAGACGTTTCTAAATTTGTGGTGAGATACATTGTGTTACGAGATGATCTTTTAGTTAAGAGAAGACAAGACTCATTTTTCATTTCTCTCTCCTCCAACTCAACAATTATCCTTCGTGGCAACACTAAGATATAAACATTGTACATTCCATTATGATTCGGAGATGACATGATATAATACTCCATTAAATTAGTTTAAAGTTCATAACTTTGTAGGAGCCGACCCCATCGCCAATTTTTTTAGATTCGCCCCTGTCCAGGACCGGCAACAGGCGCAAGGCCTCACCTCCTCCGCCTAGGCGGGATGAAGGCGGAAGCAGGGGCAGCAAGCAGCCGCCAAGGGGTGGCGGCAACCGCGACGATGCCCCGCCGCCAAGAAGAAGCAGGGACCGCACACAGTCCCCACCACCAGTGCCCAGGCACGAAGGCGGAAGCCGGGACACAACAATGAGCCTAGGCACAGCCGGGCAGCGCAGGACGAGCCACATGCTGATAGATCTGGCAAACAGCTCAGTCCGCAAGACGCGAGACATCGTCTCAATGACATCAAGGCTGGAAAGCAAGATGCTTATCTAGGACCTGAGTGCTTTGGCCCAGCCATCCGCAACGTTCAAGTACCCAGAGACATGACGTCAGTGTCAAAAACTCATCAAAGGTACAATGGAGCGGACAAGCCAAACTCATGGTTGTCAGACTACGCGCTGGCAGTTGAAATTGCTGGAGGCAATGGCCTCGTCGCGGCACGCTTCCTTCCCCTCATGTTGGAGGGGACAGCCCGAAGCTGGATCGAAAACTTGCCCAGGTGACAGCTCCAAGCAAGTCACCATAGGGGCTGGCTTGGACGACAAATAGGAAAGCGCGCTCGTCAGGTTCCTCCGTGAGAATCAGGACATCTTTGCATGGTCATCAGCTGACATGCCAGGTGTCCCGAGGGAACTTGCCGAGCATTCTCTTAACGTCTACGAAGGAGCCAAACCAGTGAAGCAAGGAATAAGACGCTACGGTGAGAAGAAGCGGACAGCAATAGGCAAGGAGATCATCAAGTTGCAAGAAGCCAAGTTCATTAGGGAGGTAGTACACACTGATTGGTTGGCAAATCCTGTAATGGTTCCAAAACCTAATAAGGAAATGAGAATGTGCATTGATTATACCGGTTTGAACAAGTGCTGTCCTAAGGACCACTTTGCTTTGCCTCGTATAGATCAGGTCATAGACTCCACAGCCGGCTCCGAGCTGCTGTGCTTTTTGGATGCGTACTCCGGGTACCACCAAATCAAAATGCGAGAATCCGACCAAATCAAAACAGCGTTCACTACACCCTATGGGACCTTCTGCTACATCACGATGCCCTTCGGTCTAAAAAATGCCGGCGCAACGTATCAGCGGTGTATGCAAAGATGCCTTCACGAGCAAATTGGCCGCAATGTTCACGTCTATGTTGACGACATTGCCGTCATGTCAAGAAAGAAGGCAGATTTGCTTGATGATTTGAGAGAAACCTTTGATAGCCTCCGGGTATACAGGATGAAACTCAACCCGAAAAAATGCGTCTTCGGGGTTCCTGCCGGCAAATTGCTTGGCTTTATCGTTTCCGAACGAGGGATAGAGTGAATCCAGAAAAAATCAAAGCGATCCTCAACATATCCAGGCCCAAGGACCTGAAGGACGTGCAGCGACTTGCCGGATCGGCGGCTGCCGTCAGTCGTTTCATTAGCCGTCTTGGTGAGAAGGCGCTGCCTCTCTACCGGCTTCTGAAGAAATCCGACAACTTCGAGTGGACAGACGAAGCAGACGCCGCCTTGCAGCAACTCAAGGACGCGTTAACGTCTGCTCCAATTTTGGCAGCTCCTCGTTCGCAGGAACCAATGCTGCTCTATATTGCCGCAACTAACTTAGTTGTTAGTGTGGTACTGGTTGTGGAACGCAAGACGGAAATTTCAGACTTGCCGGAACAACGTCCGGTTTACTTCATCAGTGAAGTATTTTCCGCCTCAAAACAGCGTTATCCGCATTACCAGAAATTGGTCTACGGTGTTTTTTACGCCGCCAGGAAGTTAAGGCACTACTTCCAGGAACATTCAATAACCGTGGTGAGCAAGGCACCTCTGGGGGATATCATCAATAATACAGATGCAACAGGCCGCGTTGCCAAATGGGGCATTGAACTTGCCGCCTTCGACATCTCGTATAAGCCCAGAACGGCCATTAAGTCTCAAGCCTTAGCAGATTTCGTAGCTGATTGGACGGAGGCCATGGACGAAGTACCTCTCCCTGAAGATGCATACTGGATCATGCACTTTGATGGATCAAAAATGCTCCAGGGCTCGGGGGCTGGCATTGTTTTAAGAAACCCTCAAGGAGACAAGCTTAGTTATGTGTTACAAATACACTTCAAGGCAACTAATAATGTTGCTGAGTACGAAGCTCTCCTTCATGGTTTACACATTGCCAAGGAACTTGGCGTCCAACGTGTCCTCTGCTACGGAGATTCAGATTTGGTGGCGCAACAGATACGTGGTACTTGGGACACAAAGAGCGAAACAATGGCGGCATATCGAGCTACCGTTGACGAATTCGCCAAGTGTTTTCTAGGCTACGAGGTCCGCCATATCCCAAGAACTCAAAATGAGGCGGCAGATACACTTGCCAGAATGGGGTCTGAACGCAAAAAGGTACCAAAAGATGTTTTCCTGGAACACCTACACAAGCCGTCAATTAAAGGAGCAGACCTCCTTGACCCAGAGTCGGCAGAACCAGTTGATAGTGCTAGCTATGCCGTCTACTTGGTAAAGCCGGATTGGACGACGCCATATTTGGACTTCCTGATCAATCAGGAGTTACCGGATGATGAGGTTTTGAAAAGGCAAATAATAAGAAGAGCCAAGGCATTTACAATAATCAAAGGTGAATTGTACAAGCGTAGCACCACTGGTGTTTACCAACGCTGCATTTCGCCCGAAGAAGGCAGAGAATTGTTGGATGAGATACATGCCGGCGTATGTGGACATCATGCTTCTTCACGCGCCCTTGTTTCAAAAGCCTTCCGACAAGGTTTCTATTGGTTGACAGCCAAGCAAGATGCAGAAGACATTGTTAAAAGGTGCAGGGGCTGCCAACTTTATGCCAGACAATCACATATGCCGGCTCAAGAGCTTAAAACAATACCCATCACGTGGCCTTTCGCAGTCTGGGGCTTGGACATGGTTGGTCCGTTTAAAACGGCGCCTGGTGGCTACACACATTTACTTGTGGCTGTAGACAAGTTTACCAAATGGGTTGAAGCTAAGCCTATCAAAAAGCTAGACGGCGCCACAGCCGCAAACTTTCTGTGGGGAATAATCTCTCGGTTCGGGGTGCCTCATAGCATTATCACCGACAATGGCACTAACTTGTCGCAAGGCGAAGTCGAGGAATACTGTTATAAGCATGGTATCCGCCTAGATCTAGCCTCCGTCGCGCATCCGCAAGCAAACGGTCAAGTAGAGCGTACAAATGGTTTAGTCCTACAAGGAATCAAACCACGTCTCGAAGTACCATTGCACAGAGCGGCTGGGGCTTGGGTGGATGAATTGCAGTCTGTCCTTTGGAGTTTACGCACAACTCCAAACAGATCAACCAAGTTTACTCCTTTCTTCTTAGTCTATGGCGCAGAAGCAGTGTTGCCAACCGACATGATGTACGATTCTCCCAGAATCCAAGCCTACGTCCAGGAGGACGCAGAAGATGCAAGACAGGATGGCCTTGACCTACTTGATGAAGAACGAGATGTTGCCCTTGCGCGATCCGCCATCTATCAGCAAAGTTTGAGGCGTTATCACAGCAGAAGGGTGAGGCAAAGAAGTTTTAGAGTGGGTGACCTGGTTCTCCGCCTAATCCAAGATAGAAAGGGCTTGCATAAGTTATCCCCGCCTTGGGAAGGACCTTTTGTGGTCAGTAAGGTGTTGCTCAATGGTTCTTATTACTTGGTCGATGCACGTGACGGATACAAGAAGAAGCGAGGTCGCAAGCGCAAAAGGAAGGTTGACGACAAGTACGAAGAAACCAAGCGACCCTGGAACATTGAGCAGCTACGTCCTTTTTACACTTAGCAATTTCCACATTGTAATAAGTACTATATGATTATGAAATAAAAGTCTGTGGTTTGCTCATTCAGTTTTGGGATCATGCCATCTTTTGTCTTTTCTCGCAATCATATATCTGTTGTCATAAAAGTTACCAAATAAAATAAGTTTTGCTCCGTGCTAAGGTCCAAACTTTTTTGACATTTGCCGTCTGCCGGCTAAAAACGCAAACAATCTTTGCACCGCCTAATATGCTTATCTGTCTGTTTGTATGTGGGTCGCCTAGTAGTATGTCGTTGGCACCAACATGCTGGCTTTGGTCTCTGAGTCTAAATTAGTTGGTATTGCACCTGGTTGGCTCAGCTAAAGTAACTAAGATGAGGTTCCGCCAACATATGAAAAAGCTAAACATGCAGGCGAGATACATATTAAGGCGGGCCACTTAAGTAAGCCTACCGCCAAGTGTAGCATAAAAGTTGGCCCATAAATATTTACAACCCAAAATAAAGTTTTATGCGTTAACAGATTAACGCAGTGTTTTGTGCTGCCTTTGCAGGAGGAAGTCTAAGGGATTGCCGCCTTCGTAGAGCTGGTGGAGAGATCCTGGGGGCTAACGCCGGCATTCTTGGGGCTGGCTCCGCCATCCTTGGGGCTGCGCTTGTCGGTTCCGGCTTCGCCTTCTTCGCCGCGGGAAGCTTCAGGATCTGCCAAGGAGGGATCAGCAACGGCAACATGCGGGTCCGGGTGTTCCTTGTAGAACTTGCGGATGTCAACCATGTTGGCAACCCGGGTCGCATAGCCGCGAACAGACCGCAGCACGTCCTGCATCACGATGGCTTGGCTGTTTTCGTCTTCGGTGGGGAAGTACTCGGTGACTTGATGAATATCAGCCTCCGGGTACCACGCCGCCGTCATCGCCAATGCCAACTTGGCACCGCCTCGTGCTGCTGAGCGTAGTGTGTTGTCGTGTTCAGCTGTCGCCTTCTCCAGCAACTCCGGCAGAGCATCGAAGATGACGGGATCGCCGTCTTCCCCAGGGTAGAACTTGGCGGCAAATGATTTGCCGGCGCCGACAATCTGGTTGACGATTTCGCCAATTTTCAAGATCCGAGCAAGGCGCGGCGTTGTGGCCAGGTCATCTCCCAAGCTAGCCGGCACTGCACAAACACAAAGTTACACACTGCAGCTTCAAGTATCAAGAAAGCAAGGTGACAAAAATGAAGGACTGGAGGCATACCCAAGACATGGTCGTGGATGGCGTTGACCTCATCCAGATGGTTCTCAAGCGTTTCTTGGGCTAGCTGGACCGCCTTTGACAGTTGGTCCTGCTGCTCCTTGGCGTTCTTGTTCACCTGGTCAAGGTTGTTGCTCATGGCCTCAAGTTGTCCAGTCAACTTGCTAACTTCGGCAGCATGAGCCAACGCACGATCATCCAGCTCCTTGGCGTGATCCGCCTTCAGCTTGGTCACCAGCCCGGCAAGATCTGCAGCTTCGTTCATCAAAGCTTGCATGTCAGTGGAGTTCTTGAGAATATCTTGCGCAGTGTTTAATAATTCTACAAATAAAAAGAAAAGACG
Organism: Poa pratensis; assembly: GCA_947311845.1. NCBI lineage: Eukaryota > Viridiplantae > Streptophyta > Magnoliopsida > Poales > Poaceae > Poa > Poa pratensis. The sequence continues at coordinate 14,699,449 of CAMZMU010000089.1, read as the reverse complement.
ACTAAAATACTTGTCGGAAAAGGAAAAGAAGTCGGACGAAAAGAAGGCAAAGAAAGCTTTGTCACCTTCATCCTTCTTGCGAGCTTCTTCCAAACTCGCAATTTGGGCGTTCTTCAACTCCACGTCCTGCTGCAGTTCCTCGCATTCCTTCTTCTTCATCTCTTGAGCACGAAATAGCTCAAGATTGGAAGCAAGAACGGCCTGCATGCACGAAAGCAACATTATGGTTAGCGCTATTTAGTCAACGAGACCACTTTGCCGGCTAAATTTTTCAGCCGCCAAAGTGCTCGGGGGCTGGGACCATAGGCTATTTTACCTCAAGTTGTCCGTGCAGGGTGTCGTGGAGTTCGTCCATGTGTGCGTACCAGTTGCGGGTACCGTCACGCATGGTCTTCAGTGTTTGCCGGGGGTCTTGCAACCCTTTGCCAGGTTGGGAGCCAGGATGAGTGGACGATCCGCCTTGTTCGGCCGCCATCTGGTCATCCATCTCCTGCTTCATGGCGATAAATCGAGCGGCATCACTAGCCGAAGCTTCAGCCGTCTTGGAAAAAGTTATGCCGGCAACTGATTTCTTGCCCGCCATCTTCTCTGTAGCCGCCTCTGCGGTACCGGCAGCTGTGTACGTTCCCTGGCACACAACCACGGGAACGCCAACTGTGGGCGTTGTCGGCGCAGCAGCTGGAGAAGAACGTGGTGGCTTGCCCCTGCCGGCAGCAATCTTCAAGTTGGAGCGGAGTTTGGGCATGGTAGGCTTGCCTCTGTAAGCAGAAACATGCAAGTTTGTCAGCACAAACATATTAAAATATCCAAGTCAGGGAAGCCAAAGTTTGCTAACCGCTTCAAGGGAACGTTCCCCACGGTCTCATCCTCTGCGTCGGCAGAGGTGGCCGCCTTCTTCCTCTTCTCCAAATCCTTGGTGGAGGAGCTCAGCTTGCGCTTCTTCGACTTGCTGGCACCTGTATCATACCAGTTTGGGGCCAGCTCGTCCTCTCCCAAGGTTTGTAGCTGAAAAGGAAGCAAGACAATATTAATTCAGTACCTAGTGGGCAAGGATGTTAGTGAAATAACAAAGTAGCTTTCACTTACCGCTGGGGCTGGGTTGTTATGAGTGAACATGGCGACGCCTTCAGCCGCCTTCACCGACAGAGGCTTGATAAGCTCTCTAAGCCGGTACTCCAAGGCATCCTGATCAAGGGTGCTGTTGCCGGCGTCGTCCGCCTTGTACTCGCACATCTTCAGTGGGCGATGGCGGAGAGGCATAATCTTCCTCGACACCCAGCAATGACGGTGTCAACTCCGTCAAGTCGTGGAGCCAACATCGTCTTCGTCAAGAACTCGATCCGCCTAACGGCAACTCGAAGTTCTTCCGGCAAGCTGCTGAGCGGCACTTTTGCTGTCCAGCAAGCCTTGTGGGTTGGCGGACCGTTGACGAAGGCTGGCATCCCTTGCGTGCTGCCAGGTGTCGGGATGTCCTTGCAGTAAAAGAAAGTGCTGGTCCAGTGCTTCACCGACTCGATGTATGGTATTTTTGGGTACCAGTCGGGTTGGCGGCAGTTGAACGTAACACTACCGCAGGTTGCTAGGTGGCCGCCTGGTATGGTTTGCCGGCGGCACAGGAAGCAGTACTTAAACAGCTCTATGGACGCAGCTATGCCTAAGTACCCTTCGCACAAAGCCTGGAAGCCGGCTAGCACTAGAATACTGTTGGGCGCTATGTTGTGTGGCTGCAGCCCATAAAAACTAAGCACCGCCAAGAAGAAGGCGGAAAGCGGCAGAGACATACCGCGAAGGCTATGCGAAGCCAACATGACACGCTCGCCGTCTTGGGGGTCAGGCACCGCCTCGTCGCCTGGAACCCTCCAGGAGCATTCCGTCTTTGGCGGAATGTATCCGCCTTCCTCCAGTTCCTTCAGATATGCTGACGTCATAACTGACGGCAGCCAGTACCTGGAACCCAGGTCTCCAGCCTCTTCCTCTTCCTCGACGTCGTCATCCTCGTCGGCGGCAGATTCCGCCGCGGCCTCTGAGCTGGTAGCCGCGAGGGATGGGAGGGGAAAAGTTGGAGCGGCGGTCGCAGGCGTCGTCGGAGCTGGGGAAGAAGTAGAAACCCCGCCCGTGGCCACGGTGGCCGCGGAGAGGTATCGATGCACCTGCGGCGCCGCCGCCGCCGCTGGGATAGATCCAGATCCGGCGGGGGTCGTTGAAGCCGCAGCCAGTGCCGCCGTCGCCGCCGCATCCTGCTGAGTGCTCGCCATTTGGGGGAGAGGGCGCTGCTCGTGCTCGCCGGAGTTGAGTTCGAGGAGGAGTTGAGCTCGGGAAGGTGAGGAGGCCACGGTGGGTGTGCGAATGAGGAAGAAGTGCATCGATGTGCCCTTTGGGGTATTTATCCCCACGCGCCAAGATCCGTGCCTAATTGGGGGACGCGAGATTTCCGCCACGTGCCCACGATTTGCACGTCGTGGCAACGGCGTCTGCGGCCTCGCTCCGATTTCTGTGCGTAGTGGAGAAACCATCATGACGCATGCCCAAGTCCAAACTGTCGTGGACTGCATGGCGTCATCCGTCAACATTTGACGGCCAGTCAATTGACAAGACTGGTGCCAGGAAGATTCCTGACAATGGTCAGGCCGTCTTTCCCATGATGGCGGCAAGTTGTCCGACTACTTTAGGCGGACCGCCGCTTACTTTCAACTATGGAATGCTTCAAGCTCTTCAGACGCTTACAAGACAAGGCGGACGTTGCCGACAAAGAAGACGGCGCCTGAAGAACTCGAACCCTCCCAGGGGCTAATGTTGGGGATATACCTACTAGGGGTATCACCAGCATGGATCAATCCGGCTAGTCCAGGGTGGCCCGCAGTGGTGGTGAAGGCTTTGCCTACCGGGCGGCCCAGATAGCTGACGACCAAGGAAGGCGGATGCCGGCAAGGAGGAGGCCCAAGACTGAAGCCCATGAAGCCACCAAGACCAAGACGGAAGGCGGCATACTTGCCGGCTAGGTTTAGGACTCCGTATACTTGCTGGATACGTATTCACCTTGTAACCCTAGGTCCAGCCGCCTATATAAGCTGGACCTCGGGACGCCTTTAGGGCAACTCTGATACACAACCAACTCATTGTAACCTGTTCACGGCGATATTGCCTTATAGTGAGTTATAGCAGCACGTAGGGCACCGCCACCGCCGTGGTGCCTGAAGCTGGGTAAACCGCCGTGTACAATCCCGACCTTGACGACGTCCACCTTCTTGCCCTACGTTCACCCTCGGCTAGCAGGACCCCGTCTCCTATCCAAGATGCCGATACGACGACACTCCCCGGCAACGGCGGCAGAAAAGAGCTTGATTTCTACGCACGCTTCTATTCTTGTAGACAGTGTTGGCCTCCAAGTGCAGAGGTTTGTTGAACAGCAACAAATTTCCCTTAAGTGAGTAACCCAAGGTTTATCAAACTCAGGGAGTTAGAGGTCAAAGATATCACTCTCAAGCAACCCTGCAATTAAGATACAAAAAGTCTCTTGTGTCCCCAACACACCTAATACACTTGTCAGATGTATAGGTGCACTAGTTCGGCGAAGAGATTGTAAAATGCAGGTGATATGGGTATTAACAAGTGGTATATGTAGTCTGTGATAAAAATGGCAGCGAGCGAACATGCAGCAGAACTGGAAATAAACGGTGTTTCGATGCTTGGAAACAAGGCATAGGGATCATACTTTCACAAGTGGTCACTCTCAACAATAATAATATAACTGAACACATATAAATACTTCCTTTTCAATATGTCACTTAGATGCTACTCAGAACTATTCTCATGTTAGATAACGAACACCATTACTACTGCATGCGTAGGGCTATAAAAGCACACCTTAAAGTTCGTCATTCCACATCTAGGGCACCCCACGCTGTCACTATGAGCATCCAGGATAGTACTAAACAAACACCACAATTTTATAGTAACATCCAACACAAGAACAACTCATGGTAAGTATCTCTTTAATCTATTATCCAGTAGAGTCACACACGCCACCCGCACTATCACCAAGGTATTGTGTTGTCAACGGTGACTCCGAAAATTATACTAGATAAGACCAATTGAGTAGCATATCCATAACATAATGAAGGGGAAACATCTATGAATTCAACTAGATTACAATGCTCATGATCACATAAAGATCACACCATGGGAGAGAGAGAGATAAAACACATAGCTACCGGCATAAGCCCTCAGCCTCGATGAAGAACTACTCCCGGCGCATCATGGGAGGCAGCAGCGGTGATGAAGATGGCTCCGGGGGCACTTCCCCGTCCCGGCAGGGTGCCGGAACAGAGACTTCTGTCCCCCGAATTAGGGTTTTTGGTGGCGGCGGAGCTCGGGAGCTTTTCTGGAGAAATCCTTCGGGGGTCGCGAGTTTTAGGTCTGGAGGGTTTTTATAGGCGAAGAGGCGACGCGAGGCGGTGCACGAGAAATCCACACCATACCTCGGCGCCACCCCCCTCTCAGCCGTGCCCAGGTATGGTGTGGAGGTTGTGGTCCTCCACGGACTTGTCCTTCTGGCCCACGGAGTCTTCTGGCGAAATAGAATTTCTGCAATTTTCTGGGATTTTTCTGAGCACTTTGGTTTTTGGACCTTTTCTACAATGCACAGACATAATAAACAGAAACTGGCACTGTGGCATCTTGTTAATAGGTTAGTTCCAGAAAATGGATAAAAATGATATGAAGTGTATATAAAACATGTAGCAATTGGTACAAAACATGCATGGAACATCAAAAATTATAGATACGTTTGAGACGTATCAGATCCCCCAAGCTTAGTTCTTACTCGTCCTCGAGTAGGTAAACGATAATAAAAATATAATTTTGGGAGTGACATGCTACCAACACAATCTTGATCAAATAGTAACGTAAAGCACATGAACTGAATGAAATGATCCAAGTCAATTATCTATAGTTTGCTATAAAGTAAACAACGAGCAATCAAGATGCATCATACAAGTAAAAGCTTTTCATGGATAGTACTTTGGAGACAAGGAGCTATGAGAATTTGCATAAGAGTTAGCTCACCAAGCAACATTTTCTAATCAAAAGTGTTTGACCAACACATTGGAAGATTTAAATTTCAGCATTTGCTTCAACTTTCAACATATTTATCTCATGGATATTGTCAACACAAAGTAGCATAATTAGTCTAATATGCTAACATATAACAATTCTTGTACCAAAGTTGACACTAGTGTTTGCTTGTGGAGAATAGAAAGGAGTAGGAAAACTGACTCAATATAAAAGTAAAAGAAAGGCCCTTCGCAGAGGGAAGCAGGGATTAAATCATGTGTTAGAGTTTTTTATTTTTTGAAATCATATAGAGAGTAAAAATATATTTTGAGAGGTGCATGTTAATTGTCAACGAATGGTAGCAGATGATACAGTATTACCCATGCCAACCAGACTTTTTAAGAGCGGCTCCCATGAGGAACGTTATTTCTGCTGCAAGCAGATCATTCCTCTATCTCTTTGGTTTACACATGCAGATGTTTGACCGAATGCTCGGTTAACAAAATGTGAAGAGAATAAGCGGTTAAAGTTGTAAATTATATTTTATGGGGCTAGGCACCCCTTTGCCAGCTCTTTTTGCAAAATTATAGATAAGCAGATGTAAGTTGCTAGTCTGGAGTAAAGTCTGATTGACAAGTGTAATAAAGATAATCCACTACTTCCTCATGAGCTGGTAAACAGAGACACAAAAAGGAGTAGTAACAATTTTCAATAGTTTAAAGGTAGCACGTGACAAATTTACTTGGAGTGGCAAGGAAATACCACATATAGGTAGGTATGATGGACACAGATGGCATGGATTTGGCTTAGGGTTTTGGATGCACGAGAAGCATACCCTCTCAGTACAGAGTTTATGCTAGCAAGGTTATTTTAAGCAAACACATAACGTAAACCGGTACAAAAAGAACCATATGATGAACATATAAGAAAAATATAAGACTCCACACGGTCTTCCTTGTTAACCAAAACATCCTTTTAATAGAAAATATCTAGACTTTGGAACTACCAATTATGACAAATCAAATAACTGCAAGCTTTAACGGTAGTTCTTCACTAATGAGCCTTTACTTACATGATACACAAGTTTAAACTTTACTTACTTGATAACTCAAAACAATTGAAAAGAATCAAGTTATTCAAGACAAATGATCTACAAGACCGTGTAAGCTTTTTTTTCTTTATACCATTACCACATTCATAGCATTTTCTGTTCTAACCAAACACCAATCAACTTATTTAACAACTCTCCAAACAAATATAAGTGAGGCAAGAGAGTACTTTCTACAAAAGAACTAATAGCTCTGACAAGAGATACTTGCAAAACAAGAGCTAAAAGCATAGCAGCGCTAGATAAGAATACTCTACAAGTATAAGTGAAGAATAGGAGTATTCTAATGAAAAAGCGGAGCGTGTCTCTCTCCCAAACAAGAATGTTGTGATCAAGCATTGTAATGACCAGAGAACAAAATAAAAATAAAACAGAAAATAAAACACAAGACGCTCCAAGAATAGCATATAATATGTGAAGAAATAAAAATATAGTCTCACTAGAGATGACCTGATGATTGTTGATGAAGAAGGGGATGCCCCAAGGCATCCCCAAGCTTAGATGCTTGTGACTTCTTGAAAATTGCAGAGGGATGCCTTGGGCATCCCCAAGCTTGAGCATTTGTCCCTTCTTAATCTTCTTTCATCATCCTCTCTCTTAACACTTGAAAACTTCCTTCACACCAAACTTCTCATAAACTTCATTAGAGGGTTAGTACTCAAAACAATTTATCCACTTTGTTTCTGTAAGGACACATTGCAATAACTCATTCTAGCATTAGCTAATATATACTACGTCTTTGTAACACCTTTCCACGAAAAGAAACCACAAAGAAAGCTCGTATAAGAAGCAATACAGAATAAAGATAGAATCTGTCAAAAACAGAACAGCCAGTAAAGTTGAATTTTTTCGAGACACTTACGTAACTCAAATCAGAAAACTAGAAACTAAGGAAAGTTAGATATAAATCTCAGGTTTACGCACAAAAAAAATTAGATCAATATCACGTTCTTTGATTTTTAGGATTTTCGTACAGTGAAGAACATAAATCTGTTTCTCGACAGCAAACCAAACTTTAACACTTTCTTGCCATTAGAGGCTTTTCTTGGCACAAAAAGAAAAAACAAAAAGATACAAAGGAGGTGTTACAGAGGTAACAACATCCTTGACCCAACAAAAAGCAAAAGAAAACAGAAAGCAAAAAATAACATGGGTTGTCTCCCACAAGCGCTTTTCTTTAAAGCCTTTTTGCTAGGCATGATAATTTTAATGATGCTCTCATAAGTATAAGAATTGAATTTAAGAGAGCATCAAAAGAAAATATCAACCACATTTAAGTCTAACCCACTTCCTATGCAAAGGAATCTTGTAAGAAAATAAATTAATGAAGCACAAAGTGACTAGCATAGGAAGGCAAAATAAGTGCAACTTCAAAACTTTCAACATAAAGATCGGAGACTTAGTATTATTGAGATATATGAAACCGCGTCTCCCTCTCTTACAATGACCATTAGGTCTTAAAGCAACCAGCATATACAAGCAATACTAGATAAAGCTCAAAACTTTCATCATAAAGAGAGGAAATTTAATAACATGAAGATTTCTATAACCATATTTTCCTCTCTCAAAATAATTTTCAGTAGCATCATGAATAGACTCAACAATATAGCTATCACATAAAACATTCTTATCATGATCCACATGCATAAAAGTATCATTACTCTCCACATAAGCATAATCAATTTCATTAGTAATAGTGAGAATAAAACTATCACATCCATCATTGTAATCATCATAAATTGCAGGCATAGTATAATCGTAATAAACTTTATCCTCAATAGTAGATGGACCGAAAATATCATATTCATCATTGTAAACATCATATATAGGAGGCATATCATAATCACAATAAACTTTATCCTCTATAGTTGGTGGAACTAGAATACCACAATCATTATAATCGTCATATATTGGAGGCAAAGTATCATCAAAGCAAATTTTCTCCTCAAAACATGGGGGACTAAAAATATCATATTCATCAAAACCAGCTTCCCCAAGGTTAGACTTTTCCATAGCATTAGCAATAATGATATTCAAAGAATTCATGCTAATAACATTGCTACTACTATTATGCAAACAAAGTTTCATAGTTTTTTAATTTTCTCTTCCAACACATCATGTCCTAACTCAAGATAAATTTCATAGAGCTCTCTAATTTTTTTGTTATTTTCCATTAAGCCTAACTAGTGAAATAAAAAACAAGAAACAAAAAGATATAACTGCAGGATCTAAAGAAGATACCTTCGAGCACTCACACGCCGGCAACGGTGCTAGAAAATAGCTTAGTAACCGGAGGATGTGAGTACCGTTTACCTTACCTCCCCGGCAACGGCGGCAGAAAAGAGCTGGATGTCTACGCACGCTTCTATTCTTGTAGACAATGTTGGCCCTCCAAGTGCAGAGGTTTGTAGAACCGGAACAAATTTCCCTTAAGTGAGTAACCCAAGGTTTATCGAACTCAGGGAGGTAGAGGTCAAAGATACCCCTCTCAAGCAACCCTGCAGTTAAGATACAAGAAGTCTCTTGTGTCCCCAACACACCTAATACACTTGTCAGATGTATAGGTGCACTAGTTTGGCGAAGAGATAGTAAAATGCAGGTGATATGGGTATTAACAAGTGGTATATGTAGTCTGTGATAAAAATGGCAGTGAGCGAACATGCAGCAGAACTGGAAATAAACGGTGTTTCGATGCTTGCAAACAAGGCCTAGGGATCATACTTTCGCTAGTGGTCACTCTCAACAATAATAATATAACTGAACACATATAAATACTTCCTTTTCAATATGCCACTTAGATGCTACTCAGAACTATTCTCCTGTTGGATAACAAACACCATTACTACTGCATGCGTAGGGCTATAAAAGCACACCTTAAAGTTCATCATTCCACATCTAGGGCACCCCACGCTGTCACTATGAGCATCCAGGATAGTACTAAACAAACACCACAATTTTATAGTGACATCCAACACAAGACCAACTCATGGTAAGTATCTCTCTAATCTATTATCCAGTAGAGTCACACACGCCACCCGCACTATCACCAAGGTATTGTGTTGTCAACGGTGACTCCGGAAATTATACTAGATAAAACCAATTGAGTAGCATATCCATAACATAATGAAGGGGAAACATCTATGAATTCAACTAGATTACAATGCTCATGATCACATAAAGATCACACCATGGGAGAGAGAGATAAAACACATAGCTACCGGCATGAGCCCTCAGCCTCGATGAAGAACTACTCCTGGCGCATCATGGGAGGCAGCAGCGGCGATGAAGATGGCTCCGGGGGCACTTCCCCGTCCCGGCAGGGTGCCGGAACAGAGACTTCTGTCCCCCGAATTAGGGTTTTTGGTGGCGGCGGAGCTCGGGAGCTTTTCTGGAGAAATCCTTCGGGGGTCGCGAGTTTTAGGTCTGGAGGGTTTTTATAGGCGAAGAGGCGACGCGAGGCGGTGCACGAGAAAACCACACCATACCTCGGCGCCACCCCCCTCTCAGCCGTGCCCAGGTATGGTGTGGAGGTTGTGGTCCTCCCACGGACTTGTCCTTCTGGCCCACGGAATCTTCTGGCGAAATAAAATTTCTGCAATTTTCTAGGATTTTTCTGAGCACTTTGGTTTTTGGACCTTTTCTACAATGCACAGACATAATAAACAGAAACTGGCACTGTGGCATCTTGTTAGTAGGTTAGTTCTAGAAAATGGATAAAAATGATATTAAGTGTATATAAAACATGTAGCAATTGGTATAAAACATATATGGAACATCAAAAATTATAGATACGTTTGAGACGTATCACGTCCTCCTGGCGCAGTCTTTGTTTCTTCGTAAAATAATTTATGTAAATTGGCAGCTTATTCCGAGAAAATTCCCCGACTAGCTTTTCTGAAATAAAAAGACAGCAAAAACAGGAACTGGCACTGGGCATCTTGTTAACCGGTTTGTTCCATAAAAAGTGCCAAAATGTTATAAAAACATTGTAAAAGCATGTGGCAATGATATATATTATGCATGGAATAACAAAAAATTATAGATACGTTTGAGACGTATCACCATGCACTAGGGATCAAACGCCCCCGCAATGCACTCATGAAAGAGTACCTCGATGACCGTACCTTCATCGAGGACTCCAAGCATTGGGAAACGTGGTTCCACCAACGTTCGGGCTTCTCGCGGGATCCAACGCCCCCATAGGATCATGTGACCGTACAACCAAGCTCCAGCGTCACCGCCGCGCTCCCAAGCTCTGCCTCCATGGCCCGTTGTGAAGGTGGAGGACGACGACGACGACCCAAATAACGACCCCATACTCGGGAAGGTCATGGAGGACTCCATCCACAACGCAATCCTCAATTAAAAAATAAATTTGGGTGTACTACGACAGACACAAGAGGATATTTGGTGCCCGCCTGGCTAACCAAACGGATCAAAAAGCAAAGGTTTGGGTTGTCCATTTAGGGCAACTCCAATGGGCCACCCCAAACCGGACACCAAATATGTCAGTTTTGGTCCGTTTAGGGCGATCCGCGGATAGAAATGAGGCCCTTGGTCGTCGCTTGTCCGTTTGGTGGGGGGGACAAACCCAACGGCACACCCCATTTTTTCCAGGTTTCTGTTTTGCCTCTCTTTTTTGCTCATTTCCAATGTATTGCAACTTGAAATAGAATGATAAAAAGGAATAAATGAAAATAACATTAAATAAATTAACACTTCAATATCATCACATAGTTCAAACGTGACATAGTTCACACAAGACATAGTTCAAATGCCATATAGTTCAAATGCGATAAAATGATGACCAAGATGATCATGCCTCTGGTTCACGGATCATCTTTTGCTTCTTGATGAACCAAGCACGATGCTCTAGGTCCATGATGCTCAAGTCGTCCATCATGATGCGGTTCTACTCGGTCATCAATGCGAGCTTCACTCGGTTGTCTTCGGCCTTGATGCGGTTCTCCTCGGTCATCATCGCAAGCTCCACTCGATTCTCCTCGGCCTTGATGCGGTTTTCCTCGGCCTTCATCGCGTGCTCCACCTCCTTGGCCCTTGTTTGTGCATTGACCTCATCAATATCTATTTTTTTTCTTTGCCATCTCAAGGAAGTTGGTCAATGCCTTTTCATTGTCTTGGCGTTTGCCCTCATCTCTCTTCACACTTGACTCCTCGTTGTCGGCGATCAAGCCTTTCAATGTCTCCTCCAATGCAAAAGCCGAAGCCTCTCACTTCAAAAGCCCAATGAAAATCCAAGCTTCGCAAAGAAGTTGGTCCTCTAGACATACTCTACTCTCCCTTGCAAAAGGATGAGATCGAGACATGTATCTGAAATGCTACGGTCAGGAGTGATTCAAACAAGCAAAACTTTGTAGAAAATAAATATCTATACTGACAAGCTTAACACCCTCTGCTGATACAGGTCAGGATGGCTCCTTCACCGAGTAGTTGGCCGTCCAGACGCTATTCCCCGAACAATGGCTCACCATCAATTGAGACCCCTTCTTGCGTTTGAAGTAGAGTGTCGTCGACGGCCTCGTCCTCTTCGTCAGCCTGGTCCTCTTTGTCTTCCTCTTGGCCGCCCCCATACAGATCATTTCCTCCGTGACACTATCGGTGTCAAAATACGCCAGGTTGGTTTTGCCCTTAGCTTTAGGGTTGCACGCATAGTTTTAAAAACCGGACCGGACCGGCGGTTCAACCGAAAAAACCGGAACCACAGCCTCCTCCGGTGTGTTAAGCGCACTGGACCGTTCGCGCACGTGAACCGGGAAAAACCGGACAGATTGCGGTCCAACCGGCGGTTCTAGATGAAAACCAGGTATAGCAGGCTGCCGGTTCAACCGGAGCAACCCTCTCGCGCGAGAAAAATTAAATGACTCGGCCAAGATTCAAACTGCCGAGCTCGCGCTTCGCATGCGCACATGCAACCTGGGATGGCCATCTAGTCCGTGTGATGCGGGTGTCTTGATAGCTCACAAACGTATTATATAAACTTACTTTTTTTAACAGATCACTAATATTTCAGCCGTATTTTTTAAAAAAAAACCCACAATTGAACCGAGCGAACGGCGGTCCAACCGGCTGAACTGTGAACCGAGACCCTCACCGGTTCGATCACCGGTCCGGTTTTTAATTGCACGTAGTAACACGTTTCAAGGGTAGTACCATCGAAGTGATGCAATTTTCCGATCTTTTAAACAAACTTGCAACAATAGCCTTATGACTGGAAGGGGTTGGCACGTTTTGCTGCGCCCGAGGGTATTATTGCGATTATCGATCTATGACATGTTGGTTTGACTAAAAATTAGTGTATCATGTAAGATCAGGTAAATTCCATAGCCTTTTCAAACAAATATTATACGTCTAGCACTGCAGTATAAACCGTACAAATCGAAAAGTAACAGTTGTGGATTTTTTAATCTCTACACGAGGTGAGCCCGACGGCTACGTGTGAGACAGTGTTGGTCAAGGTGTGTCCGAAGGCAGAACTGACATGCGTCTCTCGTGTACGTGCTTGCAGTGAAGGAGGAGATACGGTGAGGGGGGGGGGGGGGGGGGGGGGGAGGAGAGGAGTGCCGCTCGGTGGCTCAACAACCAGAGCTATAGACGGGGGGCGATGGTGGACGCGCGCCGGAGGGGAGTAACCGCACCCCTCAAGGCCAAATCCCTCTCGATCCTTGGTGTCCTAAAGTAGTGGTGGTGTATTTGCGACTGAATTGGTCCAAGTGGAACAGTCGAATTCAAGATTAAATCAATGGCAAAGAAGGCGGCGCGGCACAAGAGGAGAGACGGGAGGGCGACATAGAACTTTTGATTGACAGTTGGCATGCACGCCTTAGGCTTTCTGGTTTACAGCAGCAACCCGAGTGTTGTATATTTGCTACTACTTTTTGAGCTGCCCAATTTTTTTTAAATAAAATTTACATTAAAAGCAACCGCAGTCAGTGGAGAAAGATTTCGACCTTAAATGACGTAGAAAATAGTTATGCCCTAACATAGGGCAGCTATTAGAAATCCTTCAAGAGAGGAACAATTCATAGATTTATGTGTGGTAGATAGAAAGCCCGTCGCTAAAGGTGAACAAACGAATAATCTAATCTTCTGCATCTTCGTCGTGCGGTAGGAAGGGCGAAGGAGATGGCTTGGTTCCTCAGGGAGCTAGTTGTAATATTCTTATTTTCAGCTGGTTGTAATATTCTTATTTTCTAGAGTGCTTTGTACCAACTGTTTATGCTAATAGATTTGGGGTCTTTTCCACAACAAAAGGTTAACATAAACAAGTAGGAACCAATAAAAGTTTGCCACGTGGAGCAAATAAGGCTCTCCTAGGGAGATTAGATATTGAAGGGATTCATCAAATCGAACAGTCTTCTACACCATCAAAAAGATCTGTCAAGAATAGATATTAAATGGGCGAATGGTTAGCTGGTTGGCAGTTTAAATTGTAGAGGTTTTGTTGATCAATTAATTCTTGGACCGAGGAGAACAAATTCTAAAATGAGGCAGATGTTTTGCTGATGCAGAAGACATAATCGAATCTCGTGCTGTTATTTCACTCCCATCTCGTAGTAGAGAGAGGATATAACAAACGCTATTTTCAGACTCTTCCACCAATCAGTAATATTCTCAACCTTCTACATTTTGCTCTTAATTTCACAAGAATTGATTAAGCATTTGAATTTCAACGTCCAAAAGATGGTGCACCTTCTTGGTTGTGATCGGCCATGCCATGGAAATCGGTTATCCAACATCACATCTAGTACAAATAAACTGGCAGAAAGGGACAATTTTGATTCATTTAGCTCTTAATTTCACTAGCATTGATTAAAAACTAAAAATTGTTCTCAACGGATTTGAATTTCAGCCTCTACTATGGTCCACCTCGTCGCTGACATAGGATCAGACAGGCCGTGGAAATCGGTTCTACAAAATCATGTCTGGTACAAATAAACTGGCAAAAAGGTAATTTATAATATTTTAGATAGTTTAAGCAGAGATTGGTTTAAGTTATCTATGTTCCGGTATACCGACCCTGACAGAACAGTTAATTGATGCGAGTTAATCAAATCTTGTGTTGTTATTTAACTCCCATCTCGTAGGATCAAGAGACGAAGCTGATGACAACACACGCTGTTCCGAGATTTTCAGCCTCTTCCACAAATCAGAGGTACTTGCGAGAGGATAGTTAAACTCGGCAACCAAAACAGGCGAATTTATCGATCGAATTGGCAAAAGAAAAGTCGAATGGCAAATAAACAACTAAAACTAGCATCATAAGTTCGTATATATCCTCAGACTTGCCCGTGGGTCATACGCCAGGGAGGTTCATCCTGTAAACAGGAACCCCAGATCCAAATGTTGGGCGAAACATCACCGGAAATTCACTCAGATGTAGAGTTTCAAAATAAATCACGTAAGTGGCAAGCCTTATGATGAGTGTGCTCGCTAGATCATGGCTCAGATATGTATAACATGTTCTTCTGTCATGAATTGTCAGAAGCAGAACTGGCGTGTTTGCAAATAGTGTTTCTCATCACCGCCATATAAAAGCACAGCACAGACATCAACAAAACAGAACAATTCTAGAAAGAAAGATAAGATACATTTGGTATTTGCAATGGCTCATATTAAGAAATTCAACCATGTTTTCCCTTGTACTTCACGAGTTAATCAGAAGCGCGGGTAAGATTCAAATCACTGCCATCCATCAACCAAAAAGATGAGAGAAACTAACACATGAGGGGAGAATAGAAACTTTGCTGTGGATGTGTCCGTTACTCTGACACAAGCCGCTCATCCACGCGCGGTGTCGAGGCCTGCAACACTGAACGGCACGGTGGATCTAGCACAGCATTGGGGCTTTCCTTCTTCACAGAGGACCGAGATCCATCCGACAAGCCCGGGGTTAGCATCGTGCAAACGGAAACAGGATAAGAGATTTGATTGCCCAGATATCAAATAGAAGAAGCAAATCGAGGGGAAATCAAAATAGTGTACGCAAGCAACAATCATATTGCCTACTGGAAGACATGGCAATTGAAACGATTTCTTGACGCGTCGATCTATCCCCTGCTCGAGAAGAACGGTGGCATGGAGCCGCCAACTTATCAAGAATCGAGAGAGGAAGATGAAAAAGTAAGATCGAACCAGGAAAACGAGGGAAGAAAATGACGAGGAAAGAAGAGAGGCGGAGCTACCGTGGCGGCGGCGGCTGCTGCTTGGAACCCTAGGAGGGAGGTGATATGTTTTGGGGATGGATTCAGAGTTTATTTATAGCATCCCTGCCGGCGAATAGAGACCATGGCGTGGAAAAGGAGAAACCTAGGAAGACTGGGCTTTATGGGCTCTTTCGAGTGGAGATCGTTTATTCTGGACATGGGCTGTGATGGTGAAATTGAGCCGTGTGTATGTCAAGGACGTAGTAGGACTGGGTCCTTCTCCAAGAGAGTGTACACAACGCTGAAGCGCTAGTATAGATGGGCCCTAGTGAATGTTCCTCTCCGATTTTGCCACACTTACGGACAGGGTCATCCTGACAAAGATAAAGCAGTTGTAAGAAAAAAAATCAAGCTTTTTTTTTTTTGAAACTGCATCTGGATTAATAGATCAAAGGTTATATCCGTGATACACTGGAATCATCCAGGGCCCATTTACAGAAACTATCCTAAGAAAAAAGAAAAGACACACGCAACCCAAGAAGCTTCTGCAAATCCAGATCCACCGCCATCCATAACCTCGTCGCTGCACCGCCGGAGTGGGGAGCGAAAAGAAGAAGATCGGCCGCTGGGTCACCTGCACAAGACGATTGGAAACGAGTTCCGTTGATGTCGCCGCATCTGCCGCTCGCCGCAGCGAGACCTTGGCGTCGAAGAAGGAAAATCGGCGGGGGACACGCCCCGACTTGAGCAGGATGTCGAGCCGGAGTAGCCAGCAAAGGCTACCGACGAAGCTCGCCATGAACACAGCAAAGGGGAAATCACCTCTGGCACCAGATCCAGCAAACAGCTTCCGCGCGCCGCCACCACGACGGCCATCTCGGAAACGTCGACGAAGAACGAGCTTATTTAGGCCGCAATCCTCAGATCCAGCACCTCCACCCACCTTCCACCACGAAAGTACAAAAGAGGAGAGGATCGGAGATCCTCCCGTGCTGCTCGTGAGCACGAGAAAGATGCAGCAGACAGCCACAAGGGCAAACGCCATAGAAGCAACAAACTAAACTAATCTAGACTACTGCTGTACACGGGAATGGTCCCTCACCCAATCTCAACGCTGGCAGCCGCCGGAGAGGAGTGGGGAGGGACCAGTCGGCCCGGATCTGGAGAGGCGACGCGAGCTCTAGAAGGGGAACGAACGAGAGCGAACAAGAGAGGAAAGGAAGCAACTCTCTCTCTCTCTGTGCTATTCTGTGGATGCGGAGCTCCGTAAAATCAAGCTTTTTTACATACAAGCATAGGTATTTTTTTTAAATCTGAGTCGTTCAGTTTGATGTATAGTATCCTGGTCCAGCACGTATTATATTTGGCCTTGTACTACACTTTTCTGGTACCCGTAACATCTGTAGATAATTTTCCTATCTCTCTTATTATGCTTGTACGTGCCCATGTAAGATGTTGTACGTTAGGTACATGACAATTATTTGCGTAACACTTATCGGGTTTAAATCTCAGCCGTTAAAATTAAGACCAATGGAGCATATATTTTTAGCCCATGTGGATTAACGTGGTGTCTTCGTTTTTTACCCCTGTATTTTGCTTTTAGTATAAAATAATAATAAAATAATTAATTAATAAAATAAAAGAAATAATAGAAAAGTGTCAGGTAATAGAGGAACATGTGTTTCACTAGAATGGAAAAAGTTACATGCGTTTTGACTTTTGAGGTTACAGGAACATGCATGTTTTGAGGCCATGAGTATTAAGATGAGAAGAACAAGTGACAAAGACAAGAAGAACAAATTCATGAGTCTAGAGGATCAAGTATATTAATGGAGTGGAACAAGTATTTGAGACTATTTTTACAAAATTTTAGTCGAAATGGAACCACCTATGAAGAAATAAAACTATAAAATAAAGGAAATAATGTGTTCAAAGGAACAAGTGCCACTTGGGCTAATATTTTAGTCGGTTGTCGTGCATCAAACGTTTTCCTTATATTTTGTACCCAACTGGATTTTAAAATTAGCCCAAGCGTCCGAATTGTCCGGCAACCTTCATACTCAGCCTACAGCGTGGGGCAGAAATATGGCTGTCCGGACACGCCTGCCACAACAGATGCAGCTCAGTCTTACCCAAATATACCTCACTCCACCCTCGTCCCGTACTAAACCCTAGCCCACTATCGACCAATCCATTTCACTCCACTCTCCTACCTGTCCTCTCCCCTCCCTTCTGCTCGACCATGGCTGGCTCCGGCGGCGGATCTGGGTTCGAAGCCAGCTTCTACTGGGATGAGCTTGTGCTGGAGGAGGTTTCTAACTCCTTGTCAGACGACGAGGAGCTCGTTGGAGGACATGAGATTTGTGTCGTCGCCTTCCTAGGGTCAATGCAGCTGCGGGTCATGCAACTCCGACACCAGAGCCGCCCCAGTGTTCGATCATCTGCATGTTTGTCCCTCCGCATCCTCTTTTCCGTTTTAAGATCTAATTTTTAAGACGGTCTGTTAATTGTGATGTTTGTTGGTTTAATGTCGTAACAAAAAGCAATCAAGAAGGAATTTCTGCTCAGTTCATGAGAACGAGTTGTTGTGCAAGTCTTGTTTGGCCACAGGTACGGATTCTGTTGTTGAATTAAACACGTCAAATGCACAATGAAGATCCCAAGCAAAGAACAATCTCTCCACCATAGATGGACATGCATCCAATATTCGATAAACAAGTTTGTTGAGTTCTATGCCCAAGTGGGAAATGTAAGGTTTGTTTGCTTCCTTTTAATTGTTCCCTTCACTTATTGCATATGTCGATTGTTCTATTTGCTTGATGAAGTCGGCAAAACTTTTGTACAATGAATTTGTGAGAATACCATGGTAGTTGACAAGGGAAAAAAATCCGGTGACAAATAAATTCACCATGGCTAACAGATGATTAATTCGTTACCTACTTTGTGATGACTATGTGATAAATTTGGGATGAGTGAATGAGTATTCATCTTGTGACGACTTTGTGTTAAACTATTCGTGCATGTGTTTGCATGTTTCTAGATTTGGGAAATAAAAACCGTGGTTGCAGGAGTACACAAATGGGGTTGTCGGGACTCTGTCGGTGGACATGTCCCAATGTGTCTACAGATATGTCAAATCTGGCCTATGCTGTTGTTAACGACTACTCCATCCGTTCCAAATTAGATGACTTCCATTTGTCTACATGCGGATGTTACATGTGTAGATACATCCACATGTGGACAAATGGAAGTCATCTAATTTGTAATTTGGAATGGAGTGGGTACTGGACTAGTAGGGTGGTTGTAGATTATCCCGGGTACGCAGCTACCTCAAGTTCTACCGAGTACGCGTAAGATTTATCTTGGGCGCCGCCGACGCGTCGCGCCGTTTCCTCCCTCCCCACGCAGCACGTCCCGTGAAGGCCAGGACTAGCAGCATGCCATGCCAACTCACTCCACTACTCTCTCTCCATCGATGGATCCCAGCCCGAAATCTAGCAAAGCGCATGGTACGTTACGTATGCAGACACGCGCATCTGTCCAGCCAACCACGGCGGGAACCGTTTTTCCCCCGTGGAGACTGCCCCTGTGGCGATTCCCCTATCCCCCTCCTGCCTCCTTCCTTGACCTTCGATTCCGGCCAAACCTCCGGCCTCTCTCCTCCCTGTCGTCGGCGGCCATGGTGTCCGGCGGTGAGGGGGAGGGAGGTTCGGGCCTTTTCCTTTCTGTTTTCTTTTAGGTCTAGCTTCTCCAATAAAGTAGATCTAGGGTTCCTGTTCTTCTTCTTCCTCCATGTGGTGTCCATGGTGGCCATGACGGGAGGAGACCAAGTTCCGATTTGTTGCTGCTCCTCAGCCCCTGAACTCCTATCCAAGAAGGTTCCGCACTTTCCTGTTCCAGCGGCACTCAGGTTTCAGCGGGACTTGTCATGGCCGGCATGGATTCTGCTGTATCCGGCCGGTTTGCAAGAAGAGAGAGTTGGGGATGGTCCGGGGTGCGCTAATCTTTGCCGCCTCGTGCTTGGAGGACCACGAACCGCCGGCGATTTCAAGACCTCGGCTGAGTGTACGATGCTGACAGCGCCCACTTCATCTTCCTTTGCAGTCCAACGACCATGTAGTTGCAGGGATCCCCTTTTTTGCACTTGGTTCGTTGTTAATCTGTGTGGGATGGATGAAGAGGATGGTGCGTTTGATCTGCACATCCTGTTGGGAGTTACAATTGAGGCAAGTACTAGGAATTTTCAGAAATCAGCTTCCAATTTTGAATAGAATGCATGCCTTGAAGATGAATGCGGTTTTGAATAGAATGCAACAAGTCGTTGCCACCACATCAACGCATGCTCTGTTGCCATCATGGTGGTGGTGAGGAGCTCGGATTCAGTTTGTTTAATGATTTTGGGTGGCAATATGGAGGCGAGAGCTGTGTACCATCATATGGCCTCAATACAAATCAGTGGCTGTGCTATACACTCATCTGAGCAGGATTTGCTTAGAATCTGCAGCTGCACAAGTTGCAACTTCTTATTATTGTCAGGTGGTCGCCATGTTGAATATGTTGTCTCTAAGCTGTTCGGGCTGTGTCACCGGAGGTGGACGACAACTCCTCCGTTGTTGATCCTCAGATTTAACGGCGGGGACACCCTAAGTTTGAGCTCGGTGAAGGCTATTCGATATCTACAGCTCAACTCGACACCTCGTGTGCATTTTCCAGATAGACCGTCGGGAGAACCACCCGTGGGGCATCGACTGGATCGCACCTATATCGAGGCCCTTGAAGACTGCAGGTGTGGCAATTTCGGATCCGTGTTGTCGGCGGATGGTCGAACGCCGTGTGGTTCCACTTGTGATCTTCGACATCTTCATGAGTTTAGATCAGTCTCTTGTTGTATTGTGCAGCTAGGCACCGATCTTTCTTGTTCTACTGTTGAGAGCCATGTAGTGATGTATAATGATCTTTAATGTTAATATATCTAGCTTTGTTCAAAAAAAAAAAAAAAAACTCCAGCCAACCACCAATCGCCATCACTGCACACAAACCTGCGCTGCGCCTCATTTACCTCGCCCAGACCAGATCGATCGATCGATCCCTTTCCTCCCTGCCACGCTTTGACCCCTGTGCCCCGCCCACCACCTCACTCCACACTTCTCCACTCTCTCACCACTGTACTGAGAGCGCTAGGAGTGTGCGTGCGTGTGACGGACGAGGAGATTGGGCAATGGCGTCGCCCATCTTCGTCCTCCTGCTCGCGGCCTCCTCCCTCCTGCTCGCAGCCAGGGCCGAGGACCCCTACCGCTTCTACACCTGGAACGTCACCTTCGGCGACATCTTCCCCCTCGGCGTCAAGCAGGAGGTACGTCCGTACGCCGCGCGCTCGCGCCGACAGTACAGTGCGCGCGCAAGCACATTGCGCTCTTCTTGCTCTGTTCTTGGTCTGATTTTCAGCTGCGTTTTCGCCGGCGGCGGTGCAGGGGATCCTGATCAACGGCCAGTTCCCGGGGCCGCAGATCGACGCCGTCACCAACGACAACATCATCATCAACGTCTTCAACAACCTCCCCGCCCATAGAAATCACGACGTTTTCTCTTCGACTTTGGTGGTGAAATGTCCTCTAGTCTTGGCTGAGTGGTGTTCAGACTTGGTCCTGTTGTTGTTGGTGTGTGGGCTTGGCCCCTGTTGTATTGGTTTTCTGCCGATTTTCCGTTAATTAGCCAGCCAACTCTCTTATTCTTAATTAATGGATTAGGCAAAGTTTTTGACTCGTCTCAAAGAAAAACTTGCTCAAAAAACTTATTCCATATAGTTAACAAATAAAATATTCGTGACACACTAAAGAAATCATAGGATTTTTTGTCGACTCCTTATAGGGTATGATAAACCTACTTTTGAACATTAAATTATCCATCCAAAAGTCTTTTGGATAGAAAAGTTATGAACTCATTGTTATGTGATTTTTGTACGTTTAATATTTTCATATGATATGTTTGGTGCGTCACGAGTATTTGCTTGAAAATATAAGCATAAAACGTTTTAAAGTTAAAAAAATTGATGCTACATATAGAATGGAGAATAATTTGCTGTGAATAGTGCTAAATAGTTGATTATATAACCAAGTGGTGAAAACTGCAACAAATTAGACCACGACCTTGTGAAAACCGGAAAAAAATATGTCAAAATGGTGCTCGGTTTGTGCAACATAGAGTAGGAGGATAGGAGGTGATGGAAGGAGCAATTTCCTCTTTTGGAGGCATTTAGCCATGTTTCCAAGTACGCGTAGATTAACCCTTTTTTTGACACAGCCAACTTCCACGTATATTCACCACAGAACCACGTACACAGTACATAGTAGAAATACAATACAAACAGGAAAATACGTAGAGGAGAAGCCAGAGC
Organism: Poa pratensis; assembly: GCA_947311845.1. Taxonomy (NCBI): domain Eukaryota; kingdom Viridiplantae; phylum Streptophyta; class Magnoliopsida; order Poales; family Poaceae; genus Poa; species Poa pratensis. The sequence continues at coordinate 14,677,731 of CAMZMU010000089.1, read as the reverse complement.
TGGCACCGAGCACCGCAGCTACGCCGGCGATGAAGACGAAGAGCAGCGACCTCCACCTTGCCACTGCCTGGGAGCATTTAATCCCTTGAGAGACGCCGCCGAGCCTCTCCGCCGCACCGCGACGGAGTTCTTGTCGATGAACAGCCAGGGCAGACGTCCCCCCGGCATCACCACGCCGCTTTGCCACGGCTGCCTTCGGATCCGCCGCAGGAAGGAGCTGAGAAGCTCGTCCAGCACTGGTTTCCGGCCGCCAGATCCGCCGCCACCGCGGATCTGGGGGGAAACAGAGGAACTCGAGCGCCACGCCGGGCCTCGAGCTCCACCAAGTCGTGCGCGCAGACGCCGGGCTCCATGGAGCACCACCGCCGGAGGAGAGCCCGCCGACGCCAAAACACCCACCACCAGCACCACCCCCTCCAGTGCGCCGCCGGCGGGAACACCACCCTACCCTACCATCTGTACAAGCCGGCACCGGGGATCCCCCACCCTCCCGCCGCCGAAGCGGCCGGCGGAGGAGAGGAATCCCACGGCGCGGCGGCGAGCACGCGGTGGGTCGGCGGTGGGCGTCCAAAAATCGCTTTTCGCCTCACTCGAACAGTGACGGGGAGAGAGGTCCCGTTCGCTCATACGCGTAGATTAACCCGGCAGCGCCGACGCGTCGCGCCGTTTCCTCCCTCCCCCACGGCCCCACAGCACGTCCCGTGAAGGCTAGCACTAGCAGCAGGCCATGCCAACTCACTCCCAGCGTTCGATCCCAGCCCGTAATCTAGCAAAAGCGCGTGGTACGTTACGTATGCAGACGCGCGCATCCCTCCAGCCAACCACCAATCGCCATCACTGCACACAACCTGCGCTGCGCCTCATTTACCTCGCCCAGCCAGACCAGATCGATCGATCGATCCCTTTCCTCCCTGCCACGCTTTGACCCCTGTGCCCCGCCCACCACCTCACTCCACACTCTTCTTCGCTCCCTCGCCACTGTACTGAGAGTGTGCGTGCGTGTGACGAGGAGATTGGGCAATGGCGTCGCCCATCTCGCTCTGCCTCTTCGTCCTTCTCGCGCTCGCGGCCTCCTCCCTGCTGCTCGCCGCCAGGGCCGAGGACCCCTACCGCTTCTACACCTGGAACGTCACCTTCGGCGCCATCTCCCCCTCGGCGTCAAGCAGGAGGTACGTCCGTAGGCCGCGCGCGCTCGCGCCGACACTACAGTACGCGCGCAAGCACATTGCTCTGTTCTTGGTCTGATTCTTAGCTGCGTTTTCGCCGGTGGTACTGCAGGGCATCCTGATCAACGGCCAGTTCCCGGGGCCGCAGATCGACGCCGTCACCAACGACAACATCATCATCAACGTCTTCAACAACCTCCCCGCCCCGTTCCTCCTCTCCTGGTAACTACATTCCCCTCTCCTCCCCTGCCTCGCCTAGCATGGCTGCTCGTTTCAAGCTCTATACGCATGCTTCTCTCCAAAGTATGCTGCATCCCTGTCGGTATACACGGTGCCCGTCGGCTCCCTTCCGAGCCTGTTTATTAATGTTGTCTAATGTGTTCATGTCCTGACATTATGATCTAGTACAATTGTAGATCGTGGTGTGAAATCTAGAAACGTGGGGATATTTCCTTCCATCCTCCTGTTTTTTTTTCCGCATATGTTACTGTCTTACCGATCGACATGCCTGGGTAAAATTCATCGTAAAAAAAACTAATCGTGGGTAAATGCCGTTTTTTCCCACATGTTACTGACTGCATTGTTGCTGGGAGCCTGGGATAGTGGACTTGGTTGTCCAAATGTGGACTTACTCGGAGGAATATATGCCAGCTCCCAAGACACCAGCTGTGCGGCTGTCCAAGTGGGCAGTTAGATTTCCTTCAGTAGATGCGGCAGCCACTTGATATAGCAAGTGCCTGGCAGTTGCAGAGCTCGTGACCGATGTCCCTGGGAATGAGCTGTCTAGATTTGTTTAACATCCAGGGGCATCTCTTATCCTTTCATTTAGAGCTAGTAACATGTTTTTTCCCTTCTTTTGCTTCGTGCTTTCGCTTTCGTTACAGATCAGTGATAAAAAGAAACAAATGTGCAACTAATAGTAGTATCAGTGGGCCGAGTGCGTTTCAGCACTGAGACCATGTGCAGCAGGTTGATGCGTTTTCTGGCTTCTTTTGCCTTTTCAAGGCTACTAGAAAGAGTTTACGTATTTACACCGACAGGCACATACTTCTCATGTTGGACAACTTCTCGTGTAAGAAAACGACATTACAGCGATAAGATATGCTCCTGCGATGTTGTGAATCAGGGAATGTACTGAGAAATAAGAAGTGAAAAGAACGCATTTCTCTGTTCCATATGAGCTATGTGTTTATCATACTGACTTGTAACTTCATTGATTTCTCATTGTTACCTGATCTTGAAACCATTGTATGACAGAGGCATAGCTCTGCCAGTTAAGTTTGCACGTGAAAGTTTTCGACCGCGCTAAATAATACAGTTATGTAACTTGTCATATCATTCATACATTGCAGGCAAGGGATTCAGCAGAGGAGGAGCTCATGGCAGGACGGCGTGTCCGGCACAAACTGCCCGATCCCTCCAGGGGGCAATTTCACCTACAACATGCAGTTCAAGGACCAAATTGGGAGCTACTACTACTTCCCTTCTCTTGCATTCCATAAGGCGGCTGGCGGGTACGGTGGCATCAGGGTCCTAAGTCGCCCAAGGATCCCGGTTCCATTCGACCCTCCAGCTGGTGATTTCACCATATTGGCTGGTGACTGGTTCAAGCTCAACCACACTGTAAGCTTACACTTTGATGCATCAGATCGCGCCATTTTAGTGAGAAGAGTGCCAATTTTGGATTCCATCTTAGTGCATCACCTAAACTGAAAATAGAACCTTTGCAGGATTTAAAAGGCATCTTGGACAGTGGTAATGACCTTCCCTTCCCTGATGGGCTTCTCATCAATGGCCAAGGCTGGAATGGCAACAGATTCACAGTAGACCAAGGTAAAATTATCAGAGTAAACAGGGCAAAATAGCTGACAAATACTTCATAGGATTATTTGTGTACACAGAGTTGTATTGAACTAGCTCAACGAAATCTTGCCAGGGAAAACATATCGTTTTCGGGTGTCGAATGTGGGCATCTCAACCTCAGTGAACATTAGGATCCAGGGCCATTCCTTGCTCCTGGTTGAGGTGGAGGGATCACACACCATGCAGACCACGTACTCGTCGCTCGATGTCCATCTAGGCCAGTCCTACTCGTTCCTCGTGACGACTGATCAGCCACCGCAGGACTACACCATCGTGGTGTCGACGCGCTTCACCAACCCTGTGCTCACCAACACTGCCATGCTCCACTACAGCAACTCAAATGGAGTCGCTGCAGCTTTGCCACCTCCCCCTGGGCCTACGATCGAGATTGACTGGTCTCTGAATCAGGCTAGATCAATCCGGTAAGATTATCCATCTCTGCATCATACATTGTCTGAAGTCTGAACACATTGTTGGGAATTCTAGTGGTTCCTTAACTGAAGCCACATATACTGTTCTGAATGACTGAAACATCATCTGATCCTCAAACTCTCTGAGTGCAGGTGGAATCTGACGGCGAGCGGACCAAGGCCGAACCCGCAAGGCTCGTACCACTACGGCCTCGTGAACACGACGAGGACGATGAGGCTGGCCAACTCGCGGGAGACCATCAATGGCAAGCTGAGATACGCGGTCAACAGCGTGTCCTATGTCCCAGCCGACACCCCCCTCAAGGTCGCCGACTTCTACAACATCCAGGGCGTGTTCATGCCGGGGAGCATGCCCGACAGCCCGTCCGGCGGGCCTGGCTACCTCCAGACGGCTGTCATGGCGTCCAACATGCGGGACTACGTCGAGGTCGTCTTCGAGAACGCCGAGAACATCGTGCAGTCGTGGCACATCGACGGTTACGCGTTCTGGGTCGTCGGGATGGAGGGAGGACCGTGGACGCCGGCGAGCCGGCAGAGCTACAACCTACGCGACGCGATTGCTCGGTACACCTTGCAGGTACGTCTGTACGTGGTTCATCTTCAGTTACAAGTAGATCAGCTGCAAGGAGGAATACCTATACCTGTGTCTGATATTCTGAACTTGTGTCTTGCAGGTGTATCCAGGGTCGTGGACGGCGATCTACATGCCGCTGGACAACGTGGGGATGTGGAACGTGAGGTCGGAGAGCTGGGGCAGGCAGTACCTGGGTCAGCAGTTCTACCTCCGGGTCTACTCGCCGGCCAACTCGTGGCGGGACGAGAACCCCATCCCCAAGAACGCGCTCCTCTGCGGTCGTGCCTCCGGCCGCAAGACCAGGCCGCTCTGAATGAACGAACTGGGTCAGTTTTCGTGGTCACGAAGGGGTGACTGGATCTGAGAATCAGACGGAAGTGTATGACTGAGGCAGGATACAACATGGTTATTCAGGTTGCTGAGCTCCAAATTCTTTTCATTGACAAACTAGCGGTGTACCTGTGTTATTCGTGATTCTTTTTGGAAATTGTAGGTAAAATGTTGCAGGTGGATTCCTTGGTATAGCAAGCATCTTGCTTGCTCACATATATTCCATTACTATTATTTGATGGTATATTTACATCAATGGTTATATGTAGATGAGCTTGAAATATTGAATCAGTTGCAACTTTCGGTTTCTCCGGTTCGTACATCTGAGTCATGGCCTGTGACTTTTTTTTGGAGGGCTAACATCTAGACTGTATTAACCAACCAGCCCGACTGCAATTTATACTCTGAAAGAAGTTTATATAAATGTGCTTACCTAACCATACACCAGAAACACATAGTAATATATTTATTTATTAGATCGTATCATACTAATGGTATTAAAATAGACTCGACCACACATACATATACACATATACAAATATATACATGTGCACCATATGAGTTATGTTATTATCGGAGAAGTATCAAGGAGAATCTTTCTTAGGACACACGATTTAAATTTCTGATAACACAACTTTTGTTGATATAGATTGCAATTGTATAATAAAGAATGATTTAATTAATAGTAGCAACATGCAAATGTGGTTAACTATGAAACCTAATAGATACTTATAACACTATACTCGTTAAGATTATAATATATATCAGTAAACCAAGTCACAAATAAATATATAAGTTTAGTATAAATAAATTTAGTTTAATTTGTCATGAGCCCAACATATGTTTGGATCGGCCCTGACCGCGACCTAAACCAATGCATTGTACTGCTTCTCCTACAACTTAAAGTTGTTGTTCATTGATGTGAGTATTTTTCATGCACATTTTGTTTGTATATGCTAGCTATGACTTATTTTCCAGTTTTAAATAGCCCTGTGTTTGTCGATCTATCATTTATGACCCCTAACTTGTGTATCGGCTCCGGCGAGTTAAAAACATCAACTACGTATTTTTGGTTGGGCATGTCCAGTCGACCTATCACCCTCGAGCAGTGTTGCGTGTATTCAAGAGTACGACGTGATGTAAATCTTTTTTTCTTCCTTTCATGTAATGTTTTTACTTTTCTTTATCAATATCATCTTCTCTCCACTAATACCATTCTCTATTTTCTTAGTAAATAAGCATGTTTCTCCAAAATTTGTGTTTGTCAATGAATTTACAATTGGCCTTGTTAAAAATTTCACCTAGCAAAACACAAATCACGCATCCTTCATCTCTTCTCCTTGTAACTATCATACCCCTCCAGCGGTCCAGCTCGCCTCCCTACACTACCCAACGTGCTGGCGACGACTCAGGTGAAGGCCACACACCAATGCTACCTTGTTGTTTGACAACGACCCACCTCCTGTCTGTTGTCGGGGGATTGTTCGTTCCACTCCAACGGTCCAGCTCGCATTCCTACACTACTCAGCGTGACTCAGGGGATGGCGACACACCGATGCTGCCCCACCAATTGCCGACTATCCACCTCCTAGTCCGTTGTCACGTGAATTGTTAAAATTTACCGCTATGGACCAAGACTTGTGGATCCAAAACGATGTACTCTCTCCGTTCCTTATTACCTTTTTTTTTTAAAAGTCTAACGAGATGATCTTTGAACAAGTATTTAGAAAATATAATTAGCATTTACAATGTCAAAATCAGTATCATTAGATTTATCATGAAGTACATTTTCATATTTTATTTTCTTATAGTTTTTATAAAGAACTGATAGTTTTTTTCTAAAAACTTGGTCAAAGGCAATCAAGTTTGAATTTTCAAAGAAAACTATACACCTTATAATAAGGTTGAATGGAGTAGTTTTCTAATTATTTACACCCATTGTTTTGCAATGTAAGCCTTTTTAGTAACCTAGTAGGAGCGAAGTGGACATGCTATACGTAATACGTACCACAATAATACGCTTTCATGTTCGTACCACGTACTCCTCTTTTCGGAATAGCTTTAACCTGGTCGCGGAAGGCGTAAACGTCAAGAGGAGGCAATCAGCTTTAAATAGCTAGCGGATTAGCGTCTACTTTTCGGAATCGCCCCCTAAACTTCTCCTCCCTCCCCAAAATCTCCACCCCCGCGCTGTCGGCTCTCCCCAAATCCCAGTGTCTCCTCCTTCCATTTCGCGGGTGTCTAAACATAGGCGAGCTCGTCGCACGCGTCGCACGCACACTCGGAGAAATCTTCCGCCGCTCGCGATCGATCGTTCGCCCCCTCATGCCGAGATCGCATTCCGGATTCGGTCGGATATAGGTTTTCCTCGTCGCCGGCCGGTGGTGGTGATGCGCTGGTAGCAGGCTCCGGTTCGGTCGGAAGGCGATGAACCTCGTGCGGGGTCTCCTCCGCAAGTCGCCGAACCCCGCCGCGGCGCCCGCGCCCGACTCCCCCTCCGTCCACGGCGGCGGCTTCCCCGGCGCCGACCTCGACGACGCCCCGCGCCGCGCGTCATCTTCAGGTACGTACGTCTGGCCCCCACATCCGATTCATCCGCCTCCCGCATTGGTACACATCCCCAGTTGCCAATGACCTAATCTCCCGTGCTGGGAGGTGGGAGCTGGCGCGTGTTCTTCAATTTTGGGAACAATCTCGTCCTCGTGCACGTGACGTGTTCATGTACCGTGAGAAAATGCTTGGCAATAGGCCAACGATGCGGATGCACTGTGAGCAACTCTATGTTTTGATTATGAATATGACTGTTGTATGAGTACTTGAGTAGCACTGGGGCTAGCCTGAACTTGTACTGTAAGTCTGTAAGCTTATATCCTTAGAAGTGCTACTTGTAAGCTCACACAACACCAAGTGTAACATTTGCCAATGTATCATATCATTGGTCGATGGTATCTAACATGTCATAATTACTTGATTTTCATGATTGGGTTTTCTCATTGTTTGTCATCTCGTTCTAGTGATAGCACGGAGGAGGGAGTCTTGAGTACACTTTGGCAGAAGTACGAGAATGCCCATGATAAGGTATGCCCCTTAAAGCTTAGCAGATCCCTTTTGAACGACCTCTTCGTATAATTAGGATCCTACACTAGACAAAGATCTCCATACTTCAATGTAATGTAAAAGGGGTAGGCATTTATAATTTACTGTGTGTTCCGGTTCTTCTCCATGTCATGACTACTTAGTTTCCTGTCTTAGTGTACTTCCCGAGAAATGCCAAATATTATTGGACAAACTTATATTTCAAACCCAAAGTGAAGTTGAATACTTACATTTGGCTGTGTCTACTTGTTTGGCCACTGGGCTGGCTTGTGTTTAACAAGGAGTGTTTTACAAAGAAAAGAAAAGAGGTCTCGATTTTTTATAATTAAGATCTAAAAAAATAAAAATAAAATGTATTTCTTGTTCAACTTTCAAGTTTAGTTCCACTTCAATGCAAAACTACTCGCAGTATGATGATAATTGTATTAACACGTGTGGTTACAAGCTAGAATATACAACTTTGTTTTTCTTGAAATATAACATTAAGGGTATGTTTGGATTGTGAGCAAAGTTACCTTCTTTGTTTTCATGTCGTCGCCTAAACGCCGCCAAGCAATTTCGAGTTAGGCGCGCGCCCAGGCAAAAAATTCGTCGCCCCGCTCGCCTGGGCGTCGATGGGGTTGGTTCGGGCGCCCGCCCAGGTCAAGTGGCGGGAATTTTGGGGGGGGGGGGGGGGGGGGGGGGAATCGGGAGGGAAACAGGGAAATTGGCGCGCACCTGTGAGGGGTAAGGAAAATCGAGCGGGAGAGGGAGAGAATCGAGCACCTGCAGAAGTAAATCGAGAGGGAGAGAGAGGGAATCAACCCCGCCACTACCAAGCTTCACCGATGCAGCCGCCAGTGTCATGTGCTCGGAGAGAGAGGAGGGATGGCGAGCTTGGGGAGAGAGGAGCCATGGGGAGGAGGGGAGCCATGGCCGGACCAGCGCTGCAGCCTGCTGCCTGTAGGAGCGATGGGGAGAAGAAAGAAGATAAGGGAGAGAAGAAGATGGGGAGGCATGCGTGCGTGGTGTGTCCGTGTGTACTGGTGTGGTGTGTGCTGTGTGCGTGCGTGGGTGAGTGGTGTGGTGTGGTCTGTGGTGTGTACTCTCCCTCTTATTTCTTATCTAATTATGTTGCTAATCAATTGACAATTATTTGTTGCTACTGCTAGTTGTTATTTATGTTCCTAAATCTCCAAATTTGCTGTCATATGATGCATAATTTCATTTTCCTGTCATATTATTTATTTATTTATTATTATTACGCCCAACGCCCAGTTGTCGCCTAAGCGGCGACATGTCGACTCAACTCTTCGAGCTCGACTCGACTCGACTCGGCGACTTTTGAACAGAGGTTACCTTACCAACCTTTTGGTGATAGTTGCCAACATTTGGCATGCCAATGCTCCACTACCGACTCTTGTTCATTTTTCTAGCCAACGTTGACCAACTTATGGGCAAGAAAAACCTCAACCAAAACTTTGGCTAGCCAAATTTTTGTAGGGAAAACTTGGCATAAACCAAAGACACCGTTAAATCCTTAAGTGTGGTAACAGGAATGATTGCGAAGACGATTAGAGTTCTGTTAAGTATTCGACATAACTGTATTTATTTGTGCTTTATGATAAGTTAATCAGTATCGTATTTAGTTAATACATTATCACAGTAGTCAGTACTATATCTTGACAGGATGAAAAGGAGAAATCCCTGCAAATTTTTGTCTTGGAGTTTCTACAAACATTCAGAGATTGGGGGCCACACCATATTGAGCAATTGGTTGATCAAGAATTGGGATCTGATGAAACAATCGTTGGATGCTCTTACGGGCATCCTTCTGAGGTTATTCTTATTCTGATTCAGGAAATTTCTCTAATAACATCAACTATCACTGAAAGTAAGTAGCTCTACTATATGATGAGCATCTATTTTGGGATACACTATAGTTTCTCTCCAATAAGATTTTTCACCCAGAATGATGATATTTATGAAATCTACTTTGCTTCTGGCACTATACAAGAGACCACATACTAATCACGTTCATACAAATATATAGAAACACTCTGTTCAACATGGGACTTAAGAATTTTGAAATTACGTGCCGAGACAAGATTGTAACTTATTCGATGCTTTTGCCACTACACAGAGCCTTGTTATTTGTTTTGGCAGGTGCACTCTTGTATTTTTATTGTTTTTCACTGTCATATCGCACGTAATTGACTCACATAAGTAAAAGCAAAGTACCAGAATGGTCTCAGCAGCAGTAAAACCAGTAGACAGCACTAGTACTTCCTTTTCTTATCGTAGTCTTTCCATATCAAATATAAGAGGGGTATAATAGAAGTGACCATTGGCAAATATAAATTCCAAAATAGAAAATTTTCTCTCCAAATGCCACCGGCCCACCGCCATACAAAATCTAGACCCAACCAATGTGGCCCCATACAAAAGAACATAGTCTATGCCATGCATGGACACTAATCACACTATTGCATTGCTGCAGTACCCACTACACAACAATTTGCCTGCAGTCAGCACCGTACGTATGAGTCTGTTAATGATACTGATTTTGGCTGTTACTGTGATAAGTGATCACATTTGCTCCTGTATTGCATTATTAGGTGGCACCAGTCCAGAATCTTCTCCGAAGCATTTGGACCAACTAGAACCCCTGGAATTAAGCACTGAAAGATTACGTGTCCTGGAGTGTCTGACTATTCTGACCCGCTCGGTGCATAACTGTAGAGTATTTAGCTATTATGGTGGTGTGCAGAGGATTACATCTCTACTAAAAGGTAGCATATTACATCAGATGTTGGTACTCATTCTGAGAGATATGTCTGAGTCCTGGATTCTTATTCTGGTCTTTTTACTTGTTCTAAATTCAACTATAATTTCTTATTTTCTTTACGAAATGATGCAATTGTAGCTTTCTTGTCTTACTATGTAAAACTTTAATTAACTCTTTCGTCTTTGTATATTCAGCCGCAGTTGATCAGCTCAAAACCTTGAACAGTTTACATGCTGTAGATGATCAATCTTCAGGTCAAGCGGTAGAAAATACAAGGATTATGCTAAAAATACTCATATGCATAATCACAATAATTTCAAACTTCATAAAGTTGGAGCCAACTGTTACAAGGGATCCCCATTTTGCGGATACCACTAAATATGTCCCATCAAACAGTTATTTGGCTACAAGTACTCCAGAAAACACCATTCCTGATGCACTTCAACATTGGCAGCAAACGGCTATTGTTCTTGTGTTGGAAGCTGGCTGTGTCAATCGGTTAGTAGGTAAAGTTTCCTTTAGCTGTTTATCGAAATTGATATCATAAGTGCCGCAAATTGTTTTGCAAACATATATTAATGCAGTAGTATGTATAGTGTACATTAATGGATTGTCATGTAAAGCATTTTTACTTTCTGGACAATAAGTTATAGAAGTATCAAATAATGATCATTACATGTACGTTGTCAGAAGGCTTATGTTAATTACTTCTCATCGATGATCTCTATGTAGTAAGCTTTAAACTAAAGAGATGACTTAGGAAGGATTGCATGTATGTGAGAGAGTCCTGCTGTTTCAAGGCCTTAAGGGATCTCAATGACAGAAAAAGAGTATAAGACACTGTCTGCAGATGGAAAACAATACTTCTACTTCAAGCTTTTGTGTATTAAGAACAAATATTACTGAGGAACAAAATAGTACTAAAGATAGTCAATAAAATATTAAACTGAAAAAAAGTTTTGTTTTGATTAACAAACACAAAACATACCATTGAATGTATCTGAGGTGCTAAGAAATCAGAACTCTGCTCTAACTCCATGTCTCAGTAACCTCATCATCATAAGTATCATGGTGTATTCATCTGAATTTACATTGTCATCATATGGCCCATTGAATTTCTTTCATTTTAATTATTTGATAAATATTGAAATGTAACTACAGAACTGTTACGGGTCATTCAAAGACTGAATTTGAAAGAGCAGTGGACTGATCTCTCACTTCATTTTACCACTTTGTGCGCCCTTCGATCGACTATATCTGGTACCCGTGCACAGAATCATTTCAAAAGCATTGGTGGGCTGGAAATTCTACTGGATGGGCTAGGACTTCCTTCAACTAAATTTTCAGTTTCAAAGCATTCGTCTATCTCAAGAGATGAAAGGTGCATCTTTAAGCGCCTAGACTAGTCCTGTATGTCAATTCATGTTTTTCTTACCTTATTATGCTCTTGTATGAAACCCATAATGGTTAAATATTCTGGATAATATAAAACTAATTGTATAAACATGATTTTTTAGTTCCAAGTTCAAATTATATCACAGAATACAACCTCACTTTTGCAAAAAGTTATTCTAAATTTGCTTTGAAGTTAAAAATGCCATTTTGAAAAAAATATTGACACTCAGGAATATAGTTCCAAGTTCAAGTTATATCACAGAATACAACCTCACTTTTGCAAAACAATATTCAAAATTTGCTTTGAAGTTAAATATGCCATTTTGAAAAAAATATTAACACTCAGGAATAACGTGAATGTGGAATTTATTTATCATATTTGAGATGCAAATTAAAATTTGCTTGAGAGTGTAAGTTTAAGTTTGACATTGTTCATTTTGTGGTGTCAATTTCTAAACATTACTTCCATCTACTAACTATGATTTTAATTCTCTGAATATACAGTTGCACTTATTTAAACCATACAACAGACCTTAGTGTTTAGACTGGTATTTAGTCAGTCATCAAAATTTCTGTTTTGCCAGTTGCTTGTCCTACCGATGGGCATTTTGCAAGCTCTGTTACATGTGATAATATGGAAATTTTGCAATGAACAATTTGTTTTTTGTTGAAAATCTGCCATAAATATTAGAATGGCAAGCTGCTAGGTTAAGAATTCAGATTTATTGTGCTAGCTTTCACCTTCTATATTTTTATCCCCACTTTTATGTTCTGACATTACTGTGCTTTTGTAGGGGTGAAATTCTTCTGGTCCAGCTACTATATTTGGAAATTCTGTGTGAGGCAGTGTATCCTGTGCTCTAAACTACTTTTAGTTGGTAATTAGCATAAGTATTGGAATTTGCAGAATATTAATATGATTCTCTAAATATAAATAGCATCAATATGTTGTTCCAACCTTTCATTTAAGTAAGAATATCATATTTATATAATGGGGACAGATTGATGTTTTTTTGACTGTTATGCTTACATCGGACTTACAATACAATTGAAGAACTTAACAGTGTATTTGAACTTGTTATTATTCTGCTTAAAGTATTTTCCCCATATTTGGTCCTTGACTGCTATTTAGATTTGGCAATGCCAACAATTTGCAATTTTTATGCGACAGTGGGTTGGTGCATAAGTTTGCAAGTAGCATCAGCTGGCCTGCATTTATGATTCAGGAGTTCCATCGGCAAAAGGATAACATGAGAACTTCTCTCGCATTAGATTCTATCTCTGGCCCAATTCATTTTCTTGATATATCAGAATGGAATGACTATTCTGTAAAGTTGAGTACTGCACTTTGCTCTTTTATTCTCCCCTCAAACATTGTAAAGTGCAGCTCTGATGAAATTGCTGTCAGCCAAATTTCTATATCCATCCCATCAGCTTATCAGGAACAATCTGTGAGATGGATGATAAGGGTTCTCCTAACAGTCTTTCTATGCATCAAAGCTTGTGCTCGTGAATCCGAACTACCGAGCCATATAAAGTAAGTTTTATTGTTTTAAGATATATTGGCATAAATTATCTTTTCAGCTAAAATAGTTAACTAAATTGCTCTATAACTTTGTTCAATGCTACCTAGCTGCTTCATTGGCTCCATGAAAGATTTTTCTGAAGCTAATGCATTTTAGCAAGCACAGAGTTTATTAGAATCCTAACATGCGATAATGAGTAGTTGAGTATTTCAGTCAAACGCGACTTCAATATATTAGTTTACATTGATCAAGGTACTAGCAATATTTTGAAGCACACCTTACAAAAAAATCTGTTCAGAGTACATTGCAACAATTACCTGTGCAGTGGATTAGTTTGACTCAACAGCAACTGCTGTATATAGCATGATTTTTTCCTAGTTCAAGTCATTGAAGATCTGTATATTGAAATTTTTTTAGCATAACTTTTTCCTCAACTCATTTGATGATTGCTTCCCGCATGTCACTTGTGCTCCAGGATATTAGCCAAAACGATTCAACTTTATACGATCCGTACATTCAGAAGGGTTCTTGTTTTAGCGCCAGCTCTACTTACAGCTTTTCGAGAGGAAGGTGTATGGGACTTGATATTCTCTGAGGATTGTTTCTATTTTGGTTCATCTGTTGAAGACATCCAATTTCATATTGTTACAGAGAACCAAAATGATAATGTTAGAAACAATAGGATAGCAACTGAGTCTGAAAGGTCATACCGAACAGATGTTAACATTCTTCAAGTGGAAGCTATTTCCTTCTTGGAGTTTGCTGCGACACTTAACGAAAACACATATAACCTGGTAACAAATTTTCTATTCTGCAAACTTATAAGTATATAATTTTTTTCAGTTTTTTTACAAGCCTTCTGTTTTACATTCCTTCTGTTCTTTGTAGCCAGAATGCTCAGCATTACTAGATGCACTTGAGCATTGCGTTTCAGATGCAGTGGTGGTCAGCATTCTCCTTAAATGCTGTCGTGTTATTCTTCAACTTGCCACAGAACAAACTCTAGCTTCATTCAAATCCTTGGATGCAATTACTAGAGTCCTTAAGGTCGCATGCCTTCAAGCACAAGAAATAGAAAACTCCAGGATTTCTCCTCGTCCTGAGATTACCATCGATAGAGATGGTTTTCAGATAAAAAACGTTGAGATGACTTTGCCTGAGGACAGAACTGGTCACACTCTTACATGTCTAAAATTAGGTTTAAGCCTCCTTAAGGATTATGTGACTATAGCCAGCGATGGAAGAATTCAAATTTTGCACAATGCTGACTGCATTGAGTGTTTATTCAACTTATTCCAAGAAGAAAACATCCGAAAGCAAGTACTGGAGCAAGTTCTTGCCTTATTTAGGGTAAAATGTGTTTATCTCAAATTTCCCTCTGGTAATCTTGTTATAACGTTTGGAACTAAACTATTTTGTTTATTTTATGCGACCAGTTGCCTCCATCCTCAGCAAAAGATCATACTGCAAAATTGCAGTTGTGCTCCAAATATTTAGAGAACTTCGCACAAGCAAATGAACATGAAAAGGTTAACTCGGAATTGTTAATTGATCTACTAGTCAGCATGAAAGAGATCATTATGATGGACCGTGTGGTAGGTGCATATAGCAGTTAAAAACAAGAGTAGTGTTTGTTTCCCACTATAAATGACTTTAATATTTGACAAATATACTTCTATACTCCATTTTTGATTAGTATTATCAAAATCTATTTCGCGATGGAGGGTGCTTTCTGCATATTATCTCTTTATTGAACGGAACTTTCAATGAGGCAACTGGTGAGCGCTTGGTCCTTAATGTCCTTGAGACATTAACCTTATTGTTTGAAGGAAATAAGGCTTCAAAGGTAATCATATTGGTGTATGTTTTATGCAGTAGCGTTGTCCGATGTGATAATTAGTCTTGGTTTGTCTTGTCTAGGCCGCTTTCAGAGTGCTAGTTGGTGCGGGTTATCAAACATTACAGAGCTTGCTGTTGGATTATTACAAATGGTTGCCAAGCGAGAGGCTGTTGGATGCATTGCTTTGTATGCTAGTTGATGGGAAGTTCGAGATAAATGAGAAAACGACAATAAAGGCTAGTATGTTTGAACCAGTTTAATATGACCGTTATCATTGCTGGGCCCATTTAATTATTGTGTGCTTCATTCTTATGTTATTCTCACAATTGTTTTCTTAACTTATTTCTCAGAATGAAGACGTTGTTGTATTATTTTTGAACGTTTTGCAAAAGGTCCCCTCTCTTACACACAGATATGTGATTACATACTTTTATAAATTCAACTTATATGTTTTACTTTTTGTTAACACCAACAATTTCTGGTTGGCAGAGCAGCACATCACTTCAGCATTATGGACTTGTTGTGTTGCAGCAGTTACTCAAGCAATCCATTTCAAATAGAACTTGTTGTTTCAGAGCAGGGTTGCTTAGTGTTCTTCTGGATTGGTTTGCAATAGAGGAAAAAGATGACACAGTAATCGAAATTGCAGAGTTGATTCACATAATTGGTGCACACAGTATATGTGGGAAGGATATACGGAAAATCTTTGCCCTCTTACGTAGCGAGAAGATTGGTGTTAAGCAGAAGCACACTCCTTTGCTTTTAACAAGTCTCAGCCATATGCTCAAGGAAAAGGGACCAGAAGCTTTTTTTGAGTTCAGTGGCAATGATTCTGTGCGTCCTATCATACTTATTTATCAATCTAGAATTTATTTTTATTGTTATCCATGGTTGAAATAGCAACAGGTTCCCAAGTTTTGAACTTCCGTTTTTATGGGTCAAAACTGGGGTAACAAGTTGTGAGGGTGTCCCCAGTAACCCCCCTAACTTTTGGGTGAAATTCTGACATTTTAACCGTTTACATGCTTGTTATCCGCTGTAAGATTTTAGACATATTTTGCCATGCGTTAAAGTACCCTTTAATTTTTTCTTGTTTAATATGAACCTTCTTGGAGTTATTTATGATTGCACATTTTACATTTGACTAGGATGTGCTGCGAATAACTTTGTTTCGATTGTTCCATCTTCACGTGTCTTTTAAATATTTTATATGTCACCGAAATTGTATGCATGCAATCTTTTATGTAGTTATGGTCTGACACTTTCTTTTTCCTTTACAGGGTATAGAAATAAAGTCTCCATTTCAATGGCCTTATAATAAAGGGCTATCTTTTTCATGCTGGCTAAGGGTAGAAAATTTCCCAGAAAATGGTATGATGGGCCTTTTCTCCTTTTGCACAGACGATGGAAGGGGGCACTCAGCCATGCTTAGCAAAAGTGCTCTAGTATATGAGGTAATGCTGTTTTTGCCTTCATTTTGAGTCAAATCAGATACTTAATAAATTGGAGTTATAGTTGTGAAACAGTTTATGATATTAGTGACTTCTATTAGCTAGCATATGGCCAAAATTCTGTCTTCCGTTGCACTATCAAATAATCAACAGTCACCATTTTGACTACAACAGTTGATCATTAACACAATTTATCGAATTTTCAGCTTGCAACTACGAGGAAACAGACACAATAAACTGACATGATAACAGCTCCAATGGACACTTTTACTAGTTTCGTAAGCAATTCGAAGAAATCCACTCCATTCCGCTAAACCATATTATTAAATACACATTGCTAATGTTGGGTAAATAGATTACTGTTGATACTGTTGTTAAATCCACTCCATCCGAAGTTCATAAGTTGTCTAAAAAAATATCTAGCTACATTTAATGCGAAGTACAATTGAGTTTACGAAGGAATCAGTCATATATTACCCCTTTTCAGCAGAGCAGTCCGTGCCGTCCTGAACTAGAAAACAGGATATCCTATCCCCCTAAACTTAAAATACTTAAGTATTTAGCCCCGCAGCGGTGGTTTCAAAGCAGTTTTTCCACTGCGGAGACAACATGCTTGACATGCCAGCCTGAAAAAAGACCAGGATATCTAAATCTCTCCCTCTCTCAACTCTACCCCCACTGGCGTAGAATAAGGCAGTGAAGAATTTGCTGGTGGTAAGTATACTGGCGGGCTGCTTACCATGTGGCAATACATCGTGCTCTACAGAAAGATTATGGATGTGCACCTTGGTGTGGTGCCATATACCCTCCTTTGGCCAGTATTCTTCCAAGTTTTGCTACAGGGTCCATTTTGAAGGATTGGCACGATCAAGTACATGGAAGCTGAACTGGAAGTCTTGGGCAGCGCCTCTGGCGAAGTTCTTTGTCTGGCTTGCTTGCCAAGACAGGTGTTGAACGGCGGATCGCCTCGCGACGAGGGGCCTCCAGCACGCTCCTCGCTGCATTTTCTGTGACCAGACCGAGGAGACCATGGAACACCTCCTCACGGGCTGTCCCTTCTGGTGTACCCTATTGGTATGAGGTGTTGTCCTGGATCTAATCCACCGCTACACCTCCAGATGCCGGGGACACACTCGTGGACTGGTGGCTGCACACGGTTCGCTCTGTTCCCAAACCCGCTCGGAAAGGCACCTCGTCGCTTGTTATGCTCACAGCTTGGTGGATCTGGAAGCAACAACGCAGTCATCTTTGATGCCCGCAGTCTGACGTCTACCGGTTGTTCTTCACTATCGAGGCGGAGGCCCTGGATTGCGCAACGGTAGATGCGAAGTGGCTAGTGGAGCTGCTCCCTGTGGGACCTAGTTCTTCTCGGTGTCTCTCTTTCTTGGGCTTGTACACAATTCTCCTTTTCTCTCAATGCATTGAGACACAAAGCTTTCGAGTTTTCTCGAAAAAAAAGTAAACCGACAGGCTACTCCGATGTGCCCAAGTTCAACTTGGATGGCAGAGGATTTTGTTTTTGTTTGCATTGCCATGTGCCAGCCCATGTGGCAAAAATAGATAAGATTACCTTCAACCGCGGGAAATTGCATCTATTGGTTGGGCTAAATCGGGCATCAGGGATTTCGGATGATGACGGTACTTCACTCTTATTTCCGCAATGGTAGCTGTAAATATCTTTGGTTTTCGTTGGCCATGCATCCTTTTATCCTATGCTTAAGTCTGTTATCATATGCTTAAGTCTGGTCTTTCCCTGTTTTGGCAGTCCATTAATAAAAAACAACAGTGTGTTTTGGTACAACTCAAGCTCCCACCGAAGGAGTGGAAGTTCCTTTCTGTTACTCATACAGTAGGAAGGGCTTTCTCCGGAGGAAGCCAGCTGAGGTGTTATGTCGATGGGGAGCTAGTATCAACTGAGAAGTGTAGGTGAGCAAATCATTCTGCATTCATAATTTACAATATTTTTTTTGAAAAGAATTTACAATATTGTTAAAATCAGGTATTTTACATTGTGGCCTAATATTCCTACAGGTATTCATATTTATATTGGGCATGTTAATGTAATATCATTGTATTTGTCCACCAAAACCGCTTACATAGTAGTATTGTTTAGTGTTTCCTGGTAATTATTTATTCATCTTGTCACGTCGATATAAGATAGTGTTGGGGTCTTCTGACATGTACTTACATCTGTTTTAGTATTTAAGTCTGAAACTGTATAGGCCCATAGTGCATTATGGCCTGAATTGCCCAGGTAACATAGGGTATATCTCAACTCTTTGCCATACAACAACTTTATCTGGCCATTTCCCTAGTTTAGACAAGGCAGGGGTATTTTGAGTTTTCTTAGAATGGGCTGTTTAGATTTTATGTTGCCCGAGTTTAGCTTGTAAAACTGAAATGTATTGTTGCTATTTTCAGGTATGCAAAAGTCAATGAGCTAATGACCCGCTGCACCATCGGTACGGAATTGAGGCCTGTTGGTGAAGAGCCTATTTCTATTGGTTTTGAAAAGACCTTTTCCTTTACTGGTCAAATGGGCCCAGTTTATGTGTTTTCTGATGCTCTCTCGTCAGAGCAAATCAAAGGCATATATAATCTCGGACCAAGTTATATGTACTCCTTCCATGGTGATGATTCACTGTACAAGGGAATTCTGGATGCACGAGATGGCATCTCATCAAAGATAATTTTTGGTCTTAATTCACAGGTTCCGTTCTCTTCCTGCTAAGCATGATGTTGTACTTGTTTCATCAAGTGTGGTACTCAATTCTCTATAGTTTACCCATGTGTAGTATATAGTTTAATTGGAATTGGGTTGGACCAGCAGAGTTTAAGCAAGTTTGGATCTAAGGGAATTGAACATAGCAACTATAGGCAAACTATAGTGTTAGAAAAAAGCCCATGGTTTGCTATATGTGTCCGAATTTGCTCCATGTGGGTCAACCTTGAGCAGATTTTGAGCTCTTGCTGTTACAAAGAGCTCAGATCGACTAATAGTATATTTTCTCTTCTACATATCCCCAGGCTAGTGACAGCAAGACTTTGTTCAGTGTGTCATCCACACTTGATAGTGCTGACAACACTACAGTCGAAGCAACAATCGTCGGCGGAACAAAGTTATGCTCACGACGTTTGCCACAGGATATTATTTATTGTGTTGGTGGAGTCTCTGTATTTTTCCCTCTCTTCACTCAATTTTGTGATTCTGTAACTGATGGTGGGCAATATTGTTATACATCTGTCATCAATGATAAATTGGCAGCTGAGGTCATTGAGCTTGTTGCATCTGTTCTGGATGGAAATGTTTCGAATCAACAACAGATGTATCTTCTTTCAGGGTTATCTATTCTGGGTTTCTTGCTTCAAGCTGCTCCACCTGAGCTGCTAAATATGAAAACCCTTCCTGCACTGAAGTATATGTTTGATGTTGTAAGGAACTGCGGTAATCTCTCTCTCTCTCTCTCTCTCTCTCTCTCATATTTCACTGTGTGTGTGTGTAATGAAGCCGCACATTGTTAAATATTTTTCCTGCATATTCAGGCATGTCGAAAGTTCTGCTGAAAGACGCGATTTCACAAATATATTTGAATCCAGAAATATGGTTATATTCGAACTATGAAGTGCAGAGAGATCTTTATATATTCTTGATACAATATTTTGAAACGGATGGAAGGTTTTTACCACTACTATGTGGACTTCCTAGGATTATTGACATTTTGTGCCAATATTATTGGGAAAAGATAGATTCTAAGTATGTCGTTGGTTCCAAGCCTTTGTTGCATCCAATTACTAAACAAGTTATTGGAGAGAGACCTAAGATAGAAGAAATTCGCAAGCTTCGCCTACTCCTTCTGAGTTTAGCAGAAATGAGCATAAAGTAAGTACGTCCAACTGATTCGAAGTTCTTACGTAGATATCTTGTAGTCGTACTATTTATTTCCATTGCTTGGACGTAGCAGGTTGTGGCAATCTCTAAGCATTTCGTCATACTTAGCTCGTAATGCAACAAACATTGTTTCACAGGCTCAAGGTTTCTCTAGCTGATATAGGTGCTCTTGTATCATTTTTTGAGAGGAGCCAAGACATAGCATGCATCGAGGACATATTGAATATGATCATTCCAGCTCTTTCACATGGTCCACTTTTGTCATCTTTCTTGGAACACGTAAATGTCCTTGGTGGCTGTTGCATTTTCTTAAATCTTCTTGAGAGGTAATATATTTTCATTGATTGGTATCTGCAGCTAATTTCAATATGTACAGTAGTTTCCGCTAACCAATACACTGCATATAAACCCAGATGTTGCTTATCATGTAAATTAGACCCAATTGGACTTGACCATGGATAGAAATTTAGTTGCTTGCTTGTGTAAAGTTATCAGATGCTTGATAAACTGCAAAACAACTCATAAATTTTCCACAGGTCGTAATTTATTTGACTCGATTATTACTTATGATGATTCCTGTCAAGATATCTCATACGTTATGGAAAATTTAAAAAGAAATGGACCGCATGAATCTTGAAAGCAGAGTGAATGGTGGGATAGAGGGAGTAGATAGTACGAGGTATATAATATCCATGCCCATTATAAGGCTTTCGTGTTCATGCTCTCTGTATCTCAACATCTTGAGGCTTATAGCAGGGCGCCAGGGCCTACCTGAAGTCCTGAACATGGTGTCATCGATGCCCATGAATGCTTTGTTATTCATGTACGTTCTTCCATATGCTCTGCATGAGTGCTGCCACTACTGTACTTTGACCTTGCTTCCTGCAGTGTTGAATGTTAAATCACGTTTCTGAAATGTTTGCCCATTTAGTCAGAAAAAGAAAACAGTTCACATTACCATGCGTTCAGTTCACCGATGTCTAATATATTCAGCGAAACTCATATTTTCCATGTACAAGGTTTTGTAATATAGACACCCGTCAGTCCCGTCTCCATGTTTTACTTTTCAACTGTGAACTCTTCAACCCTGAACTATGAAACTGACTAGTATATTACAACTCTGAACTATGAAAACAGTTCAATTTACCCCTCAGTTGGTTTGACAGGTGATTTTGGTTGAGGTTTGCGCAACATGTGTGTTTTGAATGATGTGGCATCTATGTGGACAATTTTTCTCCCAAGAGATTGTCTCGTTTTTAAACATTGTTAAAGTGGGGCCAAGGTTCAGTCCCAGAGCCCCTTAAATGGAACAGGGCGTGCCGTTCCCTGCCTATGAACTGATTCAATTTGGGGAAGATGAGAGAGTGGCAGATAGGATGTTGGTCTCATGTTAGACCCGCATAGACCATACCTACCGGGACACCAAATCAGATCAAAACCACTCCAATTAGGTCGAACTGGTGAAGTAAACTGTTTTCATAGTTCAGGGTCGTAATATAGACTGTCTTGTAGTTCATTGTTGTAATTTGGATTTTTTCCAAAGTTCAGGGTGGAAAATTAGATCAAGGACCTTTTTTATGTAGCGATCTGTTTACCTTCCATCTTCTGTGAATTGCATCACCAGGTTTTGTATGTTGTCATAATAAACATGATACCGCGACTCATAATATCTACATATAACATACTTGTTTGATATAGATAGTAAGTGTTTTTTGGTATATCATACTTGGTTCGTTTTTCAGGGAATTTGAGCCAATTAGATTGTTGGGGCTTCAGCTCCTTGGAAAGCTTTTGGTTGGGATTCCATCTGAGAAGAAATCAGCAAAATTATTTACCTTACCCACGGGACAATTTAGACCCATATCCGAAAACTTACGAAAAGAAATAACATCAGCACCTCGATTGTTTTTCTATGTAATATCTGAAAGGCTCTTGAAATTTCCACCCTCAGATAATTTAAGTGCTATTTTTTTTGATATCCTTCTTGGTGGAACCAGTCCAAAACAGGTTATATTCCCAACTTGCATCATATTATTATTTTTATTGTTATTTCGCTATCTTTTTTTACTATCAATTATAAACCATAAATTTGGTCTGCTGTTTTGTTTTTCGTATAGGTCCTACAGGAGCATTCTCAATCTGATTCATCAAGAGATAAGAATTGCAACCCTTCAAGCTTGGCTCAGTTTTTCCTTCCTCATATTTTGGTTTGCATCTTCAAATATATGCAGTCTTGTCAAGATTCTTCAGCACGCACGAGAATCTTAACTAACCTTCTTGGTTTACTCTATTCAAACCCTACAAACATTGAGGCATTAATGGTACTGATTATTTTCTTATCTCTATATAAGTTACTTGTGCTGTGCTAATCCTTGGAAATTTTTGCAGGAGCATGGTTGGAACTCTTGGCTTGAGACATCGACAAATCTTGATGTAATTAAGGACTACAAATCAGTTTCTAAAGCTGAGCCAGACAATGTGGAGATCAATGAACTGACTCTTGTGAGGAACTTGTATTCCTTGGTCCTTTCATACTACCTGAGCTCTGTAAAAGGTGGCTGGCACCAGCTTGAGGATACAATTCATTTTTTCCTTTTGAAACTTGATCAGGTTTGGTGTTATCTTCTTTCTTTAATAATTTTATATGAATAGTATATATCCTTTTTCCGGTTCTGATGACATCACTGAGATTAAAATCTGCAGGGACAACTATCAAGTTCTTTTTTGCTGCGGGACATACTCGATGATATTGTCGAGAGCCTGCTTCAGACATCTTCGGCAGAAAATATTTTCCTTTCACAGCCTGGCTGTGATAATGTCTTGCATCTTTTGAAGCTTATCCAGGAGTTGCTTGTCAATCAAATAGGAATTAAGCTTTTGGTAAACTTCGAAACATACTTGTATTAAAAGAAATGAAGTTATTCCATATACATATTTCATACTGTTTTTATCCGTTTACAGTTTCCATCTCCTAGTACTACAGATGAACCTTCATCTGATGACCAATGGAAAGAAGATATTAAGTGTACAGTAAATGAAATTTTAAATGCTGAGAGCAATGATCAGTGTAGAAGGTACTAGTTCTTCATGTTTTCCTACATAATAGTTTTAGTTACTGTTGTTACATATGCAAATGTTGTGTAGGTAGCTGTGGAGTATTTGGACATGTATAGGGTGTTATTTGCTTAGTGTTCTCACCCCTTGTACTTATTGAGTTTTTCTTGACGAATATATGTTACCTAGATTTATAGTTAAAGCAATTAAATATTGACACTCAGTGCATACTCAACCCGAAGATGATATGTTAAAATTGCAATGATTCTCAAGCTGAATAACACATTTTCATACACTTTAAATTTTAAATTTTTTGAACTCATGAGTAACTGGACGTTGATACTCACCCTTATGTCAATTCTCAGTGTTCCTTGGAACTCTTGCCAACTTGCTGATGGGGATGAAGTAAGTGATGATTGGTGGAGCTTCTTTGACAAGGTATGGAATACTATATGTAATCTGAATGGGAAAGGACCCAGCAAATTACCCCCAAAGAGTCCCCAAACTGTCGTAATCCCATCTCTGGGGCAAAGGGCACGTGAATTGGTGGAGTCTCTGAATGTTCCTGCTGCAGAAATGGCAGCTGTTGTTGTATCTGGTGGCATTGCAAAAATGAATATATTTGCTGACAGGGCTACAGTATTGAGGGAAGAGATATTCCCGAGAATTTTCTTTCACCTTGTAATTCTATACCTCTGCAAAGCTGGATTAGAAAGTGCGTCCAAGTGCGTTCTGCAGTTCATGTCGTTGCTTCCCTTTCTCATTGCAGAAGATGAACAAAGCAAAAACAAGCTGCATTTCTTAATATGGTACGTTTTAAATTTTGAGCTTTGTTATAAGCTCGTGTGAAACACTCGTCTAATTTCTTTCTTGTTACAGGTCCTTACTCATAGTGCGATCTCATTATGGGCAACTTGATGATGGTGCACGCTTCCATGTGTTATCACACTTGATTCTTGAAACTATCATATATGGCAAGTCCATGCTTGTTACTAATATCTTGGGAAGAGATGATTCCATTGAAGTTAACAGCAATAAAGAGGCTGGGTTCATTCTCAGTTTTATACAAAAGGACCGTGTTCTTGCCACGGTTGTTCTTTTGTCCTTTGTCCTTCTGTTTACATTTGTTCAGAATCTTTTTTTGTTGTCTTCAAAACTTTTTGCATTTCATTGATTAGGATGTGTTTCAAACAGTGCAACTTCGACCACGGTGTGACTGTGTGTTGTATGGCTGTTTGTCTTTTCCTTTTCATTTTGTTAGTGTGGCGGGTTTGGGAGGGCGATAATCCATTATTTATAGGTTTATTCGTTTGTTGTACGAACCATGTTAAAACCCATATTTGTTGCCAAGGGCTGACAAACAATCATCTTGGTTTTCTTTCAGGCCGCTTATGAGGTTAAACATATGCAGGATGTTCAGGCTGATCGCTTAAGGAAGCTGCAAGAACTGCACTCTAAACTTAACGAATATTCTACTAAAGAGACACAACTAGTTCATATCATTGATGATCAGATACATGTCTCCATCACTTCTGCGCTTTCTGCAGATGACAGTAGAAAAGCAGCTTTTCAACTTGCTTTTGACGAGGATCAGCAAATTATTGCAGTAAGTGAAATGCTGTCAAATTCCAATGCCTTCCTGTTTTGAACGACATATAGTCACATAGTAATTATTTGCCTCTTGCATCAGGATAAGTGGATACACATTTTCCGTGCTCTGATTGATGAGAGGGGGCCGTGGTCTGCAAACCCTTTTCCAAATGACGTTGTGACTCACTGGAAACTTGACAAAACTGAAGACAAATGGCGGCGTAGGTTCAAGCTCAAGCGAAATTACATGTTTGATGAACGTCTTTGCCAACCTTCATGCTCGAGGAATGAAAATACAGAGTCATATGTTGACCAACCTTCTTTTAGCACGAAAGTTCCTGAGAAAATGAAGCGATTCCTTCTTAAAGGAGTACGAGGAATCACGGATGACAGCGGTTATGGACCATTTGAGGACACCAATGATACAAGTGAATCTTCACATAATCCTTCAGAGAACCAAAACCAGAATAATGCCGCAGACTCCTCAGATCATCGCACCACTGTTCAGAATAAGAGAGACACATCATCTACTAATGGAGATAATGATTACACCAAGGTAAAAAGATTAGTATTCATTGTTCCTGCATGTACGAGATATATGTTGAGCGCTGTTTGCTTTCTGTTTTCCAGGTGTTGTGTTCCGTTCATTGTGTTCTTGTAACTCCAAAGAGAAAACTAGCAGGACAGTTAAATATCACACGAACCGTTCTACATTTTTCTTTTGATTTTCTGGTCGAAGGAACTGGTGGATCATCTGTTTTTGGCAAATTCAGAGAGAAGAAAGATTCTGACAGCAAGAACGAGCTAGGAGGTGCGGAGAGACTTTATGGATGCCGAGACAGTTTGATTAGAATCAATGGAGGGCTGATGCAAAACCAGTCTAATAAAATCAAACATCACAGAAGGTGGAACATAGCCAAGGTATCTCCATCCCTTTCTCCATCACCCTAATTTGCTTACTTACTCTTTTCATCTTCTTTCTCCCATTTTCTTCAGATAAAAGGAGTTCACTGGACACGCTACCTACTACAGTATACTGCAATGGAGATATTCTTTGATGATTCAAATGCACCTATATTTTTGAACTTCTCCTCCCAAAAGGATGTTAAAAGTGCTGGGTCTCTCTTAGTTTCCCTCAGGAATGACGCCTTGTTCCCTAAAGGAAGTATTAAAGACAAAAGTAGTGTCATTTCTTTTGTTGACAGGCGAGTTGCACTTGAAATGGCTGAAAATGCCAAGGAAAGATGGCGAAGGAGGGAAATCAGTAATTTTGAGTATCTAATGATTCTTAATACCCTTGCCGGACGATCTTACAATGATTTAACTCAGTATCCTATATTTCCATGGGTTCTGGCTGATTATGCCTCAGAAAATCTTGATTTCAACAAGTCATCTACTTTTAGGGACCTTTCAAAGCCGGTTGGTGCTTTGGATGAGAAACGATTTAAGGTCTGGTAACTAGTGAGTCCTTATTTTCAAGTACTAGGTTAGGATCCCTTATGAGAACTTCATGCAAACTATATGCTATTGTCAGGTTTTTGAAGATAGATATCTTAATTTCTGCGATCCTGATATACCAAGGTTAGATCTTGACTTAAAACTGATGTTCTTTTGGTTTTCCTTTGGCTCGAGTTCACATTAATCGCACTAAATGACCATGATTTGTTTTGCTGCAGTTTTTATTACGGATCCCACTACTCTAGCATGGGAATCGTCCTTCATTACCTTCTCAGGCTCGAACCATTTACAACGCTGCATCGTAGCTTTCAGGTTGTTAATGTGCCTCTCATGGAATATTTCACCATTTTTTTTCAAAACTGAGCATTGTGTTCTCTTATGTCATTCATCACATAATACTTAATATATACTCCCTCCGTTCCAAAATAGATGACTTCTATTTGTCTAGATACGGATGTATCTAGACTTGTTACAAATCTAGATACATCCGCATGTAGACAAATGAAAGTCATCTAAACGGAGGGAGTAGTACTTGCGTGCCACATTTTCACCATAATTGACAAAGCAGTAGCTTGGATTTGTGATTGTTATTTCAGAATTTATGCATGTCTGATGCTTCCTTGTACAGGGTGGCAAGTTTGACCATGCAGATCGTCTCTTCCAGAGCATTGACAGCGCTTACAGAAACAGCTTGTCAAATACAAGTGATGTCAAAGAGCTTATTCCTGAATTCTTTTATATGCCTGAGTTTCTCGAAAATTCAAATTCATATCATCTTGGTGTAAAGCAGGATGGTGAACTATTAGGTGATGTTGCTCTCCCTCCATGGGCAAAGGTACGGATACTTCTTTAGTCAGTTGTCTATATGATTGTCATACTTGTGATCTTGAGGATGAGTTACTTGTCCACTAGGATAGCTTTATTGGTATTCTGATGTCAATTAGTTTGGTCATGGAAAATACTGGTGACTTTGTTGCTCTGTTCCCCCCATTTTTGTAATCTTCTCATGCTGTTTACCGTACCATCTCAGTTATTCAGATTTGAGAATTGACCTAGCTTTCTATATACAAATGTTTCTTACGCAGAAGCTGCCAGACTAGTTTTCTCAAGAAAATGCCCTTTTGCTTTGAACGTCACAGCTGATAAAATAACTATGTTGCATAATTATGTCAACAAATTGTAATGTTGCAAAGAGCAATTTGTTGCATAATTATGTCAGTTCATATTCATGTAGCTCGCTGTTTAGCATGCTTGTTAATGTTGTAGGCGGTAAGTGGTCCTAATTTATGTAATTTTGTACTTTTCCTGATATGATTAAATCATACAAAAAATGCAGGGTTCTCCACAAGAGTTCATTCATATCAACAGAGAAGCACTTGAAAGTGAATATGTGAGCTCTAATCTCCATCACTGGATTGATCTTATCTTTGGGTACAAGCAGCGGGGACAGCCTGCCGTTGAGGTGCAATTAGGTTACTTTGCCAGCATCTTTGAAAATCTAGCAATGAAATGTTATTTGACTAATTTATTTATTTTTATAGGCATCAAACATATTTTACTATGTGACATATGAAGGTGCAGTTGATTTGGAAAACATGGATGACATGTTGCAGAAATATGCTATTGAGGACCAGATTGCGAATTTTGGACAGACACCTATCCAGATTTTTCGGATGAAACATTCAAGAAGAGGGCCTCCTATCCCAATTGCTCATCCACTGTATTTTGCACCACAGTCAATAACATTAACTTCAAGTGTTTCTAGCACAATCAGCTACATGTCTGCTGTACTATTTATTGGTTTGTTGGATAACACCATTATAATGATGAACGAAGGACTCATATTATCAGTGAAGCTGTGGTTAACAAGAATGCAGTTAGGTGGAAATTTCACATTTTCTGGACCACAGGTTCTTCCTGACTACAGCGCCACAAAATGATATGAATATTAACATATTAGTATATACTTTTGTTGATAACATTAATATTTTTGTAGGAAAATTTCTTAGGGGTTGGTCCGGATATTATCTCCCCCCGTAAAATTGGCACTTTCCTGGCTGAGAACATCAAGCTTGGAAGACAGTTCTTAGCAACTATGCAAATTAACAGCGACAAATATTTGATTTTATGTGGAAATTGGGAAAATAGTTTCCAGATAATTTCTCTTTCTGATGGAAGAATTGTGCAGAGCATCAGGCAGCATAAGGATGTTGTTGGCTGTGTCGCAGGTAGACATTTTAGCGAGTTTATGCTATCCATTTTCTCCATATTATTTTGTAGTACGTAGCTCTGGCATTCACCAAGAAATGGCATCCAAGCTGCGGAAAGTCTTTTTGGCTCCCGAGCTACAGTGATCTCGCCGTTTTCAAAAAATAAAAAATATATATAAAGTTTCAAAAAAATCTGAAAAAATCATGCATGTTCTCAATGATATATCCTACATACTTGCAAAATCTCAATGCAAAATACAATACATTTTGAGCTAAACAAAAAAGACAAAAGGCGAGATGGAGCACCAAATCTCCACTCATCCAAGCTGGCCCTAGGAGTGGGTGGTTTACCCCCAGGAACCTAGCCTGCTTCCGAAGTTCCCAGATTTGAGCAATTAATTTTAAGCAAATAACTGGAGCTTTAACAAAGTTGCGTGTTCATAAACCTTAGGCTTGAGCCCCTAGAGATAAAGCCATATACAATTATCTATCTCTCTTGATTGCGTCGCATAGATATGAAGTAGTTTCTGGTTAGGAATAACGTCTGTTGACCACTACATATGCTTGCTTAAAGCATACTCCCTCCACATCGAAAATAGATGACGCTCTGGACATTGTTTACCAAAATATCATTATATTTAGTCGGACTGGAAATTTAAAAATCATAAGTATAGATCTGCCTTAAATAGTATTTCTGGAATCTAACTTTGGAGTGAATTGTATACATATATTCGAATACACGTTAGTGGTCAAAGTCACATCTCGAAAACCGTGTCAGTGCCCGAAACGTCACTATTTGTGATATGTCGGGAGTAGTAATTTGAATAATAAGATGGAGGAGCAAATTTTAAATTTATGATCCAGTGATCTCATTTTATCAGACATTTCCTGGGTCCTTCTGTGAGCACCTCTAATCCGGTGGAAGTAGGCTAGCACACCAGATGAGTAAGGGGGAGACGCCCACGCGTCGGCTAGCACACCAGATTGTTTCCTTTCTGTCTTTATATGATGCCCGAATTTTGAATATGTAAATGTTGCTCCTCATTCCGTGTTGCTGTAAATGTTGCTCCTCATTCGTATTGTTTTATGAATTTCTCGTCATATTGTCCTTGTTATTCCCCCCGTCCTCTCCATTATTAAAGGAATTTCTGCGATGCAGCCTCATCTGATGGAAATGTGGTTGCAACTGGAAGTTATGACACAACTGTTATGATCTGGCATGCATTTCGAGGCAGACCAATTGAGAAAAGAATGAGGACTGGGAATTTGGAGCTTTCAGAAATTGATCACGTTATAATGGAAAGGCCTGTTCATATCTTGTGCGGCCATGATGACATCATAACTTGCTTATTTGTTAGCACGGAACTGGACATTGTTATCAGTGGTTCGAAAGATGGAACTTGTATGTTCCATACACTGCGTGAAGGGAGATATGTCAGATCGATTCGACATCCTTCAGGCTTTGGTTTATCAAAACTGCTGGCATCACGGCATGGAAGGGTGGTATTCTATTCTGAGAGTGACCTGTCCCTGCACATGCATTCCATCAATGGAAAGCATATTGCTTCTCAGGCAGCCCATGGACGTCTCAATTGCATGGAACTTAGTTGTTGTGGAGAGTTTATGGTTTGCGCTGGTGAGCCTGGGCAAATAGTTCTTCGTTCTATGCATTCTCTTGATATAGTTTGGAGGTATACTGGAGCTGGGAAGGCGATTACTTCTCTAGCTGTGACCCCTGAAGAGTGCTTCATAGCAGGAACCAAGGACGGTAGCTTGCTTGTATTCTCAATAGAAACTCCTCTAGTTCGAAGAGCGAGCATGCCACGAACAAGAATAAAGCCTCCGGGAGCTGGTTAAGTTGTGATAATTGTAGATAGAGAAATTCACACAGAAAAACCATTGCTTGAAGTTTAAAGCATAAGGTATATCAAGTTCGAATTGAGTAGCCCTTTCTCATGCTCGTCCTATTTAGTTTCCCTTTTCATGGTTGTCTTTTCGTTTCTCATGATTTTTGTACAATGTATATGTTAAATCATTTGCTCATATATTAGTACTTCTTACACATGCAAAATGAACTGCACCTTGAGTTCCCTCTTAGTACTACTTATAATGCATATGATGAGAAATATCTAGGCACCTTTACCTGATCCATATGAAAGATATTTGTACTTGAGTTAGGAAATAATTGCTCATTTCAGTACTCCATACTATTCAACTGGCAAGTACATAATTTAATATTTCGAAATCTTCACTTCAGTTCAGCCAAGCGCATAATTCTTCCGGAAAGCACTGACTGCTTGAATTTTGTTGATCCTCTCTCTGCAGGTTATTGGCAGAAGCACAACCGTTCTCATGCTCATGTACATAGTGGAGTGAGATTCGGCGACAATTATTCTCTGCTGCTGCTGATGACGATCCATGAGCAACCAGGCTGACAGTAGTTAAACTAACGTGCATGATGAACACGGAGTAGCGGATCACCATATCAGTTTTCGGATTAGACGTTAACGAGGATCTTCACTGGGTAGGAGACTTAGCAGTTGACATCCGTCTTACAGCAGCGGTACAGCACACCACTCCTGTAGTCATCCTGTGGTTGTGTAGTTAAGTGGTACCAACATATATAATTTGCCTGTATGTGTTAGATGCCAGTGTTCTGTAGTCATCAAAGTGCACATTACATTGATAGCTAGGGATGTGGAGAGTGGTTCCTGAAGGATGAAAGTGTTCATATTTTTTTGTTTAACTTTATGATTTGTTTCTCACTGACAAAGGCTGGCCAGCCTGTATTTTTCGATTTGGTTAGTATGTCTACGTCATTCTATATTTATCCTTTGCAGGTTAGTGGACGTCTAGTGGCATCTAGCTAGCGAGATGTCGTTAGGCGGTAAAGGGATGATGACAGTGGCAACTTCGACGAAATGTATGCACGCATTCTAGTGGAAACGTAATCACTGATCTTGCAATGTTGAGACAAGCCTACGTTGTGTCCTTATATAGAAGGTGGTGGCTTGAAGCTTGGCTTTAGGGACGAAAATCCCAAAATCAACTTAAGGTAGGACTCATCACCGATGCACGTGCGGAGATACCTGCTTGAAGAGTTCTCTTATGATCTATGTACTTTTTTGTTCGTTTCGATCATTTTTCATAGGGTTCATAGTAGAGTGGTGAAGCCATACAACCTCAGATTTTTCCATTTTTGTCGACTTGTTCGAGGAAGGCACTCTATGGTTTCAAACAAGCTCCGCGCGTGATAACCTTAAAGATTTTCTTGTAGACCGTGGATTTGAGATTGGGCAAATCGATCCACACTCTTTTTACTAAGAGATTTGACGATAATTGTTTGTACGACACCTATATATTGATGGTATTATTTTTTGTTCTAACAGCAAGTTTTCAGTGATCAGTTTTCTAAAGTTTGAGATGTCTATGACGGGTGAGTTGGTGTTCTTCCTCGGTTGTCAGATCAAACATTTGAGAGGAGCAACTTGCATTAATCAAGCCAAATATACCAAAAACATGCTCAAAAGATTTAAGTGACCGTTGCCAATGCTTTGAAGACCACCATGCCAACTAATTGCCAACATAATCTCGATCCAAAGGTTAAGGAAATGGACCCAAATGTATATCGCTCCATGACTGTGTCTTGGATTAAAATAGACACATCCGGATCCGGGGCATGAACTGGGCCATTCAAAGAGCGGCACACCAGGCGCCTCTCTCCGAAGCGCCCAGGACCCAAAGACTCGAAGGAATGGCTCTGTCGGTCCCCCAATACAACGGAGCAAAATCTGGGCCATTTCAGAGAGCGACACATCTGTGCCTTAGCCTCAGGTGTGCCCTGGACCTAGACCTCTAGTAGAGCCGGGGGCCCGTACAAGCGGGCTAACAACCCGTACAACTGGCCCTGAAATCCAAAAAAAAAGTAACAACCAAATGGAGGGTGATACTATCTCTACCATAGAAAGGTTAGGGTGCATATTTTTAGTTTGTGTACGTGATTTTATTTTCTCTTATACCTTCCGAAGCAGATACACTCTTGATAGTACGATTTTCCTAAGACTCAAATAAACAAAAAAACGCTGCTCACCATCTCTTTTTTTTTTCACTTTGAGGGGTCTTCAACCATCTTGTGCTATCTTCATATAAGTATATTATGCTCAAGCACATGGTTAATTAGTGTGCTAACTATGTTGTCATTAACACCAAAACCAAATAGTGAGGGAAATGCTCTTTCAGATAATCATCCAGAACACCCCAATTGACAAAACTAAACACATGTGGTTTGTATCTGCCTGGCCTGAAACCCCAAGTGCTAGGAAACCAAACAACAAGTAGTCAGCTGGCCTCTAATGCAATGCCCAATCCAAACAAGTTACAAAATGCCCATACGGGTCGCCTCGGGTCATTTTGCCATATGGACTATTTTGTTGTTAGCAACACCAAATAAGCCCTTAGGGAAGAACACGTACATCGCACCGCCCTAAGCGCACCACGAACGATGAAAACGAAGGTGATCGACGATGACAAAAAAGCACAAGGCGACAACTCTGTGTAGTAGCAATGTAGGTGATGGCACAGGTAGGGGATGGCAGCTGCAATGTAGGTGAGAAGGTTGGCCTGGGCACTCTGTGTAGTAGCAGGTTGGCATCAAGCCGCAAATGCACGGCCTGGAATCCTAGTCACGTATGCAGTCTACGTTAAGTTCCTCTCTTCGGTATATAGTGTCAGTTCCTTGGATCTTTTTTTTTTTTTGTAATCTTGAATAGGTCTTTGATTGCATAATCATTCATTAGTGATCAATAAATATATAACTTGATTCAATACAATTAGAGAATTGATGGATTGATTTGTAATTTTTTGTTGTAAAATTGTTGGATCGTTTAGAGTAACAATGTCCTTTTTTTTTTGGGAAAATATGCAGCAAAGAAGATTGCACATTCTGCCTTAG
Organism: Poa pratensis; assembly: GCA_947311845.1. Taxonomy (NCBI): domain Eukaryota; kingdom Viridiplantae; phylum Streptophyta; class Magnoliopsida; order Poales; family Poaceae; genus Poa; species Poa pratensis. The sequence continues at coordinate 14,644,140 of CAMZMU010000089.1, read as the reverse complement.
CAACTACAGAAGAGAAAATTATTGCAAGTACGTAGTATTAAAAACTTTGTTCAAACTTCAGACGTAATAATGAAATTTATCCTTCTCGTGCTACCTTATGAATCTATTTGTATTGGGCATTTCAGTAAATTTTATAAATGTGCAGTATCATGTTATGTTTGTGGTAATGAAAAATAAATATGTCTAGTTGACCCAACGATGCACATTGCCGTATTAGTTAGTGGTAACTTATCCTAGATCTGCCCCTGATTAGATGCATGCTCAGAGCACAATAATTAGGGGATTTGAAGCCACTTGGAACAACAATCACCAAATAAAGCGTGTCATACTTACCACTAACCAACACGGCAATGCGCATCTTCTGTCTTCAGTTAGGTAACTACCTCGATCAGTCGGTATCTTTCAGTAGCCACTCTACCGAAAATGGAATGGCCGAATCTCCACGAGCCCTTTCTCCCCTTTCCCACCACGTGGCACGTGCTTCTCGTGCCCGCCGGCCCGTCCATTGATTCCAGGTTCCAGCACACACGTGTAGCTAGTAGGCATGCATGCATGCTCTGCATGCGACTCGGCCAGTCTTTCCCCCGGCCAGTAGTACTGCAGCTACTGCTTGCCAAAACCAGAAGCCGGTGAGAGTGCAAGGCATGCGAGTCGAGACCGAGCAGGAGAGTTAGGCAGCGTAGACAGCACACGCCGCAAAAACTAACCGTTGCCCGCACGATTTTGTGCTGTTTTTCGAAACCGCCGAACCCAAGATCTTCCGTGGTTTTGAAAGCCACCTCCATCTGCACATCTTCATCCCTCTCTCATTAGTCCTCTCTCTCTAGATTCTTGCTTCCCCCTCTCTCGATCTTCCAACTTCCAAGAGAGAGAGGGGAGACTAGAGAAGGGGACGAGATGGAGTCGCCGATGAGGTCGATCAAGCGCGAAAGCAGCGTTGTTGAGGTGCCGGCGGCGCCAGGGAAGACGGCTGTCAAGGAAGAACCTGGCGTTATCAGCGCGACGGAGGAGCAGGCGAGGACGATCATAAGCGCGGCCAAGAGGGCGCTGGAGGAGGAGGCCACCGCCGGGGGCACGAATACGTCGCCGGTCCTCAGGTCGCTGCAGCGGTTCCTCGCGCAGAGGTAGGCGGCGGCGGGCATTCAAAGCGACGACGAATCCACCTCCTCCTAATCAAGTAGGCTGCTAGATATTCCTGGAAACATAGAGGGCTTATGTTTTCAATTCTATATAGTCAATTCTGTCGTCGCGAATTTTTTTCCTCTAATATCCATATAGTGAGATTTTCGTGTACTTTTGTTGTCCTAAACTGGATCCGATATATTCACCGGAAGAGACCTCCGGACATTGGTCTGAAGCTCTGCCGAGATGGATGTTTGCTCCAGAAATAGTTTTGTGTGCGTGCTGTGGCCTTGTGGGGTTAAGCTCCTAAATAACATAGGAGTATTATATTTCGACGCACGGGGGCAAAAAGTTGAGGTTTTCTGAGATTTCTTTTATTGTAGATACAGTACTACATCGTACACAGTCCTCTTAAAAAAAAATCCAAATCGAACTAACACATGTATATGGCACAAGCATATCATGATTTATTTTCTTCTTGTTAACAAGGGATCAATATGTCTATCTTGAATTCTTGATAGGCTTGTGAGAACTTGAAATTTACTCCAATTGAGCGATAACCGTGCCTGATTTGCCAAAACTGTACCTTTTTCACTCTCTTGCGCATTTTAATAGTAAAAATAGAAGTATCACGCATAGCACAATAGTACATATGTTCAATGTGCTTCATGATCTTTTTTGCTTTCTTGTGTTTGAATCTTGAATTCGTGATCTGGATCAAATCTCAATGCAACATGTGCAATATAGGTTTTAAGGCAAATGACCTGTAGAGCGCGCAAAGTGGAATTTTTTGTCTAACCTCTTTTACTTATTTTCCATTTTTTTTGAACAAAACGGGCAACATTGCCTCATTTTATTAAAAAAGTAGGAAGGGAATTGACCGGTTCATTAACGGGGAACCGGCCGAAAACCGTTACAAGCGCACCAAATTAGTCATGGAACACTACACTGCGCAGACCCGGCCAACCTGGCTACCCACACGAGACACACACGCCGCCTAGGAGAAAAACACCATCGAGGTCATCACCGAGTGTCATCGTCGTCACTCCTCCCCGAGCAAGCGATTCCGACTTCACCTTCGACGACCACCGACGAAGCCCTCGCCACAGCCGACGCCGTAAACCATGCCGGCCTATGCCAAACAGTCAACCCCAAGCGTCGAGGAGGAGGCAGCTCCGACTTCGACGGAGAGCTTCACTGGAGAAAGAAGCACACCTCACAACGACAGAATCCACGAGGCCACTGTAGAAAAAGTGGCATCGTCGCCAGCCTGCCGCCCCGCGACACGCAGCTCCGACTTCACAGCTTCACAGCGGGACGCAACATGGAGTGCCGGTGACAAAGGATATGCCGCGACCCGGCTCCACTCACCACTGTCATCGTTGCCACACAACTCGCAACGCCACGAAAGCACCCTCAACCAACCACTGGTCCCTCGACTAGTGCACACCTCCAAGAATGATGCCCCCAAGGGGGAGACGACGCCAAAGCGCCAACACCATCCGATCCACGGATCAAGGGTTTCCCCCGGAGGTAGCGGAGGTGGTGCACGCTTCACCTCGGTGATGCCTTCAAGAAGGAAACGACGCGGGTCGTCATCACCGGCTCCGACAACCAAATCGGAGACGAGTTTTCACCCGGATCAGCCAAGCATCACCGTCACCAAATCGACCACCTGCACGCCGGCGAGAGGCAGAGACGCCTCCCGCGAGAACCCTGGCCGCAGCCGCCACGGCTCAGCGTGCCTCCCGCACCCCCGGCCCGAGCAACCACAGCACATCACCGGCTCACCGCCCGACCTGGCCCTGGCCCTGGCCGACGTAGCCTCCACGCCTCTGCTCCCTGCGCCCCAACCGCCGACGCAGACCCCGGCCTCCTCAACCGCACGGAGAAGACCTCGCCGGCACGAGTGCCAGCCTGCAGCGCCCCCCACCGCCACCTCCGAAGAACCTGGCGACGGAGAGACGAGCCGACGAGGACGCGCAGCGCGTCCAACAACCAGCCCCGAGCAACACCATCCCGGCCCGGCGGGCCCAGATCGGGCCCGCCAAGCCCATCTCGCGCCCACCCCGCACCACGGCCACTTCCAGCACGGCCCCGGCAGGGCCTCCGCGCCGCCGCACCCAGCGCCACACCCGCTGACGACCCCAGCCCGCCGTCCTCACGGCCAGGCCGGGCCCGCCCCCTCCAGATCCGGGCGCCGCGCGAGCCCCGGATCCTCCACCACGCCGAAGCTCGGCGCCCCCGGAGCCGCCGCTCCGGCCTGCCAGCGCCGGCGGCTCGCTAGTCCGGGCCCAGCCGGAACCAAACGAGCGCCGCGCGAGAAGAGAAGAGACCACCCCCGCCCACCAGTTGTGTGGCGGCGGGGAGGCCGCCACTGCCGCGGCGCGCCGGCCGGCGGCAGCAGCGGCGAGGAGGCGCAGAAGGAGGGCGGGCTGGCGGCGGCGCGTGGGACGCCCCCGGTGTCGCCTGGGCGCGACACGGGGGGAGACAGTACTTTGATTGTTTGACTTTTTTCACAACCATTGAGTACGTGGAGAGTTGTTTAGCTTACAACACACTGGATTGGGTACAATTAGCTTGCTTAACGTTACTTATCTTCCATTGGCATGTCCCTAGCCCTAGCTAATCAACAACACTACAAATGTTCATTGTGCTTCATGCTTATTTTCTTGTGTTTGGATACTGAATCGGTGATCTCGATCAAGATGCAACTTTTGCCACACAGGTTCTTTAGTGCAAATGACGTGTTGATCACTGAATCCAGTTATTCTTTTTTCACTCTCTTGTGCATTTAGAAATGTCAAGCGTCGGATGTGCCTAGATATTCCATAACCACAGTACTTCAAATGTTCAGAGTGATTCATGTTTGTTTGATAGTCTTTTAATTTTAAACGTGGTCAAGATCGAATTTCATTGCAATAAGTTATCTAGGGAAAATGAGTGCCGATCCCGGCCTAAATCCACGTTTTTCCTTTTCACTCCTCGTACAAAAGTTAGAAGTGGCGAACATAACCTGTGCCTAGCTAACCCATAACAGTTCAAAAGTTCAATTTTCTTCATGCACTTTTTGTTTTGCTTTGTTAGAATTTTGAATCCCTGATCAAGATCAAATATCACTGTAACACGTGTGGTATAGATTTTTAGGAAAATGGCGTGCGGAGCACGAAATCCATCTCTGTTTTTCACTCCCTGTTGCGCAAAAGTTAGAAGTGGGAGTCATAGCGTGTGGCTAGAAAATCCACAACCGTTCAAATGTTTAATGTTTTGCATGCTTTTTTTGTTTTATTTCTGTGAATTTTAAATTTATGATCTAGCCCAAATGTCACCGCAACATGTGTGGTATAGGTTTATAGGGAAAATGATGTGTCGAGCACGAAATCCACATTGATTCTAGACTAACTGTTAGCTTATATTTTATTATTCACGTAGAGAGTTGGTTAGCTTACGACACATTCGATTGTCTAACAATTAGATGACCAATGCACTAACATGTCGACTTTTCACGTGGAAAAAACCGACATCACTACCGGTAACTCGGGTTTTACATCCAAAGTGGGCATGACCGTATGTCTAAATTCCTTCTAAGAAAGTCGTGAATACTTACCATTTCGGATGTTTTTTCAACCACTACTAATACAGATGTATAAAAAGAAACTCACGAATATAAACATGTGTACTGGTTCATCTTTTTGGAGAAAATCCTGGAGTGGTTAATCTTTTCCATAAGACATGCTCTCTATATATAGCTGGCTAGCTAGCTGGTTCGATGTATCATTCACGGACAATATCAATCAAACCGAAAAGGTCCGAAGTGAGGTGAATATGATGGACGAAGGTGATGTAGTTGAGTTGAAAGGAAGGTATGATGGGGGGTTCGGAGTTCGGACACCACATTCGTTGGAAGCTATGTTTATTGACTCGTAGGTTTTGTGCGGGTAGACTCCAAATTGCGTTGGCAAGACTATAAGGAGAGTGTGTTGTCCTCACAAGACAAATCTCACGAGTTATTTGCCAGATAGATTGTTGGTACTCGATTGCACATCCAGTTGAATCAGCGTGCGTCCTCATGTGATGCTACTATCCCGGTTCGAGATGACCAATCAGATGCTCAAAGAGAGTATTGATTATGACAGCTGGTTAGAGTACGACTAGAGAGTTTCGAGCCCGACGGCACAACTATCACCCTCTATATATATAGGCTTGTGTCAAGCGCAACATATGTTGCTTCTGTCTCCGGATGAGCAACATGTGCTCCAATTGGGTGGCTATCTCTATCAGTATCTTCAGTGGCCACCCCCTATTGAAAATCCAATGCACGATCGATATTCCCAGGAGCTTTCTAATCTTCTGCCCATCTCGTGACACGTGCTCCTCGTGCTCGTCCGTCCGTTCCAGCACACACGTAGTGCGGCCGGTTATGGGCCCCAGGTGACAGTGTGACGCGCGCGTGCTGCATGAACTTTTTTTTGAGAGCCCGTGCTGCATGAACTGATCGAACACGACAGCCAGCTAGCTCACACGTCCGCCGCAAAAACTAACCGTTACCCGCACGATTTTGTCCTGATTCTTTCCAAGCCTCGGCCGAACCCAAGATCTTCGGGGTTTTAAAGCCACCTCCATCTGCAGCAGCTCTGCACATCTCACTACTCCCCGGCCCCTCTCTAGATTCTTGCTTTCTCTCTCCTCCAGTACCAAGCGAGATGAAGTCGCCGATCAAGCGCGAAGGCAGCGTTGTCGAGGTGCCGGGGAAGAAGGCTGAGAAGGAAGAACATGGCGTCATCGGCGCGACGGAGGAGCAGGCGAGGGCGATCATAAGCGCGGCCAAGAGGGCGCTGGAGGAGGAAGCGGCCGCCGGGGGCACGAAGCCGTCGCCGGTCGTCGGATCTCTGCAGCGGTTCCTCGCGCAGAGGTTGGCGGCGGTGGAAGTTCAGAGCGACGAGGAATCCACCTCCTCCTAATCAGCTAGGCAGCTAGGTGTTCCTGGAATCATATAGGGGAACTCTGTCCGTCTGTCGTCGGTCGTCGCAGATTTGTTTTCAATTATATATAGCGAATTCTGTCGTCGCAAAATCGATTTGTTTCAGATTATCTTCCCGTGGAGTGAGATTTTCGAGTACTTTTGCTGTCCTAAACTGGATCCGATATGTACAATTTCCGGAAATTGGTAAGAAATTCTGCGATGATGGATGTTTGCTCCCGAAATTAGTTTTGTGCGCGTGCTGTGGCCTTGTACGTGGGTGACTAAATATCTAAGACTCGTAAGTAGCTTCTTTTATTTCGATCCATCGGGACAGAAAATTTCGGTTTTCCGGGATATGTCTCTTGTAGATACAGTTAATACGTTGTACATTGTATAGTATTCAAAATCCCAAATCGAAGTAACACATTTAGATGGCACAAGAATATCATGATTTTCTTTTCTTTTTGTTGACACGGGATCAATATGTCTATCTTAATAGGCCTGGTAGACTCTGAATTTTACTCAAATGAAAGGACAACCGAGTCTGCGTACCACGATTTAGCGAAAAAAACGTACATTTTTTTTCACTTCCCGCGCATTTTAATCGTAAAGTTAGAAGTATCACACGAAGCACGTACCTAGCTAGCTATTTCCACTACAATAGTAGATTAGTTCATTTGCATGTCCCTAGCCCTAGCTAATAGTGCATTTATAGATGCCAAATGTTTGCATGTACCTAGATATTCCATAACCGCACAATAGTTAAAATGTTCAGAGTGCTTCATGCTCGTTTTGTTGAGTTTGAATTCTAAATATGTGATCAAGATCAAATTTCAATGCAATAAGGTATCTAGCGAAAATGACGTGCGGATCACGAAATCCAGTTTTTGCTTTTCACTCCCTCAAATGTTAGAAGTGGCGGGCATAAAATGTGCCTAGCTAATGCACAACAATTCAAATGCTCCATGTGCTTCATGCCGTGATCCGGATCAAATATCGTTGTAACACGTGTGGTATAGGTTTTAGGGCAAATGATGTGCCCAACACGAAATCGACTTCTTTTTTTCACTCCTCATCATGAAAAAGTTAGAAGTGGCGCGCATAGCACGTGTCTAGCTAATCCACAACCGTTCAAATTAAATGTTTAATTTGTCGCATTCGCTTTTTTGTTTTGTTGTCTTTGAATTCTGAAATCGTGAGTTGGATCACATGTCACCTGGAACATTTGTGATATAGGTTTAAAGGGAAGAATGACGTGTCGAGCACGAAATCCACTTTTGTTCTAGACTAATTGGTTGCTTATATTCTATTGTTCCCGCAGAGTGTGGGTTAGCTTACAACACATCGATTGGTATAGTTAGACGCTCGATGCACAAATATGTCACCTTTTCTGGCAGGAAAATCGACATAACTACCGGCAACTACGGTATTTTAAATCCAAAGTGGGCATGCCAGTATTTCTAAACTTCATCTAGGAAAGTCGCGAATACTTACCTTTTCGAATGCTTTACAACAACTACTAATAATACAGATGTATAAAAGCAAATCACTAATATAAACATGTATCTTGGTTCAATTTTTAGCAAGAAATCCTGAAATGGTTAATCTTATTAATGCTTCCATAACACATACCAGAACACATGCTCTCTCTATATATAGATAGCTGGCTAGCTAGCTAGTTCGACGTACCTTTGACAGTGCCGTTACAGCCCATGCATCGAGCCATTATTTGTCGCGTGCTCCTCGTGCCTACTAGGTTCAGTTCGGGAGAGCATAGATGGAGTAGCTCATAGCTAGCTAGCCGCGGTAGTACTGTTCTTTCCCCCGATTAAGCTCAGGCTTCTTGCCAGAACTAGCCGGTGGGCCCAAGATGGCACTGACGACGTACAAACGCGGCTCTACCTGATCTTCAGGCAAATCGCGAAACCAAACCCGATCCAAATGGTGAAATGCGCCGTGGGGAGGCTCCTCTGGCACGTGTGCAAAAACAAAAAAAATCGCGGCACACCGGCCACTTAGCTTTGAAACTCGTGTTCATCTCCTGTAGTCGATGGCATTCGCATTTTCAGTGCCTTCACTTCTGTTCATCAGAAGCTGATCAATTGACGGATCGGGCCCAGGAGCTAGAGAGGGCCGAAGCCGGAGGCAGCCTTCTCGTACATTTTCTTACCAACACACGAGTGGTGGAGACGGGCCGGATGTGGCTTACCAACACACGAGGGAGCCCATTACATGCTGTTACTTTCTTTATCCTTATTTCTATTTCTGTTGCATTCTATCTCATCGTATCACATTGTGTTTTACGGCGAGCTTTTGATGAATCGATCTATTATCGGGAAATCTTATTGGGAATAACAAGGGCTTCCACGAATACGCAAAGTTTCATATCTGAAGCAAGTTTCCTTAATATTTCGTGGGCTCATTTAACCCTATACTATCCCTCAATTTTTTTTCCGAACACCTTTTCTCTGCCTATTTAGAATAAATCTATAAAAATGACTCCTTACAAACACCTCATCATGTATAAAGTGTGCGTTAGGTTATTAGGAGTGTAATTTCGTTCCTAAGAAGATTGGAAATTGGAGAAGATTGGGTGAAACCTTTCCTTTCACCCAATTCTCTCAAATCCTCTCAAATACTGTGAAGTGAGAGTATCTCAGATGGTTAGCTTACTTTTGGTGAAACGAGCTCATCTATATTCAAGTGTTAGACTAGCATGGATGCTCGCATTTAATTGGATTTAATCCAGAATTTAATCAGCATTATTCTTTCAGTGGTAGGTGACTTGTCTATCAACAAGGAGGAACATGTCGGGACTTTGTCAACCTCAAGATATGCCGGAGGTGCTCACATATGCCAAAAAGAGGCATTTCTGCCCCGACCCTAAGTATGTGCCATTTTCTTCTTGCTAGTGTAGATCCACCGGAGTTTGTGCCGACCCAAGTGGTCTTGTCCCCGATGTCAGTATGATTGGATCAGAGAAGGAGTTGATTAGGACCCAATTGCAGTATAGTTTATGTCTTTTTGTCATTCAGAACCCTTCTTCTCTTAAAAAAGACACAGACAACTTTGGGGATGCTTTGGTGCATGATGAGGATGGAGTCGACCACGACGGGGGCCACTTGCAAGGCATTCTACTTGATGATCTCCTTCAACGTCTCGACAATGAAGAACTCATCATCGTCATTCAAAAGCCGACATCACTGGCATGCAGCCACCTGGCAATATCAATGGTGTTCATGGTGACTTCCAGATCTTTCAAGTGCCAAAAACATCGGTTCATTACGCGGATTTCTTGTTATAGTCGGGTCGAAATGAGTGAAGTTGTAGTTTTGTTGTGATGTGCATTTTGTTATATTTTCGAATTGTAAAATCAATATACTATAGTTGCAATTTCAGGTGCTTGGAAATTTGTTGTTTTGTTCCATTCGAGAGAGGCGTTTTGACTCCCGGGTGCATATGTTCCTGATATTTTTTTTAAAAAATATGAAAACACTTCAAAAAATCTGAAAATTTGGGCACAAAGATATACAAGTGTTCAACATTCGTACAAAATTTCGGAAGGAAATAACATTTTCTGCGATATGTGCAAAAAAGACAAAATATGTGCACAGACCACATAAAGTGTCATTTCCTTCCGAAATTTTGCACGAATGTTAAAAACTTGCATATGTTTGTGCCCAAAATTTTCAGAGTTTTTCGAAATGTTTTTATATTTTTTTAATTTTAAAAACTACAACAGGAGCATATGCACCCCGGTGCCAAAGTGGATTTTTGGTTCCATTCCCAATGCACTACTTTGTGTCAAATTAGATAGAAAATTGGGAATTTTCTATCAAATATGGTCTACTTTGTGTTAAAGGGGAGTGGTATTATTTTGGACCATTTTTTTGTAGTTGCTTCACAAATAATCCCTTTTTTTGTACAAAAAAAGAAACAAAATAAAGAAAAAAAATCCGAAATTTCTTTCAGCACTTTTTCATGGCAAGATACACCCATGTGCCAAATATGGCCATATTATCATTAATTATGCCATGGATAGAATAGAACAAAAGGAAAAATGATTTTTTTCGTTGGCAACTGTTTTTAAACTTGGCAAAGGTGGGCTTTGCGTATTGCTTCATAGGGGGCACTCGGAAAAGCCAATGTGCCACCTCCTGCTCTGTCAACTATGGCCGGAGGGGACACATGTTGAGTAGCTTTGCGGCTGTGAGTATATCGTTGCTGTGTTTTTTTTTTGTTTCTTACCATGTGTTTATCTTTGCCAAGATTTTTCGCGTGCATAAATCTTTGCGTTTTGCAAAACTCGGAAAAGATGCTCTTTGCCAAGTGCCTCGTGAAGAGCACTTGGCAAAACCACTGACACTCGGCAAACGTTTTAGTTCCCGAAATGATGGTCTCATACACTAACATTAGAATATCTTGTAGCATATCAATACATTTCACATCATACACAGCTTCTTTCAGAATTTTCCTAAATACGCAATCAGTGTTTATATTTGATTTCCCCGCAAAAAAAAATCATATTTTATATCTTATTTATCAACTCTAAATGATCCAGTATATAGGCTAGCTGGGATTTCCATATAATTATATTAGAATTGTGCCAGATTGATTACTTGGAAGTACCTCGGCCCAGGTGTTCATTTATAATAAGATCCAACAAGAGTAGGTGGCTTCGGTGAAGGAAACGAACCTATTCTCCGTGCTCTGTTTGGGAAGATCTATTGGCGGCAACCGAAAGCCTTAGTGAGACTAGCGGATCCAAAGAGATCCGAGAGAATAAGAGATATGGCTGAATCCTGGGGTGACACTTAAGCCCCTTGGCTTGGAACTTGAACGTATGAAACCCCGAACCGAACCCTTAGAAACGAGTGAATGCTTACTGCTCTAGCTGAATTCATGGGGGTAAAGAAGACGGCGGAGCAAGGGGAAGTCATGGGAAGGCAATGCAAGGCGCCAATTCACGGCAGCTCAACAAATTTACTTGACTAACACGTCCATACACAATAAAATGGATGGATTCGTAAAGCAAAATATAAAATGACCCCTACCTTCCATGTAGCTATACGGGAGTGGTGGTAGAGATCCATAGCTAGCCAGTTGCCGGAGGCCGGAGCGGGTGAGGACGATGAGTCGGGCGTTTTTGTATATGGTGGTTCAAAGATGCAGGTCACCGGTGCCACAGTCTGTGTTCATGGTGCACCGCATCAACCCGTCGCGCCTCTTCTTCTCCAACAAAGATGACCAACGACTGCCGCCAGCTGCTGCGTCGGCAGAGATCAATGCTCGCCTGCCTCGCCCAGCCCTGAGCCTGTACCCTTCGTTCGATTCAATCGGTTATCCGGTCATAGACTTTGCGCTGTTCGGCCGCATTAAGGACAAAATCGTCGCCATGGACTACCACGGCCGGACGGTCCTCTACGACGATGCTCTGCGGGCCGTCTCCACACTACCCAGCACGAGGACTTCATGGATTACCAGTTCTGGAGCCCGCTGACGGTCTTACTCCCCATCGGCGGCGACGGTGAGCTGTTTGTCATGAACAATCTATCCTTCTGCCACGCGTCGAGCACATCTGTGGCGTTGCTCATCAACCAAGGATACCAGTCGCGTGGGCCTCGCATGTTCTGGAAATCTATCCCGCCACCTCCTTACGTGAAGCCGAACTATGACTACAACTCTGTCGAAGCCTACACGGTGGTCGGCGAGTCGCAAGTCTGGGTCTCCGTGAACAGCTTCGGCACCTACTCCCTGGACATGATAAAATTCTGGTACGACGACCAGGGAAATGAGATGAGGCGTGGCGAGTGGAGCAAGGTCGGCGACTGGGTGCTACCGTTCTCTGGACCTGCAGTGTACGCCCCGGAGCTCAACCTCTGGTTCGGCTTTTCAGAAAGAGACAAGAGCATTCTCTGCGCGGTGGACATACAACAAGGCGCTACCCAACCGCCAACAGTGAGGCACGAGTGGGATGGCTTCATAGTGCCCAAGATGCACTACCATATAGACTCGTTCCTCGTGCACCTGGGCACCAGTGGACGATTCTGCATCGCTAAATTCTCAAATAACAAGAGAGGCCGCAATTCTGAGTGGACAGCCATGCTCACCGGTCTGGAGGTATCAGCATGTGGCAACGGCGAAGCTCTCCAGCTTGTCAAGCACAAGACATATCGTTATGGATTAGGGGATGACTACCCTAGATGTGTACTCTAGTTGTAGTCATAATAATAATAAGATGATAACAACGATAGTGATAATAATAATCAGACATGTTATATCAAGTCAGTATGCGTTGGTGTTTTCAGTTCTTCTACCATATGAATATTACATTTGGGTCCCATTCGCAATCGATGTGTAAAATTCTTTGTGAACTGTCATTACTACGATAGGTAATTCAATATATAAACCATCATTAGAGTGGCGTTCAAACCGATGATACAACAAGTGAGGATATGCATAGAAAGCATGGAAATATATTACACATAGGAGCGACTATTTAGCTTTCCATACACGAAGCCATTCGGACAGACAGTTTCATTATATATTTTTTCGATAAATGCAAATATATTAATATCAAGACGTGGACTGTTTCATTACATAGTTACAACAAATGAATACTCGAACGGCTATATGGTCTTAGACGACGTAGCAATATAATGATATCAGTTGCAAACAGGGCTAAAATCGGAAAATATATATTACAAATAACAGCTATAACTCCGCTATAAATCAACTCAAATTTACTTGCACATAGCATTTTCGTAGGCATATAACAACATCAAAATACAGGAAACAGGAAAGGAAAACTGGATGCTTGTGATGGCTTAATGAAAACGTGATGCACAACAAAAACATCAACTGGTATATGCCAAGAAAATATGCTGGATCAGCCCCGGATCAACTCAAACGAAGGTGGACTCTGAACTCTGAAACTCTGATGATGAACACACTGAAAAACACACAGCAGACAGAGAGGTTGTGCGAGGCGCAAATGCAAACATGGGTGCTATCAACTCCAAACGATCCAACATATACATTCAGGATTGCATTTCGTTATAATTATATTTGATTGTGCCAGATTGATAACTTGGAAGGGAAGGCAATGCAAGGCGGCAATTCAGGGCAGCTCAACTTAATTACTTGACTAGCACGTCCGTACACAATGAATGGAAGGATTGGTAAAGCAAAATAAATATAAAATGGCCCCGACCTACCATCTAGCTATACGGGAGTGGTGGTAGAGATCCATAGCTAGCCAGTTGCCGGAGATCGGCCGGAGCGAGTGACGACGATCGATGAGCCGGGCATTTCTGTATATGGTGGTTGAAAGATGCGGCAGGCCATATACCCCGGTGCCGTCTGTGTACATGCTGCACCGCATCAACCCGTCGCGCCTCTTCTTCTCCAACAAAGATTACCACCCACCGCCGGCTGCTGAGTCGGCAGTGATCAAGGCTCGCCTACCTCGCCCAGCCGCGAGGTTGTACCCTTCATTCGATTCTCCGGTCATGAACTTCGCGCTGTTCGGCCGCAACAAGGACAAGATCGTCGCCATGGACTACAACAGCCGGACGGTCCTCTACGACGATGCTCTGTGGGCCGTCGCCGCACTACCCGGTATAGAAGACTTCCAGTGTGAACACTTCTCGCACCCCCGGACGGTCTCGCTCCCCGTCGGCGACGATCTGTTTGTCATGAACAATCTACCCTTGTGCTACACGCATGGTTTTCAAATTCAGTGAGATTTCAACGAAATTCACTGAATTTCAGTAATTTCAGCATACACCGAAATAATTACCTTTCGGTCAAAATATTTCAGCAGTTTCAGTACTACACATGGATATATACAATATTTAAAATATTTTTAAAATTTTCAAATATTTAATTAAATCTGAAGAGAAAATTTCAGTCTTTTGGCCGAAACGAAAACCGAAATCACTGAAATTCACTGAATTTCAGTGATTTCAGTAGTGCCCGAAATTTTTCCGAAAATGAAATTTAAAACCATCGCTACACGTCGAGCACATCTGTGGTGGCGCTCATCAACAACGGACACCGGTGGAGTGAGCCTCGTGAGCCTCACATGTTCTGGCAATCAATCCCGCAACCTCCCTATGTGAAGCCGGAGTACGACCCGGACGCCTCGCACGATGACCGTGTGGAAGCCTACATGGTGGTCGGCGAGTCGCAAGTCTGGGTCTCCATGAAGAGCTGCGGCACCTACTCCCTGGACTTGAAAAAAATCTCGTGTGACTGGCAGGGCAATGAGATGACGCGTGGCGAGTGGAGCAAGGTCGGCGACTGGGAGCTACCGTTCTATGGATCTGCAGTGTTCGCCCCGGAGCTCAACCTCTGGTTCGGATTTTCAGAAAGAGACGACTTAGACGAGACCATTCTCCGCGCGGTGGACCTGCAGCAAGGCGCTACCCAACCGCCGACAGTGAGCCACGAGTGGGAGTGCTTCACGGTGCCCAAGGCGCACTACCATTTCTTGATGGACTCGTTCCTCGTGCATCTGGGCACCGGCGGACGATTCTGCATCGCCAAATTCTCAACTAACCAGAGACATCGCAACACCGTCATTCTCACCGGCGTGGAGGTGATGCCCTGCGGTGGCAACGAAGCTCTTCGGCTTGTCAAGCACAAGACGTGCCATTATAGATTAGGGGATGATTACCCTATATGTGTACTTTAATAGCAGTAATATTATTATTATTATTATTAATAACAAAATGATAATCGTAATAATAATAATCTGGTATTTTATATCAAGTTAGTCGGTATGTGTTGGTGTTTTCGATTCTTCTACCATGAAAATTATATTTGGGTCGCATTGGCAATCGACGTGCAAAACACTATGCGAGCAGCCGTTATCGTGATACGTAATTCATTATAGACTGATGATAAGTACTCATTCGCATTGGTTTTCAAATGGTAAAATGTATGTAAACCATCATAAGAGCGACGTGTTAATCAATACAAACCCGATGATAAGTACTCAATTTGTGAGTATATGCATAGAATGCAGGGAAATATATTACACATAGGAGTGACTGTTTAGTTTAGAGCAAGGCACATTGCTCTTACACACAAAATTCCATACACGAAGTTATTCAGGAGAGATGGTTGATCGCATGTTACAACAAATGAGCACTCCAATGGCTATATGGTTTTAGAGGACGTAGCAATATAATGATCAGTTGGAACCATGGCTAAAATAGGAAAATAGATTGCAAAATAACAGCCATCGCTCGGCTATAAATCAACACGAATTGGACTTGCAGACATAGCCGTTTTTAGGCATACAACATCAAAATACAGGATAGAACGCGCAATCTGCTTCCTTGCAAGGGATGCTCCTATCTACACATGGTTTTATTAAACATCTAATAACAAAGACAAGAAGGAAAACTGAAGTATTGTGCTGGCTAATGAAAGCGTAAGGCACAATAAAATTTACATCTCTTGGACGCCGGATACGACAACTAAATAAGCTGTATGTAAGGAAAATTAGATAAAGATCGCACACCACTTTTTTTTGTGAAACACGGTACAAACGCAGAATTTCAAATACACGCGTCTACAATCACCTCTATAAACACACACGCACGTCCTACTCCTATGAGAACCTCTGAAAAATTAAGTCCGCAAGTCGAGCTTTCAGATTGACGAAGTCACCACAGACGTTTCGCTGTTAACGGGTATGTAATCTCCCACTAAAAAATATTCCCGCCTTTAATGTGACACATATGTGTCAAATTTAGAGTCTAAAGTATGTTGGTTTGAAGGTACAACCACCCTCCTACCCATTCAACCACAAGTTGGTTCGCAGGATCATACATCACAAAAAGCATCAGCATATGAAACCACAGGTTGTTTCTCAGGATCATACTTCACTGAAAACATCAGCAAACGTTGAGCAAGTACGGAAATATGTTACGCAGAACGGCGATTGCTCGATTGGGAAGAAGTATCCTACACTACTTGATGACCCCCTTCAGCGTGTTGACGATCAAGAACTCGTCATCGGTCGTTGAAAAGCAGAAATTGCTGGCATGCAGCCACCTTTCAATGTCAATGGTGTTAATTAACGGCGGTCTCCAAATCTTTCAGGTAAAAAAACAAAGCAGTCCACATCACATATTTTTTGCTAGTTCGGTCGAGAAGAGTGAAGTTGCAGTATTGTTGTTATGTGCACTCTACTATATTTTGGAATTACAGAATCAATATACTATAGTTGCAATTTCAGGTGCTTGGACATTGTTTTTTTGTTCCATTCCCAATGCACTTCGTATGAAAGTATATAGAATGTTGGGAATTGTCCATCAAATATGGTCTATTTTGCGTGAAAAAGGGAGTCATACCATTTTGTACTTGCTTGACAAAACACCATTTTTTGCAAGATAAAAGGGAAAAACTTTTTAAACAAAAAATATTAGAATTTCCATTAGCAATATTGTTTGGCATGGAAAGATACACCTTTGTACCAAATATGAGCATATTATCATAAATTATGCAATGGACATGGCTAAATAAAATAAAATAATGAATTTTTTCGTCGAGTGGGGAGGGACAGGGGGGGGGGGGGGGGGACTAACACGTCACCACATGCTCCATCAACAATGGCCAGAGGGGACACATGTTGTGTGGCTTTGCCGAGAGTATATATTTGTTGAGTGTTTTTCTTTGTTTCTTACCGAGTGTTTAGCTTTGCCAAATGTTTTTCGCATGCGTAAGTCTTTGTCGAGTGCAACACGTCGCAAAGGTGCTCTTTGTCGAGTGCAACACGTGGCAAAGGTGCTCTTTGCCAAGTGCCCGGTGAAAAGCAATTGCCAAAATTGACACTCAGCAAACGACTTTTTTCTGGTAGTGATTGTCTTATACGCTTATACTCCCTCCGTCCGAAAATAACTGTCTCAAATTTGCCCAAGTGGATGTATTTAGACATGAAATACATCTAGATACATCCACTTTTAGCCAAATCTGAGACAGTTATTTTGGGACGGAGGGAGTATTAGAATATCTTGTAGTATGTCAAGATATTTCATTCGCAGAGAACTTCTTTCAGAATTTTCTAAAATACACATCAGTTCTTATATTTTATTTCCCCATAAAAACTAATCAGATTTTATACTCCCTCCGTTACTTGATGTAAGGTGTATAGTTTTTTGAAGAAAAATCCATAATATAAGGTGTATTTGCTATTTATGGACAATTTGACACATCATAAGATGAGACCAGTCTCAAAAGAGGGATTTAATGGATTGTATTCATTTTGTGCCTATTAAGAACTCATCTCTCACGATTTTTTGTAGAAAAAAAATGAGTCCACCCTATGCAAAATACTCATGTCTTAATATTCATGTAGAAAACTATACACCCTACATTCAGGAACGGAGGGAGTATCTTATTTATCAACTCCAATGATCCAGTAAATAGGACTAGATTTCCATATATATATATGATTGTGCCAGATTGATTACTTGGAAGGGACGGCAATGCAAGGAGGCAATTCACGGCAGCTCAACAAAATTACTTGACTAACACGTCCATACACAATGAAATGGAGGAGTGGTGGTACAGATCGATCGACCTAGCTAGCCAGTTGCCGGCGCCCGGCCGGAGCGAGTGACGACGATGTGTCGGGCGTTTCTGTATATGGTGGTTGAAAGACGATGCTGGTCCCCGCTGCAGTCTGTGTACATGGTGCACCGCATCAACCCGTCGCGCCTCTTCTTCTCCAACAAAGATGACCAACGACGACCGCAAGCTGCTGAGCCGGCGGCAGAGATCAAGGCTCGCCTGCCTCGCCCGGCCCTGAGCCTGTACCCTTCGTTCGATTTTCCGGTCATGGCCTTCGCGCTGTTCGGCCGCAACAAGGACAAGATGGTCGCCATGGATTACCACGGCCGGACGGTCCTCTACGATGAAGCTCTGCGAGCAGTCTCCGCCCTACCCAGCATGAAAGAATTCAAGTTATTCGACCTGGCGCACCCCATGCTGGTCTCCCTCCCAGTCGGCGACCATCTGTTTGCCATGAACATTCTACCCCTCTGCTTTGCGTCGGCCACATCTGCGGGGGCACTCATCAACCATGACCACCCGTTGTATCAGTCTCACGTCTTCTGGCACTCGATCCCGCTACCTCCCTATGTGAAGCCGGAGGACGACCCGGCCGCCACGGCCCATCACTCTGTCCAAGCCTACACGGTGGTCGGCGAGTCGCAAGTCTGGGTCTCCGCCGGGAGCTATGGCACCTACTCCTGGACATGAAAAATTTCTGCTATGACCTGGAGGGCAATGAGATGAGCCGTGGTGAGTGGAGCAAGGTCGGCGACTGGGTGCTACCGTTCTCTGGTCCTGCAGTGTACGCCCCGGAGCTCAACCTCTGGTTCGGCCTTTTGGAAAGAGATGAGAGCATTCTCGGCGTGGTGGACCTGCAGCAATGCGCTAACCAGCCGCCGACGGTGAGTCAAGAGTGGGAGGGCTTCACAGTTCCCAAGGCGCACTACCAGGTACCGATATACTCGTTCATCGTGCACCTGGGCACCGGTGGACGATTCTGCATCGCCAAATTCTCAACTAACCAGAGACGTCGCAGGACGGCCATGCTCACCGGCGTGGAGGTGATGCCCTGCGGCGACGGAGAAGCCCTCCGTCTTGTGAAGCACAAGACGTTCCGTTATGGATTCGGGGATGCCCAGCCTATATGTGTACTTTAGTACAGTACTAGTTTTCTGAGATGGTTATCCTCCAATATTTATTCTAGCATCTGTAATAAACTATGTAATTTTCCTATCCAATCAATAAAGCGCCACTACTCCTTCAAAAACATAAAGATTGCATGAAGAAATATGATACTACATAATTTACATCAAGCGGTATCTGACATGAGATCTGGTCGCAATGTCTCTTTAAGACTATCCAAGAAGCGATGCGCCTGTGAGGATATATGAAGTGTACTCGAGTATAGAATGCAGGAAAAAAAAAGAGTAGAGAGCTTAGGCTCAAAATGATGAGATGCATATGAAAATATTTCTGTAATGACCGATAGCTTAGGTTACCTTCGAGTTGTGCCTTGATCACCTCCCTGTGCAAGAAAGAGCTCGTCACACGTGGAGAATAGAAACTTGACTCTTTCTGTTATGTTAGAGAAGATTAATCATCTTTTTTTTTAGAACCATGCACGAGAGCTGCATGTTATAAATTAAGAGAGGAAATGTTTAGGTCATAGGAGACCAATGTACAACGAACAGCGACCCAGAAACAAAACAAAACGGAGGGGAACAGAGATACAACTGAAAAACGACCCAACAAACATATAAAAACGACAACCCCCTAGTTACTGTAAGCTAAGGCGACCCCTACTGGCAATAACCCACTGGTTAGCTTCGGCTTTGATATTTTCAGTAAGGAAGATTAATCATCTAATGTATGACTAATGAGAGGATGGAGACGGCTGAGCGATAGACAGCTGAGCGTGTCGGACTGGGAGTTCCTCACGGAAAAGGTGACTCATCGAGTCGACCCCTGGCAGGGCCTTTTTCTGGCCTCTGCAGGCAAACTTGAACTCACCAACTCTTGTCTCTCGAGCCTGGCCATGCTTGCGTTGAGTCTATACCTCTTATATGACTCTACTCATGCAACTATGGACAGGGTTCGCTCTAGGTTCTTCTGGGAGGGAACCGGGGACAAAAGGAAATATCACATGGTAGACTGGGCGACGGTGTGCAAACCAAAAGTGTTTGGGGGTTTGGGGATCCTTAACACTAAAATTATGAACATCGCCCTTATGCTCAAATGGGTTTGGAAGCTCTACCAGAACAGCGAGGGTCTTTGGGTAGACCTACTGAAAGCCAAGTATCTGGGGGAGAATGACATATTTGCGCCGGCTGTCCCGAAGTCGGGGTCCCAATTCTGGCGCTCTCTCCAAAGGCTTAAGTGGTATTTCAAGCTCGGGGCCAAGCACAAAGTCCATAATGGGAGACACACCCAATTCTGGATGGATTGGTGGAAGGGTCCGGCCCCGTTTAGGGACAGATTCCCTCGTCTCTTTGGATGTTGCACGGCCCCTTTCATCACGGTTGCAGAGGCACGTGGGGTGTCGGGTTGGCAGCTGGGCTTTCGCCGGCCATTCGGGCTTGCCGAAAAGGTGTAGTGGGATGACCTTATGAGGGAGATCCGTCTCACCCAGCTCTCTGCGGATAGAGATTCGGTCTCCTGGTGTCTGGAAGCTTCGGGTAGCTATTCTGCCAGGTCGATTTACCTTCGTTTATCCCAGGGTGCGGCTGTCACACACTTCAAGGAGGTGTGGCGAACTCGCGTCCCCCTCGAATCAAGGTGTTTCTTTGGCAGCTTATTAGGGGTCGGCTTCCCTGCAGGAGCAGGTTGCCAAGCGTCACGGACCGTCTAACGGAGACTGTGCACTTTGTGGAGAACTGGAAGACTGTAACCATATCTTCTTCTCATGCCGATTGCTAATTTCATGTGGGCAGGAGTCAGGGAGCTCCTAAACTGCGATTGGAACCCGGCAGGGGCGGCGAGTTCCTCTCCATGGTTTGGTGGGTCCTTACCGTCGGCTCGTGTGGTATACCTTTGCGGCACAATGTTGGGCTCGATGGAACGCCCGCAATAAACTGACCTTTGAGGACAAACTAATTAACAAGCCTTCTGATGTCATGTACAACATGTTACTCTACATGCAGAGATGGCGGGTGCTGGTCAGGACGAGGGACAGGGCACTTCTGGATGGAGCGATGGATGCTATCAAGCTGCTCCTATCTAGGCTTCGGGTCGAGGATCCCCCTAGCTAGTTGTGTGTGTTGCCTTGCCAGGCTGTGGCGTTCCTAGACTTTGTGTTGCTTGGACTGTAACCTCTATGACTTTGGGGTTCTTGCTGTGTTTTGGGGAGCGTGGTGTGCGTAGACTTGTTGTATCGGATCTGTGTTGTGGTTGGTGGCTTTATTTATAAAGCTGGGCCTAGGCCTTATGTTTAAAGAGGATGGAGACGGTGCAACAAGCGGTACTAATTTACCACATATTTCAATAGAAATTTGCACAAGAACAACACCACGAAGAAGTGCAAGAATCGAAAAGTTACGTAAACGGTTGAAATGAAGGGTATGATTTGGAATAGTGATGATCTGGGAGATACGGGTAAACACTTCACAATTCAAGAAACAATTTGAGAATATAAGTTGGACTTCACGGCTTTGATAGAGATTGGTCGTTATAATTTTGCAACACCTTTCTAAAGCAGCTTGCCGGGGGATTGGGTGTGTGGTATTGTCTCCCTCCCCATGGACGTTCTGGGGGAATTCTGGTTGGATTTAACAATAACACATTATCAGTTCAAGATGTTGTCACTGGTTCGACCCTTTGTAAAACTTTGGTGGATGGTTTCAATGAAATCGGGGAGCCCCTTTCATCTTACAAAAAAGTCTCCGGTGACTGAGTAATACACACCAAATTTCAAAAAATAAAATAAATTCTATGATGTAGTTTATTTAGGGGACCGTTGAGAAAAGGTTTTTGTGGTTAATTAATTGGACCGCGTTATTCTTGTCTGGATTCTCCAATTCGGCCCAGTTGACTCCACAACAGTACTGAAGCCACACGAGCAAGAGACTCGAGATTTTCCCAAAGGAAAAACACTCCGTTGAGAATACCTTCCGCAGTTCCCCGCCGCCGCCAGGCGCCTAGATCCCCCCAGAGTCACCTGCCGGCCTCGCCGTCGAGGCCGCTGCCGCTCCCTACCCAGGGAAACTCGGCCTCTGCCGTGCAAGCTAGCCGCCGCGTCGTCCTCTCATCCCTCCACTGGTCCGCGTCGCCTCTGCTCACTGCTAGCTGCGCGCCTGAAGCACACTTCCAGTCCTGCTGCTCGCCGACGACCGATCGACCAAGACCTAAATTAATTGGTAATTTACATTCATATATCTATTTGAATTAATACATTTTTTATCAGTCAATGCGTACGCCTGAACGAACTTCACAAATTTAAGCAATTCATCAAGCTTGATGAATTTTCGCCGGCCTAGTTTGAAAGCGCTTAATTAGTTTCTGGCCGGGAATTCCTCCGCCAGCTAATGGTTAGCCTCGGATGAATGGTAATTGATGGGTGCTTTGCTGTTTACTCCATGGCGGTGGCTATCTACTTTGATGTGTTGTTATTGTTAAGCATCAGGTCCAAAGTTCATGCAAGAAAATGTGCATACTTTTGACATGCCTGCCTAGGTGTGCTTCGTTTTCGCTTTCGGCGTTAGTTATAGGCTTATAGCTGGCTTGTTTTCAGCTCGAGACAGGGCGAATTCCTAGCTCCGCCGCTGCACAACCTAACCTGCTCGCCGCAGTTCGTTGCTATGCCATGCATCGCAATCCTAAGCCCCACACCCTAACTCACAGGAATCCATCCCCTGAGAAATTTGAATGCTATCAGACCAAAAACACTACTGAGCTCAAGTAACAGTTCCATGTACGTTTCTTTAAAATGTTTGCCTTTTCTAGGTCATATCTTAACACTTGTGCTGTTTGTGCTCTCAGCTTAGTGGACATGTCGGGTCCAAGATGGAAGAAGGGCAAAGATGGCAATGATTTCGCAGCTCTAGCGGCAGCTAACCCCATGTCAAGCATCATCGCTAAGCTCCAGTCTTCACTGAAACGCTCCAATCTCGTGGCAACTCTATCTAGCCGTGGAGGGGACGCGATTCTCAGAGTGACTCCGGAGCAGGCGACGCTTCTGAACCGAGCCGCCTTTGGCCGGGCAGTGGAAAATGCCGGAGCAGAGAAACAGTGGTTCCAGCTGGGCGCCGAGGAGGTCTTCTACCTCCGCCATGCTTTGAAGTGCATCTCGGTTGAGTCAGAGGGCGAGAAGCAGATGAGTGAAGGGGAGCTGTGGGATCACCTGTGCTGCGCGTTGGAGGCGTTTCCTGAGATGTACAAGGCATACTCGCATCTCCGATCAAAGAACTGGGTGGTGCGGTCGGGTTTACAGTATGGTACGGATTTTGTAGCTTACCGTCACCACCCAGCGCTAGTCCACTCGGAATTTGCCGTGGTTGTAGTTCCGGAAGGAGCTGTGTTCAGCGGTAGGTGTGGCCGCCTTAAGGTATGGTCTGACCTACTGTGCGCTCTCCGAGCCTCCGGAAGTGTGGCCAAGACGCTGCTGGTTCTGACCGTCTCCAGTGGTGTCTGTGAACTAAGATCCCCGGAATGTTTGGAACAGCTGGTTGTGCACGAGAGGACAATTACAAGGTGGATAGCCCAGCAGTGCCGTGAGCAGCAACGTGAGCCGTGCAGAGAAGAAGTAAAAAAGAAAGAACAAGATCACACAGGAGGGGTTGTAGTTCTCAACTATTGGTGTCTAATACTAGGCTTCACTGTTCTTTCTAGCTTACTTGTATTTTTTTTAGAAATGGGTAGCCCGGCCTCTGCATCGTGAAGATGCACACAACCTTTTATATTAAAAAGAGTAACCAAGTATAAGAGTACCAGATGCAACTTATTACAATCATGGATCTGCTAATGTGGCTACATGAACGAGCCACCGAAACTCAGGAGATCTTCAACCATTGTGGTTGAAAATAGCTCGGACAACTGCCGACAACCGGGAGCATCCAGACTCCATGATAAACCGTGGTCCTGTGGTAGAAGGAATGACCACATATGTATCCAGTAGAGTGCGTGATGAACAACCTGCAAAAAATGAGCATCTCTTGTCTTGTTAAAAACCAAATCGTTTCTACAATTCCAAATAGCCCAAACAAAAGCACATGTACCAATGTGTGTGCCTTTGTTTTCTTATCAATCCCATCCAACCAATGTCCAAACATATTTGCTACACTAGTGGGTGGTGATATACTGAAAGTAAAATGTATTAATCTCCAGATGTCTTTTGTAAAAGGACAGGAAATAAATAAATGCTCAACCGTTTCATCCGATTGACAGAAAACGCATTTTTTACACCCAGTCCAGCGCCTCCTAGCTAGATTATCTTTAGTCAAAAGAACTTTCCATTGAAGAAACCACATAAATTTTTATCTTCAATGGAACTTTCAATTTCCAAAGATATTTGCGCAAAAATGGAGTATGTCCATGCATTAAATCGTGGTACATAGAGCTCACAGTAAACTTCTTGTTTGTAGTCAGATTCCATAGAAACTGTCATCGTCATCTGTTAGCGTAACATCCATGAGTCTCTCCACCAAGGACGGCCAAGAACTCCATTTTGCTCCGGTCAATGTCCTCCTAAATTCAATATTTAGTGGTACATTACCTAACACTTGCGCGACCGTAACATTTTTACGGCGTGCAATATTAAAAAGTGGGATATTGAACAGCTAGAGGCTGATTACCAAGCCAAGTGTCTTCCCAAAACCGAGTACGTAGGCCATTACCTACGCTAAAACTTCCTCGCTGAAAGAAATCCTTCTTAACCATCATCAGCCCCTTCCAAAAAGGGGAATCTGTGGGATTAGCCTCGACTTGGGATAAAGTTTTGTTAGTCAAGTACTTGTTGCACAACAACTCATGCCACACACCATGTTCGTTAAGAATTTTAAAAAGCCATTTGCTTAATAAACATTTATTCTTAATCTCAAGTACTTCAATTCCTAGCCCACCCTGGTCTTTTGGCCGACAAATAATGTTCCACTTAGTCAATCGGTACTTTCTTTTTGTTTGATCACTTTGCCAAAAAAAACCTAGATCGGTAATAATCCAGCCTCTTCCGCACCCCCACCGGGATTAGAAAGAAGGAGAGCAAGAACATAGGTAGGCTAGTTAGGACAGAATTTATTAACACTAGGCGATCACCATATGACAACATTTTGCCCGCCCAGCAACCAAGTTTGTTTTCAAATCGATCTTCCACCAGTTTCCATTCTTTATTTAACAGCTTCCTATAATGAATAGGAATACCTAAATACTTGAAAGGCAAAGATCCTGTAGCGCACCCAAAAATTGTACGATACTCATTTTGTGAATCTTTTGCTTTGCCAAAACAATATAGTTCACTTTTGTGGAAGTTTATTTTGAGTCCAGATAGTTGTTCAACATGGACAAAATAAGCTTCATGTTCACCGCTTTTTCAATGCATGCTCGAGAAATAAGATAGTATCATCAGCATATTGCAGTATGGAGACCCCACCCTCGACCAAATGAGGGATTAGGGACCCAACTTGGCCATCTTCCTTTGCCCGCGCAATAAGAACAACCAGCATATCCGCAACAATATTAAATAAAATTGGTGATAGAGGATCACCTTGTCGTAATCCCTTAAGAGTTTGGAAATAATGACCAATGTCGTCATTTACACGTATTCCAACACTCCCACCCTGAACAAATCTGCCAACCCATTCACACCATTTAGGGTCAAAACCCTTCATGCGAAGAGCTTGTTGTAGGAAAGACCATTTTACCTTGTCATATGCCTTCTCAAAATCTCCATCCATTTTTTCCTCTGAATTTCATGGATGGTTTCATGCAAATTGACCACACCCTCAAGAATGTTCCTACCCGTATAAAAGCAGTTTGAGAGGGCCGAATTACTTTGTGTGCAATTGATGATACTCTATTCGTTCCTACTTTGTACAGATCTTGAAGCTAACATTTAAAAGGCAAATGGGTCTATATTGTTCTATCCTGCTTGCGTCCTCTTTCTTTGGTAGTAATGTTATTACTCCAAAATTCAACTTAAAAAGAGGAAGCTCTCCCTTCTGGAGTTGGTAGAACATTGCCATCAAGTCAATCTTGATTAATTCCCAATTTTTTTGGTAGAACTCAGCTGGGAACCCATCTGGTCCCGGAGCTTTGTTATGTTCCATTTGCGAAATAGCTTCAAAGACCTCCTTTTCAGTGAAGTCGGAAACCAATATACTATTTTCCTGAGGTGAAATCTGAGGCATATCCTCAGTTCTATCCTCATCCATGGAAAAATGACATGGTTCCGGAGCCCCAAACAATTTTTTATAATATTTGGAGATGAATACCTTCAAATTATTCTCCCCAACAATTGTTCCCTCATCTTGCTCAAGCTGAAAAATTCTCTTTTTCCTATGTTTGCCATTAGCTATGAGATGAAAGTATCTGGTATTATTTCCGCCTTCCTGAACATGTTTTACTTTTGCACGTTCAGCCCATTTTGACTATTCGTCGCGTCATGCCTTAGCCAAACACTCATCAGCCTCCTTTTTAGCCTTTCTCTCTTCCACAGAAAGAGGAATTGTTTGGCTTTTATATCTAGTTCATTGATCAACAAAAGCAATTTTTCTTTTAACTTTTTGTATTCTCCACTGACATTTTTCGCCCAACCCCTAAGGTATTGTCGAAGATGTCTAATTTTGTTAGCTTACTTGTATACAAGCTGAGATTCTGACAAATAAAGATTAAAATTTCTCTGTACTTCTGTTGGTGAGGTGCTAGTTTTTTTTTTTTTGATTTTGTGAGGTGCTAGTTTTCATCTTACTGCAATCGTGTGTCTTGCGAGTCTTGGTTAGATTTATAGCAATAGTGCATACAGTTGTAAACAGGGTTGAGTTTGGTATGGTGATGTTCGGGGTACCCATCGTATCAGAGGGAGTGCACACTTTGGAGCTGGGAGTGCACACTTCGTTCTTGAGTGAGTGGTAGTGACAACGGCAATTGTTAATGGCAATGGTACTGATGGTGTGTGATGCTTTATAGCAATGTGGACAAACTTTATATTTCATGATCTTTGCATTTGGATGATTTCAGTTTTGTTAACTACGTTGTTAGACGATGGATAATGATCTATTTGGGATGATATAGTAGCTATTATGATGAAATTTTGGGATGACATGATGAATATTTGGTCCATTTTATTTAAATTTTGGTTGAATTGGAGTTTAA
Source organism: Poa pratensis (assembly GCA_947311845.1). NCBI lineage: Eukaryota > Viridiplantae > Streptophyta > Magnoliopsida > Poales > Poaceae > Poa > Poa pratensis. Next base: position 14,617,187 of record CAMZMU010000089.1, on the reverse strand, counting down.
ATTTTTGAAAAATATAGGTTAGAATTTTTTTGACTTGTTTTTAGCTCAACCATGTAAGTTTGAAATTTTAGTTTTGATTTGAAGTTTATACTGAGGTTGCGTGATCAAAGAGATGAGAAATGCATAAGAAATCATCTTAGGCGGTGGAGTTTTTAGGGAGTCTGGTTTCGGAAGATTTACCGGAGCCTCTTTATTTTTTTAGAGGACCAGACACAACCATTTTAGAGGCTAGGGAGTCCGCTAGAGTTGCTCTTTATGTTTTTTTTGGGTCCTCTCCGTTGTTTGTGAAAATATCTCAGATTGTTGAGGGCAGTCGGGTTTCAGTCCCACGAACTTGTAATTGTTGCAGTTTAGGTGGTTTTTCCTTTCTACTCCCTCCATCCCAAAACATAAGATGTTAGAGTATTTACGCTGTCAAGACTCCATTGGGTTTCGTTTTCAGTGAAAATGGAGCCGGGAGTGATCCCTTTTCATCTAAAGAAAAAAGGAAATGGGATCATTGTACATGCGTGATAGTGTGATACATGGCGTAAACAAAGTAGTAGTCGGTATCAATATCGGATCGATGTCCTCCTTCACATACATAGATGTTCTTGTGCATCCACGTCTAAACGCAGGAAACATGCATATAATACTGAATTCGTTAAGTATAATATAGTACATGATAGGTAAAGCATCATGTACGTAGCTAATCTCGATTAGTTGATTATTACGGTATCTACCTATGATACCACTACATTCTCTTTCTTCATTAATTGTTGTGTCACATCAGCTTTTTATCAACATGACATGCATGATACTTCCCATATGTCTAGCCTAATACAAGATGTTATAGGGAATATTAACGTCGCCAAGACGTTTCGTTTTCAATGGAAATAGAACTAGGAGTGATCCCTTTTCATCTAAATAAATAGGAAAATCAGAACTCATCCATTCCACTTCGTTCATTGTACATGTGTGATACATCATACTCCCTCCGTTCGGAAAAGTATGTCTTGGATATATCTAGATTTGGATGTATGTGTACACTAAAACATGTCCACATACATCCAAATCTAGATATATCTAAGACATCCTTTTCCGAACGGAGGGAGTACATGGCGTAAACAAAGTAGTAGTATCATATATCGGATCGATGTCCTCCATCACATACATATACTTTCTTGTGCATCCACGTCTAAACGCAGGAAACATGCATATGATACTTAATTCGTTAATTATAATAGTACATGATAGGTAAAGCATCATGTACGTAGCTAATCTCGATGGGTTGATTATTATGTTCCTCGCAACAACTTATAAACGAGGTTGCAAATGACGTACTGTACGTAGTAGGCTGTGTGCATCTTTTGGATGCAGAGGCCGGGATCCGCACCCCCTTATCTAAAAAAAAAAACGTACTGTACGTAGTGAACTTGGCAAAAAAATATCGTCCATACTCCATCCTCGCCTCGAGAAATGACCGGCCACGTCGAATCGAGTTGAGTCGATGGGTCAATATCGCGTCTGCTGCGCGCCGGTGGCCGGGGCGGCGAAGCGGTACGCTCTAGGGACCCCGCCGGTCGCCGCCTTGGACGACAGCACCGAAGCCGACGGAGAAGAAGAAGAGACCCCGCCCTGGAAGCCAGGGTCGTGCGCCGTCATCACGCTGGAGTTGTACTCTTCCTCCACGATGGTGTCCAGCTTCGCTGGCGGCCGCGGCGCCCCCCTGCCGCCGGAGATGGGCTGCCACGGCGCTGCCTCTGAGAAGACGCCCTCGCCCTTGCGGGAGCGGGACGAGCTCCGGACGACCTGGAGCAGGAACGACGCCCTCTGGATGCTGCCCGCCATCATCGATCGACCTTTCTCAACACGTACGAGGCTATCAGTTACAGCTCCTGCAAGCCGACCACACGCCTCACGCACGTACGGCTTGAGCTTGAACCGTGGAAGAGAGTGAGAGCGTCTTGCTTAGCCTGCCAGTGGAGGAGGTAGCCGGCCGGCCGGCGGTTTTATAGCCGTGCGGGCGAGCGAGAAGCTGTCAGAGAATTTTGACTCGATCGATCGTAGCCTCAGATATGGAGGGAATTTCGCGCAGGAACTCGTGTGGCGCCGGTAGGACGAAGGGTCTCCCTCCGCGTGCCCCGGAGACCAGGGCATCTCTCTGCTGTACCTCCATGATTAATGGAGCTAAGCACTGTACAGTGCTGTCAGTGCATGGTTTTCATAGTCTTGCGCTGGAGCTGTACTTCTAGACGTGGGAAATGGCGTGCACGCTCGAAATTTAACTAAACCAGCTGGAAATACATTTTTCGGAATGACACAAGGACGCGTGTGCATGCATCCGAAGAATATATAACATTGCACTGATTATAGTAAGAAAACATCAAAAAATATTATCAGGTAAAATTGAGATCACTTTCGGAAGCGAAAAGATGATGCATGTCCCGTTCTGCGCGCGTGCCCTGCCGTTTACGGCATCGCCGGAGCCCGGTTCATCCATGCCACTTCGTTCATTGTACCATCATACTCGTATATCGGATGGTTTCCTCGACTTGCTGGACTTCTAGACGTGGATATGGCGTGCAGGCTCGAATTTTAACTAAATCAGTTTGGATTTTTTTTTTCCAAGGGTGACACACGGACGGACGCGTGTACATGCATCCGCAGCATATATAACATTGCAGTGATTAAGAAAACATCAAAAAAAAAATATGATCAGGGTAAAATTGAGGTCACTGTCGGAAGCGAAAAGACGATCCATGTCTTGTTGTGCGCGCGTGCCCTGCCGTTCACGGCATCGCCGGAGCTCGGAGAGGTCGCCGTCGACGCCGGACCGTTTCCGGGTAAATTAATAGTCTCAGCGTACGTACGTGCGCGGCCGTAGAAGGCCGGCCGGCGTAAAAAAATTATGGACTCGGCTCCATGGCATCAGGAGCGCGCCAAGCCGCCCAGAACATAACAACCGGTCAGGATAATTCGCCGCCGCGGGCCTGTACGTGGAGGCGTACCTAACGTAGATGCCATCACCAGCGTACGTGCGACGCACTCGATCGATCGTCAAGCGCTGATCAGATATTCAGATGGCTTCATAGTGGAGCACGCTGTAAGTACTAACCGCCAATTTCATAGAGAAGGAGATTAAGGAGCCGGTTTTCCAAATGAATCACAATGAGACGCCGGGACTAAATGGGTTCCTAGCGAGATTTTACCATCATTTTATCATCATCTTCATGGAGCACGATACGGCCGGAGAAATCAGTCATCGTGGCCAAACCAAAATTTCAAGTATCTAATGCAGAGACATATTTGTAAAGTAACTAAAAAACAAGACATGATTTGTATCTAATGCGGAAACTACCTACCTGAAAATACCTACCAGAATGTACTGGGCCCAACTAGTACAAAGCATAAAGCATAGCCCAATAACTCCCTATCTAACTCACACAGTCCCCTTTTCTTGGTAATCACTATAAAAGAAAACCTTTTGGAAATCACCCGAGCGCTGTCGCTGCGTCACTTGGCATGTTCTAGTTCGCGCGGTCCCTCTGTGGGTATCTGCATACTCGTCAAGTGTCGCAACGAGAATAAAAGTGTAATAAAATGAGAGAAAGGGACACGGGAGGGTGGTCAGAATACATTTTTTTCTTCTTTTATTTTTTTCAATCCGAAGATTCAAAATGAAATATCTTGGGAGTCGTTCGTCCAAATTACAAACAATTTTATCTTTTGACCTACTTGCGTCGAGATATACAAAACTTGATCTCATTTTGATAGGTCTTGAACAACTTTTTTTCAGTACTCTCAAAAGTTGAATGTCGGTACTTTGGGTTTCAACATACTTGTACTTAGGGATTTCAGTATAATTTTATACTCCGCGCTGGTGTGTTTTTTACTTCGGCTTTCAGTTTTCTCTACTTCGGTTTTTAGTACTTTGTAGCTTGGTAGTTTTGTACTTCGTGTTTTTATACTTCATAATTTGTTGTATTTCACACTTTTTGTACTCCGGGTTTCAGTAATTTTGTACTTCACATTTTTTGTACTTTGTACTTCGTGATTTTTCTAATGCGCATTTTTTGTACTTTCGCGTCCCTTTGGTTTTTCATCTGCGATGTACATGATCGTTTCGGAAATACTCCCTCCGTACACAAAAGATGTTTCAACCTAGACCAAATTTGCATGTATCTAGACATGGTTTAATGTGTAGATACATGCAAATTTAAGCTAGGTTGAGACATGGTCGCACGAGATGTGTAGCTCCATACGCATTTTACCTCTGCGGTGTACTGGTGCGTGAGGCTCGTATGTATGCTAGCTCTGTACACGAGAGCGCTAGCTCTGTACACGAGAGCGCTAGCTCGTCCCTGGCTAATCGCGCCGGTCTTCCAGGAGCTCGGCTCGCGCGTCGCTGCGCTGCGCGGGAGCTGGTTCGCTCCCTCAGGAGCAGTTACGCGTGTCCTACTAATGAAGCGGTCGAGCTAGCCGATGCGACATTCGGGAAGGGAAACCTTCGATAGTGATACCCCTTCTTCCCCGACACAACCACAATGCCTTAGAGAATCTCTAACCGGGTTGCCAAATTCGGACGTGTCCGCGGACAACGACCGGATAATCCAAAATATGGCCACTCCAGCCGTCCTACTTGAACCAAACTCCCCAAAATCATACAAAGAATGCAACGTAGATCAATATACACGTAGATAGATAGTAGCATCGGTTCATCAGTGTCCGACACAAGTAATATAAACATAAAATGGACAAAGCTCACATCGAAGCCTTGCCCTTCCCCTTGCCGGAGCCGCCGGAGGTGTCGTTCTTGAAACGCCTGGGGAAGACCGTGTATGGATCTGCGTCGGAGTCGGAGTCCTCGACTTGCCCGGCGAGGATCCGCACGGCACGGGCCTGCTCCTCCACGAGGCGGCTCGCATTGGCCGCCAACTTCCTCTTCTCCTCCTCCTTTTTCGACAGCTCGATGGCCGCCTCTAGAGCTTCTTGGTTCTTGTGGCGGCGGCGACGGGCGTCCGTCTCACAGGAAGTGATCAGGGACAGCTTCACGACCTCGAGGGGGATTCTGTCGTCAGCCAGTCGCCTCCCTGACGCTGCGGCCCGCCCACCTCGCCTCGCGGAACGCGCGGCCCACCGTCTCTACCGCCCGCTCCAGTGCCCGTGTCGGCGCCCGCTGCGGCGGAGCCTCCACCAGCCACCACCCGCCCCATCCGGTATCATCCTCCACCCTGGTGGTGCCTGGAGGAGGAAACCCTGCCGCGGCTGGGGAGCGGCGCAGATCTCCGCGCCGGAGCTGACTAGCGGCTGCACTGGCCACTGGCCGCAGCCCGCAGGCGGCGCCGCCGAGCTGGAGCCTCCAATGTCCTCCAGCGAGCGGAGGATGCTGAGGCGGAAGGCAAGATCTTCGTTGTCGTCGACGTCCTCCAGCGGCATCTTCTTCACCATCGGCGCCGAGCTCTCCGCGTCCTCTTCCAGCTCGTCCCACTTGATGCTCGCAGAGCTGTCTGGCATTGTTGATTGGAGAGGAGAGGAGGAGGAGAGGAGAGGAGATGAAGCGGTGCGGAGCGAAATGAATCTAGGGTTGGCGGAGAGGAGAGAGGAGGTTGGTTTTTAACGCCGGCGATTCCCTCGACGCGTGGACGCTGCCAGCCAGCCTTCTCTCCGGGTGGGCCCGAGCTGTCAGCGACAGCCGGCCGGTGCGTCCGGGCGGCCCCAAAGCCGTCCCACATGTGGGCTGGCTTTGGGGACTGCCGGACAGCCTGGACGTTTGGGCTAGCTATGGGGGTCTCGGTTGGGTCGCGTTTTTAGGCCCAAAGGTTGTCCGGGCTGTCCGCCCGGACGTTTGGGCTACCTATGGGGGCATCGGTTGGAGATGCCCTTAGCGTCTGACTTCGTTTAGCGATTCCTCCCAAGGACTCAAGCCTAGCTTCTTCCTTCTCTCCGCCCCACCAGGTGATGGGTTGGCCTGAATCTTATACTTATGCTCTGCTACGGGTGTAGACTGCAAACATGCAGAATTACAATACAAAATTCTTTGTATTACGGTCTACACAAAAATGAAAAATCTTGCATATTTTAGAGATTTGAAAATGTGTATAGTCAAATCCACACTTTTGTCATTTCGGTGTAGCTGAGGATATAAAGTATTTCAAATTCAGATTCTGTACGTTTGTGGGATACATCGATTGACAACATGCATGATTTTAAAAATCATATAAACACAATTTTTTTTAAGAAAATAAAGGGATCACCGGTTCCTGGGAGCGAAAAATCTCCACCGTAGATAACTAATTCTTGTATCAAATTTCTAGTAAACCACAAGTAGATGCCTACAACCTATTAACTACTCATTTAATTTCTGAGTAGTAATTAGATGAAATAATTTTTGAACTCTAGTTGAAATAGATAATAAGTTGTTACTTCTCATTTAATGTAGGCACATTTAATTCTTGGATAAAATTGATGATGAAGGATATGATAGCTTTGCAATCTATTAACTCTTAATTGATTTCTAAGTATTCAGTAGAATATATTTTTTGAATTCTTACTTATTGATTGATAGATAACTTGTATATGTTCTCACTTGATAAAAACATATTGGCCGGTACCCTGTAGTTTCGTGCAACCGGTCAATCCGATGTATAAATTTTTTTGTTATGAGTTACAATTAAAATAATTGAGTACATAGTCCTAGCACACATCTAACATATCACAAAAATTCATCATGTTAGTCAGACGAACACTATCTCAAAGAAACAACCAGCAAGAGTACCCAGCTAGTAGCCCTTACCTAATTGGTAAAAACGCATATACAAAACGGGTTTGAGTCTATGAATTCCGATGAAATTTTATGATTTTTTATGTGTAGATTATCTCTCAGTTTATCATGTCAACACGTGAACATGTAAATCTTACATAGTTGGGTGAGTTTTAAAATGTTTGTTGTTAGTTGAACCACACGATTTTACGCATACAGCAAATTAAACTACGAAAATAATAAGATGCATAGTTTTCTAAGTGTCTGTTACAAGTGTGATGATATTTTAATGCAAGTGTAGGACATGTATGCATTGCCACTAGATTACTTAACCCACATCAACATGTAAGACATATTTGACCACGAAGGGAACCAACAAACCATCAGTTCCAGACTGCCAGTAGTGCGGTGATAGAGCTCTTATAGACGCCTTATATAATGTAGAGTTTTCTATTTGGTCACACTTGACATACACAATCAACACTAGAAACCTCTGTAGAGATATTTGGTTGATCGTATAATTTACCTCTATCTACCAATATAGTTACATATATTAACATTCACGAAACACATGCTTCCCTTAGAGTACATATAAATAACTATAATTAATCTTCAATGTGTGTCATAATTAATATGTTAAGGCAAGTGATTTTGTACTTATTTGTATTTTAGATATACGTGGAAATGGCTAATGGAACATTATCAGTACCTCAAAAAACAACTCACCAATATTTTGATACAAAATACGTTTTAAATGATATACACATTTATTTATTTTTTATAGACTGAGTTGATCGATCTGTCTTTCTACCCTCTCCTATTCAACTTTCCGCCCCATGAGTGCGCATAAGATGCGATGGGACTAGTTTTTCTTGAATTATACACACTCAAAGGTCTGAGGTTTGTTCAATCTTGAGATATGTTCCTTACACAGGAAGGGGCATAGTAATGAGCTTGTAAACTTGGCAGTCATGCATGGTACAATGAAATATTTTGTACATTAGGAAGCATTCTTACCGTATTTTAGAGATTTGTGACCATCATTAATTGATGCTTCACTTCAACTATGAAATGTGTGAATCAGTTATTTGTTTTTCAATATTTTTGTGAATAGCAATTCGTGTGAAAATTTTGGCAGACAATCCTTGAATAGGTTTTTGTTATATTTTTCCAAGCAATTAATAGAAATTTAACAAAATCTGCATGGAGAACATTCGAATGAATTAGAAAGATAAATTGAAAAGGAGTTTAAAAAAGCGACATCTATGTAATTTAATTTTTCCCAGGCACGCAAGTTGTTTGGAACTGGCATGTCTCGGCCAACGAACTTGAGGAGGGCATCTTCTTCGACCGTGATAGCCACCATAGAGTGTGCATCATCGACAATGTCCACATACCGATGCTCCTTTCTTAGAAATATGATGTCTGGCATTAGGGACCAAAGTGTTCCCCATGTCATAGTTGAGAGATCAAATAAGTACAATTGCAAAGAAAGATAAGTTTACATCCAATTCATTTTATGGCACAACACAATCGGAAAATTATGTGTGTGAACTTTCCTCTCCTCCTAGTTAAGCGCAAATGCAATGCATATGATTTTCTTGTTTGCGTAACACTACATGTATTGTTCTTAAGATGAAGGGTAAATATCCGAAAACCTGCATCCCAGATGCACGGAGACATATGTACACACGTGCATGACGTTGATAGTCTTAGAGCATATAGCATGCATGTAGTGTACATGAAACCAAGCATATGTACAGATATCTATGTATACACCAAGTACATATTCATATCAAACTTGAAGTAGCATGATAATCACCAGAAATTCATATTGGAGCCCGGGCTCATATGCTCCTGAAAAGCATAAAAAATTTGAAAACTTTTCAAAAAATCCGAAAAAAATCATGCACGTACCTGATGATGGCACGCACGCCCGTGACAAATTTCGCACCGAAATGACATGGTATGCGCCCTGTGCAAAAATGACAAAATTCTGACAGCGAATTTTCTGTCAGAATTTTGTCATTTTTGCACAGGGCGCATACGATGTCATTTCGGTGCGAAATTTGTCACGGTCGTGCGTGCCATCGTCAGGTACGTGCATGATTTTTTTTGGATTTTTTTGAAAAGTTTTCAATTTGTTCTATTTTTTTGAAAATACCAGGAGCATATGCTCCGGGAGCCAAAACGCCGCTCTCGATAATCACTCGATATTTTACATCATTGCAATTGCTTGCATGAAACTTTCTTACATTCACCGCTGCCATCTGTATCATGAGAGAATATACAAAAGCACTCACAGAAAGTCAGTAGTAATCCGCATGAGGAGCACACTCGCTAGTCTCTCAGAGCTGGCGATTCTTTTCTGGCCAGCAGTGCATTGCCAAAGAAAAAGGGAAAAAGTGTGAATTTGGTCTCATGTGTTTGTGTGTGTGTGTGTTATGCAAAGTGCGAGAACTTGCTTCTTTTAAAGCCTGGAAAGGTTTGCAACTTGCATCCATGCATTGGTTGGTTTGGTTTGATGCCCCCTTCTTGATGAACATTGTAGTGGCCCACATGTATGCACTTTGCCATGACATAAAAAACCTAAAGCCATTATGCATGTTCTTCTGCCACCATTGCATGTCGCTAATTTGTGGGGGCATCATGATGAGCTTTGTCTTAGAGTTACCCCAAATTGTGATACTTGTGTAATCATTTATTTTAGATGTTCTCCAAACACAACACATCATCAGTCAGGGCATATATCTTCGTGTATAGACAAGTCGCTTGTCCATTCATCTGAAGTTTCTCCATTTCGTGTTTTTTTAAGGGTCCGACTGAGGCTCATTCGACTGATTAAGCTAATTCTCAGTCGAATGACGTCATCATCTTCTTCCTCAACTCCGGCGAGTTCGCCTCCCCCGCAGCCACCGCCGGCCGAACCGCCGACCTCCCCACCCACGGCCGGCGCGCTGTCGCGACGCCTTGCCGTCCCGCCCTGCCCCGAACTCCTCCTCCGCCGGTCCGCCGCCGCCCCGGCCATCCCTCTAACCCCCGCCCCTTTTTCTCCGGCGTCGACGAAACCGCACCCCGGCACCCCCCCCCCCCCCCCTTCCCCACCCAAGTTAAGTTGCTCCTCGCCTCCGCCGCGGCTGCGGCAGTTCCGGCTCAACTTGGCGCCGCCGTCGCTGCGAGGAAGAAGACGACCTAGTTTTGCATGAATCGCGACGCACGGTTTTTGCGGTGGATGAGTCGATTGAGCGCTAAGATAATTCTCATTCGATTGAGAATTAGCAAAACCTTTTTTTAATGACGGAAATCCGTGCATCTTTTTTTCTTTTGACATAAGACTGATGCATCTCATCCCAACTAAACACTGTAGGATTTAGCTTAAAGCTCCATTAATCTCAAGTTTTCAACCATTCCCACAAATTATAGCAACTTCCTTTTATTGAAGAAAAAACGGGAGTGAACTTATGGCAACTATGATTGAACACTTCGCTTAGACTATACAACTAATTACTCACCTGGTCTTCTTCATCTTATACTTTTGCTCTTCTTTTAAGCTTTACCCTCTTTATTCTCGCTCGAGATAAAGCCCAGCTGCTGCAGTGCTCCTCCAGCTCCTCCTCCCCTTCCTCGCGAAAAATGCTCGGCGCTCGCCGCGACCTTTTTGCCGGAGACGAAGGGGACACCGGCCAGACAGGAGGAAATCATGCGCATCATTACTGGGTTCGGCGGCAAAAGCAGCGCTTCCTCCTGCTGCTGCCCTTACTCGCATCATCTCGACCCTCTGCATTGCATGGCATTCGGAATGATCATTCGGAATGATCCACTCTCTGTCCGCTTCTTCCATTGGTGCGACGAGCTGCATGTACGTTCTCGCATGCAGCCGAGGCTCACTCGCTCGCTCTCACCTATCTGAATCTGAACCTGAATTCAATCTGCTCTGGAAAGTGCAGACATGCTCATGGAGTCAGTCAAGCTCCACATTTTGACTCGGGTCCATGATGCCCAATGAGTAGACACAGAGAGACAGACGAACCTGACAGATGAAGAAGAACAGCAGGGGGCCTCCAAGAAAAATAAGATGGTTTGGGAATGAAGCAACTCTGTCATGTGTGCCTAATGAGTGTGCTTTCAAGCTCCACTTTGCTTAGCTCCGATGCTGAAAGATAATCATAATTCAGGATTCAGATCGACAGATGCTGAGCTGCTGTATTTGTTGTTTGTGTATGTTTTGCATGAATCATATATGTAGAGAGGTGACGTTGGAAGAATGTTGCAGGTATAACGATTGTGATTCTGGGAAGAGATCTTATGGGGTTTGTTTAAGCATGATAGATTGATAGGGTGCATCTGCGCACTGCCCAACTTGTCAGTGCCTTTCTAGCCCCATAGCCTACTGCTTTAAGCAAACTCCACATGATTTACACCTTGATCATGAGCTGCTCCTGTGTTGTACTGTCTCAACTGCTACTTTTGTTCCAACTCGACCGACCACAGATGAGATTAATTAGCACACATTGCGCATGGCTCTCACTGAAGTATTTAACCCAGTTTGATCTGTCTCCGCTTGGTAGCTTTTTAGCCTGTTTTACATGAATTATTCACCCCAGATTTCCATGACCACTGGATCAGTCCTACATGTATGTACCCCTCTAGTTCCCAAAAGGTTTTACTCCATCCATTGTTAAATGAGGGCGTTTTTCGATATATTACTTTGTTAATGGGTATTAGATCATAGTCGTAAGGAAGTGCTTTTGAAGACAAATCCAACAATACAATTTGTGCAAGTATTATTTGATTTATTCTTGGTGAAAGCCTGAATTTAGGAAGTTAAAATATGGCTTAGGAAAAGGAACGGGGGGGTACATCTTTTTTCCCCGGCTAAAGGGCAATATGTTAATGCATGAAGAAAAAACACCCTGCCTCAGGGAGCACAAAAAATACACCCGGACAGACATATTAATCTTCCACCCGTGTAGTATGAAAAGCACCAAGAGAAAATAAACAATTAAAAACAACAAAGGGGAGACCAGTCTGAGGTGGAAAAGAATGAAAATTTCTGCATGAAAAAAGCGAGGAGATTGGATTTTTGAGGCAGTGGATCAACCACCATGATGCTGTGTCTGTAAAGAGGACGGCAAAACATGATCATCCCATTCCCATCTCACATGCCTCGATCATCCCCTCAGCTAAAGTTATCTTACAACCGATTAATTACTCCCATGTTGCACACGCATCAATAATATTATCTGATACTAATACAACAGCTAGGCAACACATGACACGGAGCTGTCAGTTTACCTGACAACTATCCATCCAGCGTTTAAAGTGTTGAACTTTCAAGCCTCTAAAACCCAAGTATGATTGTGGTGATCCGAGTGCTTAATCATGCAGATTTTGACCATCTTAACATGATATTTGACCACAGGCAAAGTAGAAATACGGTTAATTATTTCCTCAGAAATTACTACGCTCTGACCCATAGAAGAAACTAAGCGGCAATGGTTTTATAAAATGTTTTCTGCACACAAAAAACAAGGAGATGAAATTTGAGCATTAACTCCAGTACTGATATATATGGCCTTGTTTCAGAACTGCAATTCATGTGCAGCTGACTGACTAAATCACTAGGGAGATTAGCATGGGAAAACGAAGCTGATTAGTACTTGTCCGTACTAACTGTACCTGGCTACAGTACGTATGTTCGTGATGCTAATGGACACTATATATACACGCATCCAACGGCCCAAAAGCATCCATCTTTCCAAGCTACTTGCCTTGTCTCTTGTATAAATCAAGAGAATCCATCTCTTCTGACACCAAGAACCACAAAGCTCTCACAAACATAGCCAGATAGTGTGTGATCACTGGCGATGGACGAGTCATGGAGGTGCACGATGGGCACGGTGCTGCCACGGCAGCGTTCGTCGGACGGCCAGCACGGCGCCGGTGGCGCCCACCACAGCCTCGCCCTCGATGACTTCCGGGACGTGTTCGGCGGCCCGCCACGCACCGTGCTCCTCAGCAGCTTCTACGGCGATGCCTCCGCCGCCGACTACCATGCCGCGGCAGCGGGACATGGCGGCCAGTACCCGCACTACTACCCTACCGTGGCGCCACCGACAGTTTCAGCCGCCGCGACGGCCAGGGCAAGATGGCGCCGGCGGCCGTGCCAACAGAGGACGGCTTCTTCGACGACATCTTCGGGGCCCGTGCCCGTCACGTGCGGCGGTCGAGGTCCAAGTCGACCAAGTCCTCGTCGGTGGTCAGTTCGGACGAGTTCGGCTCCGGCCGCTCGGCGTTCCGTTTGGTGGCCACCGGAAGCGGCGGGCGCGGCGACGCCGGCCTCTCTTCCTTCGCCTCTAAGCTCAGGTAAATAGAAAAGCATGCTCGCATGATGCCGTTCGTGACGTGACAGCAGCATTGTAATTTCGACGATCATTTTGAAATCTTGACGATCTAACATTGTTCGATCATGCCGTCGTTTTCAGGCCGATCGCGATCCCGTCGCGCCGGTACGACTCGTCGCCACCGTCGACGGTGTCGACCAGGGGGGAGTACCAGAGCACCTTCACGTGCTCGACGGCCGCGTACCCGGCGTGCCGCTATTACTACGGCAATGGCGGCGACTGGACGAACCAGAGCAGCAGCGCAGCATCGGCGATCAGCAACGGCGCCGTGGAGAGTTCGTCCGCGGCCGAGGGCCGTCACCACCGCGGCGCGAGCAGCGGCTTCTGCTGCTTCACGTCCAACCCGGAGACGAGCAGCCGTGACCCCAGCTTCCGGCGGACACAGCGGCGCGGCAGGGCACAACCACCGGCCGACGACGACACGGCCACCACCGAGTGCTCTGGCGCCGAAGATTACGGGTACTACTACACGCCGTCGTCGGCCGCGTCGTCGACGCTCTTCGGCAACAACCTGCCACCGGGCGACAGGACGCAGCACCTTCTGGAGGAGGCTGTGATGATGGAGGTGAGGGAGCGGGCGCCATTGCTGATGGACGACGACGGCGGCGACATTGACAGCGTGGGCGCCGCCGCCGTTGACGAGGCGATCGCGTGGGCCAAGGAGAGGTTCTGGAGCCAAGCCTAGTGCTACCAAAGTGGCAGAAACATGATGGGATTTGACGGTCCAGATTTGGTCTCTCTGACTCAACAGCGTCCAATTTTGATCAATCAATTCACTGTTTCAGTTTGCACTTATACTGACATTGTTCTAGCTTATGTTCAGATCAGTATTAGATCCAATTGTAAGGTTTCATTATAGAGATTGAACACATTCTAGTCAGATATCAGACGAAATATAACAGCAGAATGTGGCAAAAAGTAGATAACAGGATTCAGTTTCAGAACTGAAGGGTAAAAAGACAAAAAAAAAAAAAATACTAGGTTAGCAAATGCAATATCGTGCTTTCTCCACAAGGAGCAGATTCTTTTCACTCGTATATCATGTTCCATACTTCCATTTATATGGTTACAGCCTTATGATCAGGTGATCATTGCAATCGCCAATTATACTAATACACAGATTGTGTTGCCACCAGTCACTACGAAAACTACAGCTGCGACTAGGATGATCCACAGGAACTGTAATCCCAAAGTTTCATCAATGTTACACAAAACTCAGGCAATGGAAAAAATGCGATGACCAAAGCGTTCAAAATTAACACTACACCTGTGGCGTCTTGTGTGAATAAATCCTATTTTGTCCTCGTGATGACTCTCTGTGTGATATCAATGAGGGCACGCCTTGAAATCAGAACATCTTCGTCGTCGCTATCTGGGAGAGCTTCTATGGCTTTGATTGCAAGGTTAACGTGTTCTTGTGCAAGCTCTCTTGTTCTTTCAATCCCCCGGCTCTTCTGGAGGTACTCTAGGGCCTGTAGTTTGCAAGTGTAGACCGTCAGTCAGGTTAACACCGTTTTTTCTCAACATTGTGTGGATATGAATCATATGGCGACTACCACATTAGTATCACATCAAACCTGCTGGTTTTATGGTTATATTCTAAAATCGTTAAATAAAGGTTTATCTTTGTTGAAAACCTTATTCTTCTGGCTTGCCCAATTCTCTTTATGCATCAACGGGAAACATGAGTTTTTATGCATCAATGGCCTAATGAGCATCTGCCTTGAGGTGTAACATTGCAAACCATGTAAATGTTTGTTTTTACCCTAAGGGGAGAGTGGTTGAACAATGAAAACATCACCCATTCCATTCGTGATAGAAAATAAAATTACTCACAAGCTCAACGTTTGCAGGATTGTCAAAACCCTGGTCGACTACTTCATGTAGTTGTGGGAATTCTTCCATCGCATATAGCATCGGGGCAGTAATGATTCCCTGCACCATATATGTGATCAAATAATGTAATAGAAAAACCCCTGCGTGCCCGAGATTAACTGAGAGAAACAGCAACTTAGTTAACACTTTTCTAACTGGATATACTGGTAAATCATAAATAGGTGAGCACAAACATTAACTAGTAGAAAAATTGATACAAGACCTCTTTATGACAACATTTTGCATCTAATTCTCACTGGCTTTAAAACAAGGCATAGACAATTATTCCTATAAGCATTAGGTTTCAGACTATCCTTCTTAATCTTAGCTAAACTAAAAGTAATAGATTCTATACAGTTCTAAACTTCTAATATGTGAAGTTTACAGTTTACTGCAATAGGTCAATGAAGGCTGAATATGCAAGTGTTCGTTTGTGGGAAGTATTCTCTCTACCCACATGAGGGTGACAAGTTCAAGACAGTGGCTAACCCAATTACGGCAACATAAGCTTTCATGTCAGACAAAAAGCAGACTAGGCTTCTCAACCAATGTAGCACCATTATTAGCCACCAAATTACATGTATGTACGCCAATGAAGGCTAATCTAAATAGTTGGAGCCTTCAGAGAACAAACGGCTATTTCAGATAATAGAGATTGCAGATAAAATATAATAAGGCCAAAAGGAGGGCTGTTTACATGACGAATATCAGATAATGAACCCTTCCCAAGTGATGCAGATGTGCCTGTGAAATCAAGAACATCATCGATCAACTGGAACGCTAGGCCCTGCAATGATATCAAGTTCATTAAATCTCTGCAAGGTATAGATCAGAAGGGGGAAATAGTTTTAAAAAGAGAGAAATGCAAGATATTGTACGAACCAGGTTCCGACCATATTCATATGCAAGCAATGAAACATCTGCAGTGTGCCCTGCGAGAATAGCAACGGCCTTGCAGCTATTTGATATCAATGACGCTGTCTTGTAGTATGTCTTCTGCAAGTAGTATTCCATACTGCACATGTTTTCAGAATCGTATCAGAACCAATAAACAATGGCATCAAAATAAATGGAGAAAATGGAGTAAATAAAGAAGCAACTGTCCATGCATTTTATTCTGCATCTCTTGGTTTGAGGCATTACATATGATGGAAAAATTAGACTCAGGATGGAGAGAAATAGCTAACCTTCGCCTTTGCTCTCTGCTTGTTGAAATTTGCATAGTTTCGCCAGTGACTAAATGTTCTACAGCAGTCGCCATTAGAGATACCACCTGCATAAATTAGGTTGATCAGTTGGTAGTACATATAGGACTTGGAAGAAAGAGAGCAGGCCAGTACTGCAACCATACATGATAATCTCGAATAACAATAGAAGCTCAGTTAGGAAATAGGCAAGGACAAGGACAATATTGTTATGGATAAACCATTAAGATGTATAAGCTTGGATGGGGAAAACAAGAAACATGATTCCCTAAGAAATGATACAAGCAGCCTAGTATAAACTAGCTAAATACTTTTTTGGGCCAAAAACTAGCTAACTACTCACGCGTTGTATGATCTAGGGTGTTATGAGAAACACAAATCAGGCTAGCCAACTTTGGTAGCAAAGAGGACCACCATCTCAGGTGTTTGCAACATATCTAATGGCTGACATCAGAAGGGGCAGAAGAAGGTGAACAGACCGCGACCACCACTTGACATTCTTACGAGTAAATAAACATGAGCCCAGGTAGGACATACTGCCAAGGACATAATGGCTATGCCCGGTGCAAACTACAAATAATACAGGAATAAACTCGTTTAACATTGATGCTTACTAAACACCTCATATATCGAGAAAATAGCTTTTAGATCAGGACAAGTACAAGTCTAGAAATCCAGAGAGGTGAAAGGAGTCGAAAGAGCAAACGTCAATCTAGCTGTCCAGCATAAAACATAACCACTTTAATTTTCGCATCATTAGAACAACATACAGAATATGTCCAACAATCTATGCATTGCGTAAATGAAAAATATGAATGTACCTCTGTATTCCCAAGTGCTGCAAGTGCCACGCATGCTCTAGACAGGAGGAAGTCCCCGGCCAGAACAGAAAGCTGCACGCATAAGAATTTCAGGAATACTGATGCCAAGATTATTCCGACTGTAGTACCCCATGAATATATTTTAAATAATGATGTCCAAGAAAAGGTTTCCGCAGTGGTGAAAAGTTTTTTACTAAAAGGTCAACCTCTTCATTGTGTGCTAAATAGTAAATACTAAAGTAATTTGTAGCTCTTTGTGCAAGGACCCGATTAATTCACTTAGTATACTGCATGTGCAATGGTGTGGCACGCAATACCTTGTTGCCCATGATGCAATTCAACGAAGTCACACCTCGCCTAGTCTCAGCATCATCCAGAACATCATCATGCAGAAGACTTGCGACCTGTAATAGATGTCAGCTTAAGAAATTAAGAAACAAGCATACTGGGCCTGATCTGAAGGTCAGCAGCCATACTAACATGGATCATTTCAGTTATCTCAGCAATGTTTTGCTGCCGTGTACGCAGCTTACTTGCCAACATACTGAAAACTCCATCTGATGATGGGAAATTCAGAGCTGATGCCATCAGCAACAAAACCTGCGAATATAAAATTACTGCATGAATGTTCAGTGAAGAAAAGGTTTGGCAGAGAGGCGAAGTGTAAAATGATGCTGTAATTGACTTATATAAATAAAGTGATCAAGATGATACCGTAGGTCGGAATCTTTTTCCTTCAGCTCCCATTCGAAAGAAATACTCAGCAGCTGATGCTAGTTTGGGGACCTGCAAAATAAAACGAAAATGCTCACTTAGGCAAACTGGGTATGTTTGACAACGTGGTAATGGCTAAATAAACAAAAACATGCAAAAACTGTGCCATCCGCAGCCTCGCTCGACAGAGTTGATATGAGTAGGATTCATTCGTTACTAACCTCAGCAGCCACCATGGACCGTAGTCTATTTGCAAGAATTGATAGCTCATCAGCAACCAATTCAAAAGGATCTTGTTGTTCCTGAGAGCAAGATGAATTTTACTCTTAGGGGAATAGTAATACAATATACTTTCCACTATTAGTTTTCATATGCAATAACAAAAAAAGAGTTTTTCAGCGGTTATTCATTATTAGAACTAGGTCAGCGCTATCCTTCATTCCACATAGCTCAGGGAAACTTCAGCTAGATTTTTCTTCAGGTTCTACAGTTTGATGGCCAATGCAGAGAATAATTGGCTACGGGTTGGGAACGTCAAGCATACTTTTCCACGGTAAGACGAAAAAACAATTTATTGAAGTTTCGAATTTATGCAGAGTACAATGCATGGTTGCCTTGTTGGGCTTGTTATAACACAATCTGATTCCATTCTAAGCTCAGTATATGTGGGTGTATAGCAAGTAAATTTATCAAATAACAACTGAAGGCCCATTTTATCCGATGCATTAGCATAATAGCATTTACTTGTTCATTCAGGATAGAGAAATTAGAAATAGTTTGGTGCATTTAATCTTCATGAAAGCCAATGTGTACGACAACCGACTGGCAGAGCAATCAGAAATTAGCATCAAAATCTATGTTTATTGTAAGACAAGTGACATTTCACAAAATGAAATGCAAAACCATGTATTCAGGTGGCATGTATAGTAGCATATAGCAGGATAATGTTGTGATCTGCCAGTATTGATGTACAGTTTCACGAGGACAAAGATCATTAACAAAACAAATGAGCAGCACGAAAGCAAGTCACTAAACAAACAAGGGTTCACCTACTTCAGCCCTTGAAACTCCGTCTTGGCGAGTCTGGTATTGGGTGGCATCATGCAGCCATCGGGAGGTCACAAAAGCAGCTCCTCTGCAACCCGCCACCTGCTAATCCACACCAAAAGTAGAGAACCTATCAGCATACCAGAAGGCTAATCCAATCCACAGTTCAACAGCATGTGGTCACCCTAACCAGCTAATCCCAGTAGAAACTGACATAGAGTCCAACAGTTACTATCCCTGCTCCCGTAATCCTCTTTACCTTTTGCAATGCGTAAACTATGCACAACTGAGTGACTTACTAAAACCATCCACACCAAGAGTAGAGAACCTATCAGCATAACAGAAGGCTAATCCAAATCCACAATTCAAATAACTTGTGGTTACCTAACCAGCCAATCCCAGTAGAAACTGACATGGAGTCCAACAGTTACTATTCCTTGTTCCCTTTTAATTCTCTTAACCTTTTGCAATGCATAAACTATGCAACTGAGTGACTCGCTAAAATCAGTACTACAAAATGTCAATCAGTAAGGACGAATTGGTTCGTGCACCAGCACTCTGGGTCGTCTGGGACGGGATTTTCCTGCGGCGCTACACTGGTCAGCATAAGCACAAACACATTGGGGGCATCTCCGTGACCGACCAGAACCGGAGAAGAGTGACCACACAGCGACAGCGAGGCTCCACTAGTATAACCTCCCAGGACATCAGGGAAAAATGGGGGGGGGGGGAGGGGGACCTGGTTCCGAATCTGGTTTGCCGGAGTGAAGTGCCTCCCCAGGAGGGCGGCGCCCGACGAGGAGAAGAGCCTCTGCGCCTGGGCAGGGCCACTCCCGCCGCCGGTGCCTACCAGCGTGGCGACGCGCCGCGCGAGAGCCCACCGCCAGGACATCGCTGTCCCGAGATCGGGGGAGATGGGGCGGCGGGGAGCTGAGCTTGGAGAAAAAGTCAGAGACGAAAGGGGGAGGGAGGAAAGAAGGCGGCTGCTAGGCTTGGCTTGCTCGTGCTGGTTCGTTCCTGCGACGACTTGCCCACGCGCTCGGGGTTGTGGTATGCGGGGGACAGGGTTTTGCCACGGGTGACTGTACCTACATCCTAGGAAGAAAATATATGCATACCCTGTGCACAAGGGCACACCTACCTAGCTCTGTATTTCTTCCCGATAGTTTCCGGTCGAGAAAACAACAATCCAAGCTAGCCCATAGGGATTTTAAAGAATTTTGATCCGTAATTAAACCGAGGCAAAACATGTTTACTATCTTCATCCACCGTATAAAAGGCATGAGTAGGTTTCAGCTCACCATCATCTAACGTTTCAGAGATGTACGCAACCCCTCTAAATCATAACCACTCCTTCGGTTAAAACTAACTATACCACAATTAGTTAAATGATGTAACATTTTCCATGGTCTCGTCTCACCCAAAAAATTCCTCGCCTAAGGCCATCTCCAACGGCCCTCCACAAACGGATCGGACGTAACAGATTCTGTCCGGGCGAACAGAAGGCACGCCCCAATGGGGGCACCACAAACGGGCCAAAGGCCCGGGCACGCCTGCCAACACCCCATATCCAGCACAGGCCCGCATTGCGGTCCACGCTGACGAAGGTGTACATGCACGATGCCCGCTCATGTCTACCCCGGGTCCATGTGCCAGCGACCCGCGCGTCCTCGTCAACCTGGTAGTGTATTTTTTTAATGGGGACCGGCCCCTATCCCCCATCTCCAATCCCCACTTCACTCCAAACCCTAGCCCTGAGCTCTCAGCATCTAAACCCTAGCCCAGGTCCCGTCGCTGGCGGTGAAGACCCCTTCGTGGTGGAAGTCCGACTGCAACGAACAGGAGGTCGGGTCCTCCTCCGACCGCTGCCGGGACCGCGCAAAGGTGTCGATGGAGGTGGCCCAGCTCTACTGGGAGCTCGCGGAACTAATCCCGTGGAGCGACATGCACCTCCCGGGTGGCTGGCATATGAATCGTCGCCGCATTCCGGTGTCGGCCATTCCCAGTTCAGTGAGGGCGCTCCTACGGGAGATTTGTTGGCGCCGATCCTTCTTCTCGTTGGATCTCCTTGACAATCCGGCGCACGACATCGATTCCGGCTTATGGGATCGATGGTTCAACGTGGAGCATGACGAGGAGACGGTGTCGCAGGCGGAGGAGGAGAACCCATACGCCATGGAGGACAACGACTGCATGGACGAACCAGAGGAGGAGAACCCGTGCGTTGCCTTCGGCGACGTCAAGGACGAGCCTGAGCCCGATTGGGCCGGCTACCAGGGTGCGGTGGTGACGCCCCAAGCGCCAGTTTTATGTATAATTAAGGTATTTTTTGCGGATCGGAAGCTGTTGTTGGGTTCACCCCCATCCTAAACAGTTTTTCATGTCTACGAGCCCCCACCCCAAGAGAACCCGAAACCGGTTTGAGAGGCGCCGTTGGAGATCTTTCGCCGAGGTGGTTGCGGCGCCGAGGGTCATGTCGGCCTCGGGTGGGTCGGGTGGGCAACCGGGAAACGGCGGGCCAGGCCAGGCGCCCGCCCAGCTGCCGGTGACGAGGCCGCCCATGCTCTTTGGCCGGAACGCCGGGCCTGGTACTGGAAACGCCGCGAGACCGACGGCGGCGCAGCGGCAAGTCTCGGGACCTACTGTGGTGGCTGGGCGTTCGGCGGCGACAACGCATGGCACTGGGCAGTCCGGGGCGGCCGTGAGTGATGCTCCTGTGCCGACAATCACGCACCCGGCCGTGTCGTTCATGGTCGGTCCAGCCGCAGTCCCAAGAAGAAGAACAAGAAAAAGAAAGCCGCGGCGACGGCGATAGCGTGGTCGAGCCAGGCCAACGCCGCGTCGGGCACTGCTGCACCTATCGCTGCGGTGGTTGAGGTGACTACTATGACTGCTGGCGCGGTTGCTACAGGGCCCCCCGCGGCTAAGTGTAAGTGTTGCTCGAACTGCAAGGTTGACTCACATGCGACAAAGGAGTGTTTGGTGGACCGGTACTGCTACTTTTGCGACAAGGTGGTGCACCCGACTATTCGTTGCCCCATTCTGAGGTTGCCGAAGCCGTATGCGGGTATGGCAGGCATTGGGTGTGAGGACACCATGTTCAGCCATCTCCCTGATGGTATTTTCAGGCCCCATCTGGCTCCGAGCTCTTCTCCAGTGGCTGTAGTGACGGTGACCGGTGAGCCGGTGTCAGCGGAAATGATTCAGTCTATGCTTGATCGTTTCTGTCCGCTGCAGTCCGCGTGGTGTTGGGAGGCTATTCCACACAAGGAAGACTCTTTCTTGGTCAATTTCCCTTCCATGGCTGATTTGGACAGAATGAATGGGTCTGAGTTAGGGGTGCCAAAGCAGCAATCGTGGATTCATTGGATATTTGGAAGCCGGAGGAGATCTTGCCCACGGCGGAGTTGACGCCGACTTGGGTACATGTTGCTGGAGTGCCAAACACGGTTCGTCACTTTCTGGGTCTGTGGGTTGTGGGTACTCTCATTGGCAAGACTATGAATGTGGACCTTTTGGCTCTCCGGCGGCACAACGTGGTCAGGATTCTGGTGGCTATGCGCAACCCCAACTTGTTTGAGACTAGGGTTGTTAAAGCCGATGCCTTTGTGATGCTAAAGGGGTACTCATTTCGGTTTAGCAAGGAGGCGACTGACTATGTCGCCGAGCCGGATGATGACCCACAAGTATAGAGGATCGCAACAGTCTTCGAGGGAAGTAAAACCCAAATTTATTGATTCGACACAAGGGGAGCCAAAGAATATTTATAAGCCTTAACAGATGAATTGTCAGTTCAGCTGCACCTGAAATAGACTTGCTCGACACAGTTTATCAGTAGCAACAGTTTTATAGCAGTAGCAGTAGTGAAATAATAGCAGCAGTAATAATTGAAGTAGACAGCAGGATTAAAATACTGTAGGCATAGGGATGGATGAACGGGCGTTGCATGGATAAGATAATTCATATAATAGTCAAGCGTAGGCATTTGCAGATAGATAATAATAAAGTATCCAGGTAATAATCAATCATAGGCATGTGTTCCGTATTTAGTCGTACGTGCTCGCAATGAGAAACTTGCACAACATCTTCTGTCCTACCAGCCCGTTTGCAGCGGGGCCTCAAGGGAAACTACTGGTAATTAAGGTGCTCCTTTTAATAAAGCACCGGAGCAAAGCATTAACACTCCGTGAACACATGTGATCCTCACATTACAGCCATCCCCTCCAGTTATCCCAATTGTTGTCACTTTGGGGCCTCGGGTTCCGGACAATTATATGTGTAAACAACTTGCAGATATGATCTAAACAATAATTATCCTCATGATTCAATAACATGTTCAGATCTGAAATCATGGCACTCGGGCCCTAGTGTCAAGCATTAAGCATAACAAGTTGCAACAATGACATAAAGTACTAACAACGGATACTAGGCACCATGCCCTAACAATCTGATATTATTACATGAATGATCTCATCCAATCCCTACCATCCCCTTCAGCCTACAGCGGGGATTACTCACACATGGATGGGGGAATCATGGATGGTTGATGGAGAGGCGTCGGTGATGATGATGGCGATGATCTCCTCCAATTCCCCGTCCCGGCAGGGTGCCAGAACGGAGTTTTGGTCCCCGAAATAGGGTTTTCGGTGGCGGCGGAGCTCTGGAGTGTTTCTGGAAAAAGCGTCGATCCCCTCGGGTTTTTAGGTCAAGGGGACTAAGTAGTCGAAAGGGGGACGCGAGGTGGTGCCCGAGGCGGCCACACCACCCCCCGGCGGCCCAGCCCTGGCCGCGGGGCCATGGTGTGGGGCCCTCGTGGCCCGCCTCCGTCTCGTCTTCTGGCTCTGTGTGTCTTCTGGAAAAATAGGAACTCCAGGATATTTTTCGGGAATTTTCCCGAAACTTGACTTTCTGCACAAAAACAAGACACCAGGGCAATTCTGCTGAAAACAGCGTTAGTCCGTGTTAGTTGCATTCAAAACACACAAATTAGAGGTAAAACAACAGCAAAAGTGTTCGGGAAAGTAGATACGTTTTGGACGTATCAACTCCCCCCAAGCTTAGCTTATTGCTTGTCCTCAAGCAATTCAGTTAACAACTGAGTGCGATAAAAGAAACTTTTACGAACACATTTGCTTCATATGATGTAAATATTCTCACTATATGATCAAGTACTTAGGCAATTCATAATAAAGGAATGTAGATAATGCCACCTAGTAGCTATGTGAACTATGAAAAGATACCAACACACTAAGAATAAATAACATGAAATAAATCTATCTGCAGGATTGCAATGTTCATAATAAGATATGATAAAGTGGTATCTCGCTTGCCTTTATTTGTAGAGCAAAACATAAATGCCAAGGCACCTCTGAAGTTCAAGTGAAGACTAGAAGTAAAAATATCAAAGATAAGAGCATCAAAGTTATACCACAGTTAACCGTATTCTGGGACAAGCACATTACACTAAGAATGACAGTTATGCTCTCGAGAAGGTGCTCAAAGAAAGGATGGTGACTCAACATAAAAATAAAAGATTGGCCCTTCGCAGAGGGAAGCAGGGATTTAACATGTGCTAGAGCTTTTTATTTATAAAACAGAGGTAAAAATTGTTTTGGGAGGTGGTTGTTCCTGTCAACGAATCAGAAAATGGAAAGTACAATATGACCCCTGCCAACCAGACTTTTAAGAGCGGCTCCCATGAAGGACGTTATTTCTACCAGCAAGGCAGATCATCCCTCTTTTCTCTTTTGTTTACACATGCAGATATTTCACTGGTATCATTGCTTGTCTGATAAATCAGGGCAAAAATGTGAAGAGAATTAAGCGGTTAAAGTTGTAATTAATTGGGACTGGGCACCCCATTTGCCAGCTCTTTTTGCAAAATTAATGGATAAGCGGATGTATATGCCGCTAGTCCGGTGGTAAAGTCTGTTTGACAAGTGACATAAAGACATCCACCCCGTCCTCATGAGCTAAAAACAGTGTCACAAAATGAGAAGTGTTTTGAAGGTTTTAAAGGTAGCACATGAAAATTTACTTGGAATGGTTCGAAATACCATGCATAGGAATTTTTGGTGGACTCTTTGGAATAACTTGGTTTTTAAGGATTTGGAAGCACGAGCAGCATTCCCGCTCAGTACAAGTGAAGGCTAGCAATAGACTGGGAAGCGACAATCAAGAGAGCAATAACCGTCATAATCATGCTTGCGACAGAATAAAATTAATGGAGGCATAAAAGTGATACTAGAACTCTGAGGCAAAATAAATCATCAAGGCTTAATTGACTTTTTGTTTTTCAGTCATGAGCATGCGTGAGCATGTGCCAAGTCAATTCAAGTGAATCATTCAGAGGAGGATACCACCATGTCATACCCTTTTATGAATAGAACAATGCAAGCAAATATCTATATGACATGTTATATACTATTAGTGAATTGGAACTGATCATATGAAAACATGAACTACTAAGCATCCATTAAATAACATTGCCCTCATACGAATCAGCTAAGCATGTCCACATGAGTGAGTATATGTACAAAAATGAAAACAAATAGAGTTCATACCAGCCTCTCACCACAACTCGAGTTGTCATAAATCGTCATTATTGCTTTTCACTTGTGTGGCTTGAATGATATGAAATGATAACCAAGCTCCAATGGAGTCACGGAAGACTGTTGAACTCTGCAACAACTATACAAAACCGAAGAAGAACAACAAATATTTTTGGGTTTTCGATTTGAAACGAACAAAGAAAGGAACAAACAAATAAAGCAAAATCTTTTTGGATTTTTGAATACTAAACCGAAGCTAAAAGATAAAGCAAACCAGTACTAAAAGTACACAAGAGGTAAACAAAGAGAAATAACAGAAATATTTTTGGTCTTTTTGGGTTTTGGAAAATAAAATCAAAACAAGAAACAACAACGAAAAAGAAAGAAACTGAAACATGGATATACAAAGTACCGACCGAATATGATATGAAAGTGAGTGAGATGTCGGTGTACCTCCCCCCAAGCTTAGGCTTTTGGCCTAAGTGGAGATCAATCATCCCATGTGCCACGCAGGGGCCCTCCAGTGTATGACGAAGAAGATCCCTCGTCCTGGTGTGAGCTCCAGGATGCACCGGTATAATACACGGTATAATCCTCAGGGGGCGCCATGTGCGTGTCCTGTTGGTGTTCGGGGTAGTGCTGCGAGTGGAAGTTGATAGAGGCTTCCTGAAAATACTGAACAAACTAGGCTGCGGCAAAGGAACTTCCTTTTCGGACCCGTCAGTAAACAAAACTTTATAAACTAGACAACCTGCATGAGAGTTAGGTGTAATAAAATGATGAAGCTTCATAGCAGCAAGGTCAAGCCTTTGAGGGGGTAACAACTCATCAGTGGGATCAACAGGAAGGCCTAGATAAGCTAAAACACGCGCAGCAATAATTCCTCCAAAATTGGTCCTTTTGCAGCAAGGCGACGAGCAATCAAAGCACCGAGGTTATAAGTTTTATTATCCTTAAGTGCAGCAGCCAGAAAAGCTAAATGGTAGTTTGAAATGTTACTAGTGTTTTCTCTAGCAAGAACACTCGTGGCAAGATAATAAGTAAAATATCTAATGGCTGGGAGTTGAATGTTCCTTATCTTGCCACGCTGCGCTGTACGGTCATCATCATAAGTCACCTCCCGGTAAAGTTCCAGTAGCTCGGGAGGTTGCCCCTGAATTCTTCTTGCTGTCCCAGATGGAGCAATACCTACGACTCTGCAAAATCTTTTCAGATCCATGGTGTAAGGTTTATCATAAATTTTAAATGCAACAGAGGGACTGAAATGAGTGTTATTGAAGGTAAAGCTCTCAACAAAAATCTTGGTGAGCCTTGCATATTGCTCACTCTCATCCTGCATAAACTCCATCAAACCAACTTTGTTAACAAGGAATAAGAAATCATCAAGGATCCCTGCATCTCTCAAAAAGTCAGTACAAGGGAAGATAGATGCATGTGCAACACCATCATCCCCCTCATCACAATCCTCGGTGTCATAAGGTCCTCATTGTAGGATGGCCTACATCGAGCAGCAGACCTTGAAGGCCTTGTTGCTCTTGGTGCTTCCCTCTCAAAAATCTCTCCATAAGTGTGATTATGCATCTTCCTTTTCTGAAATTTTAACAAAACCTCATAAAAATGATTTTGGAGCAACTAAATCAAAGAAACTACTATAGAGACTTGCAAGAGGGCTACACATGCATCAAAACTAATTAATCTAAGCATAGAACAAGCATGCAAACACATCTAACATGTCACCTACAGTACTAAAATGCTCAAGAAATACACAACTAAACAAAATTCTACTTGGATAAACGGAGGAGTCACATACCGGAGAGCAAATGGTCCAAATCTCAGCAACAAAGATGGGCTGAGCAAGGAGATCGAAAATCTCGAGCAAGAGCAGCAAGAACACGGGTTTGAACAATGGTGGTGTGTTTGGTCGGGAGAGAGAAAGAAATGAGAGGAAGATGGGTGAGTGGAGGGCCAGGTGGGACCCACACCATGCCACGGCGCGGCCCACACCCCTGCCGCGCGGTGGGGTGGTGTGGTGGCATGGTGGGTCCCCCTGGTCAGCCCAGGCACTCCCACATTCCTCTTTAAAAACTAAGATTTATGGTATAATTTTCAGAAATTTTGAAAACTTTCATTTTGCACATTTTCTGGTATTTAAATAATAAACTTAGAGCAGAAATAGAATTTTATAAAGACCAATTTCAACTAAAACTTTGCAAGTTCAGTAACACAACAGTAGGTAAAACAAGGTTGAGAAATAAAATGTTGTTTAGTGCTTCTATGCATTTAAAACATATTTGTTAACAAGGTTGATCAAGTCTTGTCACCAAATAAATTTTATATGACATAAAAGAATTAAACCACATGAGACAATCATGTTACCTTAAATTGTATAGCAATAGATCCAATCATAATACTTTGAAATCCTTCTTGAGGTTCATAAATAGGGCAATCAATACTTCCCACTTTGATAGTTCTAAGATTGGCTATTGTATTTACTCCATATATCTTGTCCGGCTTTTTGGGAAAATAAACAGTATGCTCTTTGTCATTAACATTGAAGGTTACTTTTCCTTTGTTGCAATCAATAACAGCCCCTGCAGTGTTAAGAAAAGGTCTCCCAAGAATAATAGACATATTATCATCTTCAGGCATTTCCAACACAACAAAGTCAGTTAATATTAAACAATTATTAGCCACTTGAACAGGAACATCCTCACATATGCCAACAGGAACAGCAGTAGATTTATCAGCCATTTGCAAAGATATATCAGTTGGTATCAATTTTTCTAAATAGAGTCTCTTATAAAGAGAAAAGGCATAACACTAACTCCTGCTCCTAAATCACATAGAGCAGTTCTAACATAATTATTCTTAATAGAGCATGGGATAGTTGGTATACCTGGATCTCCAAGTTTCTTTGGAACCTTACCATTGAAAGAGTAATTAGCAAGCATAGTAGAAATTTCCTCATTAGGAATTTTCCTTTTGTTAGAGACAATATCTTTCATATATTTTGAATAAGGAGGCAATTTAATAGCATCAGTCAAAGGAATTTGCAAAAACAAGGGTTTCATCCATTCACAAAATTTATTATAGTGTTCCTCTTCCTTTGATTTATGTTTCTTATTAGGAAAAGGCATTTGCTTTTGCACCCAAGGTTCTCTCTCATTACCATGCTTTTAGCAATGAAATCTTCTTTAGTATACTTTTTATTCTTAGTATGCTTTTCAGGTTCATCTTCACTCTCCTCTTTATCAGAAGCATCATTTTTATCCTTATCATTGTTATGTTCATTACCACTTTCAGTTTCAGCATCAGAGATAGATATACTATTTGGATCATTAACATGCTCATTTTCTTTAATTGATTCAGGAGATTCTTCAACATGTTTATGTTTCTTCTTCTTTTTCTTAGAAGGGTACTAGTTTCATTAGCTAGTTGAGAATCTTGCTCAATTCTTTTAGGATGTCCTTCAGGATACAAGGGATCCTGAGTAGAAGCACCTCCTCTAGTTCCTACTCCATAAGCATGTTTTTCATTTTCTCTAGAAGCATTAACTAGCAGATCTTTTTGTACCTTAGTGAGTTGATCTATTTGAGTTTGAACCATATGGAAATGTTTAATAAGCATTTTAACATCATTAGAAGTTCTTTCCACAATATCATGCAATTTACTCATAGCTCTAGAATTTTCCATCAGATGATTCTGCACTCTCATATTAAAGTTATCCTGCTTAACAATATAATTATCAAATTCATCTAAGCATTGATCAGGAGTTTTAGAATAAGGAATATCCCTATCATCAAAATGTTGGAGAGAGTGTACCTCAACTACTGATGGGTGAGGAATTGGCTTACATAATTCTTCTATTGGTGGTAGATTCTTCACATCTTCAGATTTAATACCCTTCTCTTTAAGAGATTTCTTGGCTTCTCTCATTTCTTCATCACTTAGTTCAAGAATTCCTCTCTTCTTTGGTGTGGGTATCGGGGTCGGCTCAGGTATAGTCCAATCATCATGATTTTGGCTTATTTTATCCATTAATTCCTCAGCTTCATCTGGAGTTCTTTTCCTGAAAACACAACCAGCACAACTATCTAGGTATGTCCTAGATTCAACAGTTAGTCCATTATAGAATATATCAAGAAGTTCATTTTTAGCTAATTGATGTCCAGGCCGAGCTCTGAGTAAAGAACAAAACCTTGCCCAAGATTTAGGCAATTTCTCGGCTTCCAATTGTTTGAAATTAAAGATTCTCTGTAAAGCAGCATGTTGAGCACTAGCAGGAAAATATTTCTGGAAGAAAGCATTAACCAAATCCATAGGACTTTTAATGGATCCAGGAGATAAACTATTAAACCAAGTTTTAGCTTCATCTTTTAATGAGAAAGGAAATATTTTAGTAACGAAGTAACTGCGTTTCTTAATGTCATCAGAAAACACACTACTTAAAGTAGAAAGAGTGTTCATATGTTCTACAGCACTTTCATTTTCAGTTCCTCGAAAAGGTTCTTTCTCAACAATAGATATATGTGACAAGTCCATAGAGAAATCATAATCTTTATCTTTTATATCAATGGGAGATGTAGCAAACTTAGCATCAGGAGACAGTTTGTAATTAACAGCACGTCTTGCAAGAAGATTTTTAATAGCACTAGCATCTTTAGAAGCATTGCATTCTTCAATAAATTCATCATCAAGTTCAACATAAGATTCCTCGAAATCATCACTAGTATGATCTCTTAATTCAGGTGAACTAACAGGTGTAATGGGACTTTCATTAGGTGTTTCAGCATTTTCAGTTTGTTTTGACTTAGCAATTGTAGCATCTAGAAAAGGACCTAATGAACCACTCTCATCAAGCACAGTAGAAGCATCATCAAAATTTCAGAAGTATTTTCAGATTCAGCAGAAGTAGCAGCATGTGAAGTATGTGTATGTGGTGGTGTGACAAGTTGACTTATAACAGACGGTGAATCAAGAGCAGCAGAAGTGTTCAGAGTTGTACCTCTCCTTGTAGTGGATGGCAATATGCGAACCTCTCATCACGAGGTTTACCCATGATGAATGAATTGCAGCGAACAGTATCACTCTCAGGTGAGCTTATAAATAGAGCTATGCTCCCCGGCAACGGCGCCAGAAAATAGTCTTGATGACCCACAAGTATAGGGGATCGCAACAGTCTTCGAGGGAAGTAAAACCCAAATTTATTGATTCGACACAAGGGGAGCCAAAGAATATTTATAAGCCTTAACAGATGAATTGTCAGTTCAGCTGCACCTGGAAATAGACTTGCTCGACACAGTTTATCAGTAGCAACAGTTTTATAGCAGTAGCAGTAGTGAAATAATAGCAGCAGTAATAATTGAAGTAGACAGCAGGATTAAAATACTGTAGGCATAGGGATGGATGAACGGGCGTTGCATGGATAAGATAATTCATATAATAGTCAAGCGTAGGGCATTTGCAGATAGATAATAATAAAGTATCCAGGTAATAATCAATCATAGGCATGTGTTCCGTATTTAGTCGTACGTGCTCGCAATGAGAAACTTGCACAACATCTTCTGTCCTACCAGCCCGTTTGCAGCGGGGCCTCAAGGGAAACTACTGGTAATTAAGGTGCTCCTTTTAATAAAGCACCGGAGCAAAGCATTAACACTCCGTGAACACATGTGATCCTCACATTACAGCCATCCCCTCCAGTTATCCCAATTGTTGTCACTTTGGGGCCTCGGGTTCCGGACAATTATATGTGTAAACAACTTGCAGATATGATCTAAAACAATAATTATCCTCATGATTCAATAACATGTTCAGATCTGAAATCATGGCACTCGGGCCCTAGTGTCAAGCATTAAGCATAACAAGTTGCAACAATGACATAAAGTACTAACAACGGATACTAGGCACCATGCCCTAACAATCTGATATCTATTACATGAATGATCTCATCCAATCCCTACCATCCCCTTCAGCCTACAGCGGGGATTACTCACACATGGATGGGGGAATCATGGATGGTTGATGGAGAGGCGTCGGTGATGATGATGGCGATGATCTCCTCCAATTCCCCGTCCCGGCAGGGTGCCAGAACGGAGTTTCTGGTCCCCGAAATAGGGTTTTCGGTGGCGGCGGAGCTCTGGAGTGTTTCTGGAAAAAGCGTCGATCCCCTCGGGTTTTTAGGTCAAGGGGACTAAGTAGTCGAAAGGGGACGCGAGGTGGTGCCCGAGGGCCACACCACCCCCCGGCGTGGCCCAGCCCTGGCCGCGCGGGCCCATGGTGTGGGGCCCTGTGGCCCACCTCCGTCTCATCTTCTGGCTCCGTGTGTCTTCTGGAAAAATAGGAACTCCAGGATATTTTTCGGGAATTTTCCCGAAACTTGACTTTCTGCACAAAAACAAGACACCAGGGCAATTCTGCTGAAAACAGCGTTAGTCCGTGTTAGTTGCATTCAAAACATACAAATTAGAGGTAAAACTACAGCAAAAGTGTTCGGGAAAGTAGATACGTTTTGGACGTATCACCGGACTTTGTACCCTTCATCTGGAGGCGGAATGAGAAGGATGATGATGCAAGACGGATGGAGGAAAAAGACCAAGATGACACTCCTTCGACTGAACCTCCGACGTCCGCGGACGGAGACACTCACATGCCTGAAGCTAATGCTACGGGGCTAGGGGGCTCATCTCTTGGGCTGCTAGGATCATCGGATGTGCTTCGTGGCATTGCAGTTACGCCTTTTAATCCAAATCCCCAGACTCCAAGAGGAAAAGAGATTGTGGCGCAGATTTCTTCTAAACCTACTACAGGCATGACTGATCGTGTGGGCGTGGTCATAGTACTCTCGTCGTCTGCTACTGTGCTTGCGAGCTCGGCGCAGCAGCGCCACTGCACTGGAATGGTTTCATGGCCCACGGAGCTAGGCTGCTCGTCACCGCCCAGGGCGGCGGCTAGCACGCGGCCTAGCATGGACGTCGCTGGCCAGCCTGGCCTGCTGGACAAAGGTGCTGGGCCACTGGAGCTGAGCAGCTCTCTGCCGCCCACGGCGGCCGGTTCTCCTGTTGCCCAGGACCTGGACGGGCTAGGCCGGCGGACAGAAGCAGTGCAGAACAACTAGCTGGACCAGGAGCTGGCTTCGCAGCATGATGGGCTGGGCTGGAGTGTCGCTACACCGCTGCGTATGGAGGACGACGCTGCTGTTGCTGATGTCGCAGTTCAGGCGCCGGCGATTCCTGCTGACCGCGGGAAGCAGCGACTCGCTGACCAGCACGTGGACGACACCAACTCGTCGTTGGAGCCAACAGGCAAGTTGACGCTGGGAGGGGGTTCCACTCCAACTCTGTCCCCTCCGGTGTCGACTCCGTTAAGGAGAAGCGGGAGGCATACCGTCGCGGTGGACGGGACCTCCGACACGGATGAAGACTCCTTGATGAAGGCGATGCGGCGCAAGGCTGAACAGAACCTCGACACTGCTGGTATGAACAAAACACCCAAGTATTTTCTTGCCTTTTCAAATTCTAGCATTTCGGCTAAATTGAATAGCATAGGCTTTTCTTTGGGTAAAAATGCTGCAACTGTTACTGTTGCGACTAATGCACTAAGGAATTTGGAATATGACTGGTTAACAGTCATCCCAAAGGACTCGTGCAAGTCGCTGATCCCCCACATGGACGAGGAGGAGCTACATGACACAATTGATGTCCAGCTCCTCTCTCATCTAGTGGGGGATGTATCGGAGGCTGGCTTAAATGAGGCGGCACTAAACGCATTATATGACCTAAAAGCGTCTGGCCGTAAGTCCAAAGCTGACTCTCTTAAAAATAAGAATAAAATGCCACGGAAAAAGGCGAAGTTGTCCACACCCCAATTGTTTCCCGATGAATGGCGTTTTCGAGAACAGCAGAGGTCTTCGTGACTTGGCTAAACATGCTCGTATCGCTGATTTGATTCGGGATCATCAATTGGATTTTGTGGGAATTTCCGAGACTGGTAAACGAGACTTCTCTGCGAGTCTACTAAACCGATTATCTGGTGGTGTAGACTTTACATGGAAGTCCCGTCCGCCACGTGGTAGATCTGGGGGTATTTTACTAGGCGTCAGGACAGAAACCATGGATGTATTGGCTAGTTCGGAAGGGGACTTTCATATTAAGCTCCACATCCGTAACAAAGCCGACAACTTCACATGGAGTCTTGTAGCTGTGTATGGTGCCGCCCAAGATGAACATAAGTCTGCTTTTCTCAGAGAATTGGTTAACCTGGTAAAAGATAATCCATATCCTATTATTAAAGGTGGTGATTTTAATTTGCTAAGGTTCTCTCATGAGAAGCGTAGAGGAAGATTTGACACCCGTTAGCCTCTCTTATTCAACGCTGTAATTGACAGCCTTAGTCTAAGAGAGGTGTCGATGACTGGGAGGCAGTATACTTGGGCTAATAGCCTCCCAGAGCCAACATACGAAAAGTTGGACCGTGTATTGATTGACTCGGATTGGGAAGTTAAATACCCAATGGTCTCAGTACGGGCCCTCGAACGTATAGAGGCATTGTCAGATCATGCACCCATACTTCTGACCACGGGAACACCTAACCCATCTTGTAAACGCCAATTCAAATTTGAATTGGGCTGGTTACAGAGGGAAGGTTTTTTCGAAATGGTTAAAATGGTGTGGGAAAGACCAGTGCCTAGTATTAGTCCAATCCAAAGGTGGAATAATAAAATAAGCACATTGCGTAAACACCTGAGGGGTTGGGCTAGACATATGGTAGGTTAGCTAAAAAATGAGAAGCTTAGGTTGTCATCTATTATTGATGAACTAGAGGCTTTTGCGGAAATTAGACCGCTATCAACGCAAGAGATTGAACTAAAAAATTAGTCTAATGCCGAGATGGCGGGTCTTCTTCATGAAGAAGAGATTAAATGGTACCAACGATCAAAAGCCCAATTTAATTTGAAAGGAGATTCGAATACGAGATACTTTCATAGTCTAGCTAATGACAGACATAGAAAGAAACTCATTCATTCTCTTATTCAAGAGGAGGGCACGATTGAAGGCCATGAGCAACTCAAATCCGACATCACGAAGTATTATAAAAACTTGTTTGGGGAGCTGGATGCATATAATTTCTCGCTAGACGAATCCCAAACAAATAATATTCCACAAGTTTCCTATCAGGAAAACGCCCATCTGACTGCCCCTTACTCAGTGGAGGAGGTGAAGAAGGCCGTATTAAAAATGGAACACAACAAAGCACCGGATCCGGATGGTTTTCCTGCTGAGTTTTATCAAATTTTTGGGACGTAATCCAATCGGACTTGATCGAGATGTTTCATGCTCTGCATGCTAGACAACTCGAACTGTTTCGCCTAAATTTCGGTGAGATCATTTTGTTGCCTAAGGTTAATGGAGCAGAAAGGATTCAGCAATATAGACCTATCTGTCTCTTAAACGTTAGCTTCAAAATATTCACTAAAACCGCTACTATTAAACTTAATTCGGTGGCTGATCATGTTGCGAGACCCACTCAGATGGCTTTTATGCAGGGTCGCAATATCCTTGATGGATTGTGATCTTACATGAAACAGTTCATGAGATGCATCGGAAAAAGCTTAATGGAGTGATAATAAAGATCGACTTTGAAAAGGCTTATGATAAAGTCAAATGGTCTTTCCTACAACAAACACTCAGAATAAAAGGTTTTTCTGATGAGTGGCGCGCAATGATACATAGTTTCGTTTCCGGAGGAAGTGTCGCCATCAAAGTTAATGATGACGTTGGTAGATACTTCCAGACGAAAAAGGGATTACGACAAGGCGATCCATTATCCCTTATATTATTTGATATAGTTGATGATATGTTAGCCATAATCATTGAGCGTGCGAAATTGGATGGGCAAATCGTTGGAGTGGTTTTGCACCTGGTGGATGGCGGATTATCCATTCTCCAATATGCGGATGACACAATTCTTTTTATGGAACATGACATGGAAAAGGCAAGAAACCTGAAATTAATATTGTCAGCGTTCGAGCAACTTTTCGGTCTAAAAATTAACTTCCATAAAAGCAAAGTGTTTTGTTTTGGCGATACTCACGACGAGGCTGGCCAATATGCTGAGTTATTTGGCTGCGGGCTTGGCCAGTTTCCAATAAGTTATCTTGGCATCCCAATTCACTTTAGGAGGCTAACGATTGCTCAATGGAAGCATGTTGAGGAAAGACTACAAAAAAGGTTGAGTAGTTGGAAAGGAAAACTACTATCCCTGGGTGGGAGATTGGTTCTCATAAATTCAGTCCTAACTAATATGGTGGTGTATATGATATCCTTCTTCCAATTACCAAAGGGAGTCTTGCATCGATTAGATTACTTTCGATCTAGATTCTTTTGGCAAGGGGATAATGAAAAAAAGAAATATCGACTTGCAAAATGGGATGTAGTGTGCCGGCCTAAGGACCATGGTGGTCTTGGGATTCACGACCTTCAGGTCAAGAATAGAGCTCTCCTTGGTAAGTGGTTGTTCAAACTTCTCACCGAGGAGGGGTGTGGCAAACTCTTCTTAGGAGGAAATACATAGGCTCAAGTGCGCTATCACAGGTTTCTTGGAAACCAGGTGATTCGCATTTCTGGGCTGGCCTAATGGTGACGAAGAAATTCTTCTTCCCATATAGTTCTTTCTCCATTAAGGATGGGTCGGAGATAAGGTTCTGGGAAGATAGGTGGCTGGGAACTACCTCACACCGAGAACAATATCCAGCTTTATATAATATAGTCCATGGACGTCACAAGAGTGATATGCTTGTTCAAGTGTTGGTAGATAATACTCCAACAGTGACGTTCAGAAGAGATCTTGTTGGTACCAGGCTGGTAGCTTGGCACGAGTTGCTACAGCGCCTTCTGTTAATTTGACACAAGGGTCTGATGAGTTTCGGTGGAATTTACACACTTGTGGTAAATTCTCAGTGGACTCCATGTATAAAGCACTAATCCAGCCAGAAGTGCCGGTTGATAATAATAAGAAAATCTGGAAGATGAAGATTCCCCTAAAAAACAAGATTTTTGCGTGGTATCTTCGTCGAGGAGTTATTCTTACTAAAGACAACCTTGCAAAACGCAATTGGCATGGAAGTAAACAGTGTGTCTTCTGTCATAAAGACGAGACGATCAAACACTTATTCTTCGAGTGCAAGTTTGCTAGTTCTATATGGTCCATCATCCAGATATGTTCTACTATATACCCACCCAAAAGCATTGCCAATATTTTTGGCAATTGGCTGAATAAGGTGGATAATAGGTTTAAACAACTTATTAGGGTGTGAGCGCTTGCCGTAATATGGTCGCTTTGGCTATGTAGGAATGACAAGGTTTTTAATGATAAAAATTGTTCTCTTATGCAGGTTATCTAAAGGACTACTGCTACTCTCCGTTCGTGGTCTCAGTTGCAACGTGTGGGGCATCGAGACCTGTTTATGGAGGTGTGTACCAGACTGGAGGATACGGCGAGAGACTTTTTATCCCAACGTGGATGGCAGCATAATTTGCGGCTTGGTCCTCCAACACCATAGGCGTTCTTACAATTTCTCATTATGATATGTAATTCGCCTTTTTATGTTTCGAACTTCAGACTTGTTTCGGCTGTGTGCATCTTGGTTATGCAGAGGCTGGGTATAATACTTAAACCTTTTAAATAATAAAGCTCCCTTTATCTAAAAAAAAAATATACATATTGATATCCCGCTTTCCATTTTATATCATTTTGTCCATACACACGCTAGCTGTTACAAAGAAAATAGACATGCAAGATATTGCTGAAAACAGATGATATGTCGTTCTTCCGTATTTAATTTATGTAATTATTATATGTATTTGCTAAATCATATCTCTTTTATATGGATCGAATTGAGTATACTTGCATTGATTTTGCTGCCGACCGCCATATATGGATCTAATTGAGTGGTACATATGTAACAAAACCCAACAAAAACAACACGTCTACCTCACTGCGTAGGCCACCCTTGTGCTCTCGATTCTCACTGGAGAAGCTGCGGGAAGGGGTTGCGGTGGTTTGGCCGGAATCGTTTGCCGGAGGTGGAGAAATGTACGGCGGCGGCAAGAGTTTATCGCGCGGGGAACCCGTATATATAGTTGCAGGTCCATTTACGGGCCTCCTTACAAATATTTAAGGGTGGCCCCTTTTTCGGTTTGGGCCGTGAAAACGGGCCAAATCCTTAAATCTAAATCGTAAAACGGGCTAAATTCTTAAATCCGCCAAAATTTTAAGAGTTGGCTCTTTTTAAGGAGTTTTGCTAGAGATGCTCTAACACCCTCGCAACCGCTCTCAGCCATGCGTTGTCGCTGCCCCCTGGAATTGAACAAGTTGATTTCGTCTTGGCCGCTATAGCACACATGCGCTTTCACATTTTGGGCAAAGAACCTTCCATTTTTTTCCCTTCAATCCTGATAATCGATAATTGTGTGATTTGATTATGTGTTTTAAGATTCCATATAAAGCAATATACATATTGATATCCCGCTTTCCGTTTTATATCATTTTGTCCATAGACACGCTAGCTGTTACAAGGAAATAGACATGCAAGATATTGCTGAAAAGGGATGATATATTTTTTTAGATACAAAGGGCCTCGCCCCAGTTCCATTTCCTCGCGAAAACGAAACATCGTCTTACAGAGTTTTACAAAAGGCATAACACTCGGGGATAAACGACCACACGTCGCCCCAGAACCCAAAAAGAGTTTTAACAAAGCAAATCAGCCCAACAACTAATGTTTTTCAGGCAGTGCGCTGGAAAATATAACATGACAACACTGGAGATTTGACAGCCATCAGTCGTCTGGTGGGGGGGGAGGTGATCACGCCCTACGTATCACCTTCCAGCCTTCTTCGTCTTCAATCATCACCATCGATGTCGTCACCAGAGTATGCGCCAGGTCTTGAGTTGTGGCTTCCCAATCTTCATCATCTTTGTTGCACTTGGTTCCACACCTCGCTTTCCTCTTCAGAGGCCCATCAAGCAGCACCGGTTCTCTCACCCTGGATCTCGCCAAGTCAATGGCGGATGAGCTCGAGCCAATCTCTCCAGCCCAACCACCACTCTGCCCAGCATGTCCTTGGCACCTCCCGAGAGCAAAATTTGCCACTGGAAAAGTGTATAGTGTAACATTCTCCAGATTACCTGTATGCCAACCAATTGTCTCTGTTAAAGCAAAGTTTGTTTCTTGTTTTCCACAGCACCCACATAATGGCTGCATGGACAACATTGACTCCTACATTTCTTGATTCATTGAGCCAAAGCCTAGCAACTTTTTCAAAGGAATCAGGGCCAAATCTTTTTTCAGTAAGTCTACCAATTTCATTCCAAACCAATTTAGATACAACACAATCAAAGAATAAATGATTGCAAGTTTCAGGTTCAGAGCAAAAAAGGCAGGAAATATTATCAAGATGTTGTCTCTGAATCAAGTTATCTCTAGTAAGAATCTTGTTATGAGATACAAGCCAAAGGAAAAAAATGAATCTTTGGGGGAACTTTTATTTTCCAAACTGCATGCACATGAGTAGGGTTAATCCCTCTGAAGTTAACAAATGCATACATAGATCTAGTTGTGTAGATCCCTTTTGATTCAAGTTTCCAAATCACAGAATCCTCTTCATCACTAAGGTGTAAGGATTCAACAAAGCCTACTAGTTCATACCACTGCAACATCAGCTATTGATTAAAACATCTTCGGAAAGTCAGTTTTAAGTTTTGACCATCCCAAGCCTCAGCTACAGTAATGTTCTGTTCATTTGCCAAGATGAAAAGATCCCAATACTGGATGGCTAAGCTAGAGCTTCCCAGCCAGTGATCTTCCCAAAACTTAACTTTTCTACCATTACCCACT
This sequence comes from Poa pratensis, assembly GCA_947311845.1. Lineage (NCBI taxonomy): Eukaryota > Viridiplantae > Streptophyta > Magnoliopsida > Poales > Poaceae > Poa > Poa pratensis. The sequence continues at coordinate 14,577,931 of CAMZMU010000089.1, read as the reverse complement.
CTCCATTGGTATCCTATCCTGGCTGCATTAGCTGCCCACAGGACCCCTTCCCAAAAAGGTGAGACCCCAATTGAAGAGCAAGAAAAGATGTTAGGGTTATTGACATTATATTTATGATCAATAATCCGCTTCCAAAGCTTATTGTCCTCAAGATTGTATTTTTTAATCCATGTCGCCAACAGACACAGATTCATTTCAGCTAGGTTTGGGATACCTAGACCCCCAAACTCCTTCTTTTGGGAAACTAAGCCCCAGTTTGCTAAGTGATACTTGTGGTGACCCTCAAAGTCATCCCAGAGGCAGTGAGCCATTTGGGAGTTTATCAGAGCTATTGCCCACTTAGGGAATTTTATAACACTCATCAGGTAAAGAGGTATGCTTGCTAACACACTTCTAACCAACTCTAATTTGGCAGCATGTGACATCAGCCTACCTCTCCACCCAGCAGCCTTTTTAATCAGCTTATCTATTAGAGGTTGTAGATCCTCTTTTCTAAGTTTGCTATAATGCGGAGGTACTCCCAGGTACTTCAAAGGAAAAGTACCTAGCTTACAGCTCAGCATTTGAGCAAACTCTTGTGCATCCTCAGGGGTGACATTAATAGGAACCAGATCACATATTTAATTTATGTAATTATTATATGTATTTGCTAAATCATATCTCGCTTATATGGATCTAATTGAGTATATTTGCATTGATTTTTCTGCCCACCGCCATATATGGATCTAATTGAGCAGTATACGTATGTAACAAAGACCAATAAACAATAGAAAACCCGTCGACCTGACTGCGCAGGCTATAAGAATCGTGCGTGCCTATTCACCCTTGTGCTCTCGATTCTCAGCAATTCACGATCGATCTGGTTTTCCGGAGTGCTGCTGCCTCCGCCAAGTCGCCGGCCAATACGGCGACGCTGCTGATCGTCGTCGCCCGCTTACCGTACGTGTGTGCCTAACACTTCCGTCGACTCATCACCGGACTATTTGTCAAATCAAGGTACACAACACAATACGCCTGATATAATCGCCCTTTTGCTTCAGCTTTCCTGTACTCTGTTAGTTACAAATGGAGTAATAGATTACTTTTTCTCGCGACTGTTTAACTCTTGAATCTGGTATGCGCTTAAATTTCAGATCCAATCGTTGTCAGAAGTAGAGTTATGTTTGATCATAAAACAGTAGCAATTTTCACGGTTAGCTTAATTATCTATTCCCTCCGGTCCAGATTAAGTGGCATAATTAATTTGGGACGGAGTGAGTATGTTACTGATTTAGATAGTGGATAGTTTTTTGAACAAAACGGGCAATTGTAGATTCTGTGAGTGACGAAGGAGGAGAGATGTCCGTTGTGGATTCTGTGAGCCATCGTCACCATAGGAAGGGGAAGCTACAGAGCTACATCCCCAGCTTATCAATCTGGTCCATTTGTTTCGAGTTTTGATGGTGTGTGAAGAGACTAATATTTCCGTTGATCATTCATATAGTGCCCCAACAAATTTCCACCATCACGCAAGTCATCGTGTGGTTTGTGGATGTTGAACTCCATGAATACAATATGATATTAATTATTGCATAAAAATGGATATCCATCAGAGAATAAATTAGTGGATAACGTTGCTTAGTAAATATTACTGGTCAACATATTTTTTTTAAACCTAGAATATAATATTATAATTTCTTTTTTATAGATTGATTTTTTTCTCACATAACTTAAATTTGGTTTATGTAGCTATAGATGGGCTCAATCTAGGTTCCCATAGATGGCGGACACTGAGATTAGTTTACTGAAATTTTAAAAAAACATCATGTCCTTCTCTACAAAAACAAAATATATTGGTGTGGATCCATGACGCATTATTGACATGCGGAGATTAGGACTGTCATTTAAAAGGATGGATAGTTGGACGGCGATGTAAAGTAACATATACACATAGAGTAAAAATCATGTGCATGAAGAATGTTTAACACATAGAGTATATGTTTAAGAATACGAACATAACTTCATGAGTTTAATTTATTATTTCCTTTCCTTATTGTGGCTACAATTTAATTTTTTTGGCTCTTCGTCTCAGTTAACGTAACAACCTTCCATGGTTTCTATGTAGTGTCGATGCCAAAAACTGCTAGATATATGTAATCGATTCATTTGTTTTTTCGAATAAGCTAGTCCGACCTACATCTTACGGTGAACATATACTACTCCTGTACTCACCTTTCATGACTTTCAAATAACATTTATTTTACATGTATTGTCATACTCTTTTCCATTTAACAACTTCAGTTTCTCGAGAATCATTTTAGAATTGTTTATCAGGATAGTGAGTTGCACAAAGATGATAAGTGGTCGAGTTTTGAAGTAAATAAATGGCCATTATTGAAATGTACTCGCGGACCAATGCAATCGGATGGACATGCTAAATGCTTATTATATGATCCAATGTTACTTGAAAATGTACCTTTATTGATTTTTCAACAATTAACTATATTTACCAATTCATTACACCAATATTTTAAACATCTTGCAGCTCATCATGTGGCTTGTTTACCGATACATTATTTAAAAATAAGTTGCATGATGAGCTGTAAGTTGTTTAAAAATATTGATTTATGTGAATCGGTAATTATAGTCAATCATTGAAAACTAAATAAGTGTTGGTGTTATTCATGTCACATTGGACTGTATAGTGAATTTAGCATACCCATTTGATTGCATTGGCTTGAGAATACACTCCAATATTGGTCATTTAGTTACTTCAAGGTCCGGCCATTTATCAGCTTTGTCGAACTCACTCTTCGGACAAGCAATCATAAGAAGATTCTTGAGGCTGAACATGTTAATGAAAAGTAGTACAATTATACATGTAAACAAAATGATATTTGCCAATCATTAAAGATGATTATGGAAGTAGTAAATACTCCACGTAAGTAGGGTGTAGGTTAGACCGGCTCATCCGATAGCCAAACGAGTCGAGTATTTGTATACTGTGATTTTTAGCATTGACATTACATAGAAAACAATGAAAGGTGCTTTAGGATTTCTTAGTTAATAAAAACATTATCTGCTCGGATAAAAAAAGAGACCCTAGCCCGAGCTCCTCGCGTCGCCTCCTCCAGGCGACCGGGGAGCGAAACCCTAGCCCGAGCAGCCGCTCCCTCCTCCCACCCCCACCTCCCCTCGTTGCCCCTAGAGGCTGCCGACGGACAAAGGCTGCGCGGTGCCGGTGAAGGGGGCTGCGCGGATTCGCCCCTCACAGCCTTCTCTCGGTGGAATGGAGGAAGACCACCTCTGAAGCTCGGTGCCGCCACCCGCCCTCGCCTCCTCGTGCGCCGCCCTTCTCCTTCGCTTCCTCGTGCATGTCCCGTCCGCCGCCTTGCCCCTGCGGCTACGGGTGCAGCTCCTGCCGGCGCGGGCTTCTCCGGACCCGATCTGGCCCCGGATGGGCCTGGCGGGCTGCCCTGCCGGGCGTCAGCGGGGTGGCCTCTGTTGGCCGGTGCTGCGCCCTTGGGGGTGCGAGGGTCGTCTTCCTACCACCTTGGCCATCATCCTGGAGCGGATTGCCGCTAGGGCTGGCTAGTGTCGTGGCTTCGCAGATGGTGGCCATGGTGGCGACGTGCTCCATACGTGGGGGGCCGTCGTGGCTGGGTGGTGAGCCACCTATGTCTCCCCATCATTGTCTACTGGTGTGCTCATGGTTCTGCAGATGGCGGCCATGGGTGCGGTCTCCTCTCTGATGGTAGCTTCTCCTTGCCAGTTGCTAGGCCCTCACGTCGGATCCTTGTCGAAGCCCTATGGCGTGTCTGGCGTGGGTGGTCTTCGCACGTGCTCTCAGCTAGCCCACCCTTCGGTTATATCGAACCCAGATGAGGTTGGGGTTGCCCTCGATGGTGCTACGCCTTTCAACTACGGCGACAACCCCCACGTGCAGTGAGGGTGTCTCTGAGTACCTTCGACTTCAGCCGGCGGCACAAAGGCGTCGTGGCGTCGTCTCTACCGCGCGCGACCTTTCGGCCAGGCCCCTGACACAGGTGGTGTCAGTGCGTTGTGTGGCCTCGGATGCATGCTGGTGTTCGATTACGTCAATGGTGCAGTGTCTTGGATGGGTCTCCGCTGTCATGCCATGTGGACTCCTCCTTGTGATCGCAGTGCTTGGGCCGCGATGAGTTTTTAATCAATCAACTGTCTCTGAGGTTCTCGGAGTGACCCCTCTTTTGTGTGTTGTTGGTGTGCGTTATTTTCTTTTATTTCTCTTCTCATGTACCCCTTGTAAACTTTGGTTCATTTGAACCTATCTTGTAGAGGCTGCAAAGCTTCATAGGCAACATTTTGAGCAATAAAGTTCAGGCTGGCCCTAAGAGCCCGCCGTAGTCACGCTAAAAAAAAGACAATGAAATGTCGTCACGTTAACTGGGACGGATAGCTGACAAAAAAATTCCACTATAGCCACATTTATCAAAAAAATAACAAATAATATGAAATTAAACTAACAAAGTTATGTACGTAATTTTACCATGTCATGTTGTAGATAATCAACTGATCGTCGTACAATGTTGGGTGTTCCCCTGGACTTCATGAATCCGCGCCGATTGGGTTTTGTAGGGAAGGAGCATATTTGTCGTCTCTTCCATGGGAACTTTTGTTGAGCTCATCTGTACTTACATAAAAAATTAAATTTATGTGAGCAAGGCAATAAATATTATGAATATGAAGTTAAAATATTGTATTCTAGGTCCAAACATCTATATGTTGACAATGTTGTCGAATCGTTGTTGTTCGATACAATTTAAAATCTTTGACAAAGATAATTCCATATAACTAATTAACCATATATGCGTGTCATTCTGAGGCTTGAAGAAAAAATTGGGATCGGTTGGTACTATAACCGGGTACATGATAAAAACGTATGATTTGATCTTATGCAAACTTATAAAGCTTGCGTTCAAAATTGAAGTAAAACAATATTGAGTAGAAAGATACTATTGTCATTGAACAGTTCTATCTAACTTTTTTTTCATGGTTTCAGTTCTGTTGGCTCCTAGGATGTACTCCCTCCGTTCCTAAATATAAGATGTTTTAGGTTTTGTCCACATTCACATTTATTTAGATGTATGTGGACATATTTTAATGTGTATGTACACTCATTTGGATTTGTACCTATCCAACATGTGAGTTAGATAGAACATCTTACATTGTGGAACAGAGGGAGTATACAACATGCGGACCACTCTTCCGAACCTAATAGCATGTTCTATAGCTTCTAGGTCTGGCCAGAATGTGGTCGATACGTGAGAAGATTAGTTTGGTTCCAGCACCTAGAACCAGCCTGACGAAGCATGGAGAAAAGGTAGCAATAGGATACCAACCTGAAGCGAGCAAACTATGCTCTAGCCGAGGACATCGTGGTTGTCGGCTCATCTACTAATGTGCATCCATAATACACTAACAGCGTGTGTGTGGTTACCCGCATTATTCCTGTCAGATGCAGGAACCGGGTGTTTAATTGTTTGCATTGCCTCCTAATTCAAGGTTGCATATATGGAGAAGATTGCAGGGGCTCAAGTGTATCAACTGGGAGTGCTTGTGCTGTGAAATTGTATTACTTCTAACAAGATATGTATATATTGAGAGGTAAACCTTAAGGAAACAAACAGGTTGTGGAATTTATAAGGTGCTAGTTGCTAGGTTCTCCAATAATCTAAAAAGATCAGAAGTAAAAAAAAAAGTGAAGATTTCAATTCCTATTACAAGTTTTGAAGGTTTCAACACTGCAGCTTTCGACCCCGGAAATATTAGTAATTGTATTTTGCAACTAGTCAGTTTTCTGCAGTTAACTTAACAAGCTGTTGAACGAGAGGATTAATGACAAAAATTGAATGTGCGAAATCCTGTCTCGTGTTTTTCATGTTGGTGTTGAAAAACTACACACGGTTTAACCAAGCCCATTGTACCTTTCAACTCAAAGATCAACTACTTCTACACAGATTTTCTCTTGGGAAAACAATCAAAAAATGAAAGAAAGAAATGCTCTTCGTCCCCATCTTTGTGGCAGCATGGTAGTAGGACGTGGACAAGCTGCTCAGCTCTCTTGGGAAAACAATCAATTACTTCCGCAACTATCTTCTCCGGTGCAAGCTGCTCCGCTCTTACTCACGGGCTCTAGATATGGACAAAGTTCCAAAACTTTGCCACTATTTTTTTTTTTTTTGAAACTATGGGGCAAAAGCTTTGCCCCTTATATTAATTAAGAGAGAGTTGGGTGAACAAGACAACCGAAATAAAGATACAACCGGACTACTCTCCCGGTAAAATTTCTCCTAAACGCTTAGCGCCCGCAAGAACCCAAATCTTCGCCTCGTTCTTGATCTTTGCGAGGATGGCTTGCGAGGAAGTGTGCTTGTTCCGGAAAACCCTCGCATTTCTCTCATTCCAAATCTCCCAAGAGGTTAAGAGGACAAGAGAGGCCATCGCCTTGCGGTTAGGAACCCCAACGCCGGACATTTGTTCCCACCAAGCCTTGAAAGAGAGCGTCGGCCAACGCGATTGGTCAAGTTGGACACCTAACCAATCCTTCAAGAGGGACCAAATCCTAGTGGTGAAACGGCAATGAAGAATAAGGTGGTCCGCCGTCTCGGAGTCTCCTTGCAAAGAGGACAATTACCACAATTTTGCCAACCCCTACGGGCAAGACGATCGGCCGTCCAAAGCCGGTTTTGGAGAGCAAGCCACGCAAAAAGCTTGGTCTTGGGAGGCGCCCAAGCTTTCCAAACAAGCCGCTTCATGTCGGTGAAGGTAGTGCCAAAGAATTGCGCTTGGTAGGCGGACTTAGCGGAGTACTCACCATCCGGCGTGAGATTCCACACAATAGAGTCTTCTATGGTGGCGTCAAAAGCGAAACCTTGCAACCTCGTACATAGATCAACAAACTCAAACACATGCTGCATGGTGAAGTCCTCGTCCATTTTTATCTTCCGGATCCAAGCATTATTGAGCAAAGCTTGGGGGATGGTCCAATTCTTCCTTGACGAGGCGTCGAAAATAAGGGGCGCAATGTCCTTTGGCTTGAGCCCATTGAGCCAAGGAGCCTCCCAAAAATGCGTCTTTGCCCCGTCCCCGATCGTGATGGTTGTGGAGGCATAGAAGAGGTCCATGTCCTCCGATGTGCATGGAGTGCCCAAACCGGCCCATATCTTGTTGGGGTCCTTCCAAAGGAGCCACAGCCAACGAAGCCTCAACGCCCTCGCAAACCTCTCGGTGTGGAGGAACCCAAGACCACCCATATCGGTGGGACGACACACGGCTTCCCAATTCACTTTGCATTTGCCACCGGAGGCCTTGTCGGTACCCGCCCAAAAGAAGGCACGGTAAATCTTGTTAAGCTTGACGGTGAGACCCGGAGGAATGAACAAGGGCGTTAAGTGGTAGATTGCTTGTGAAGCGAGGATCGACTTCACAATAGTGCCCCGGCCGGCCATGGTAAAAAATCTACCGTGCCATGGGGGCACCTTGCTTGCACACTTGTCCACAAGATGTTGAAAGTCGGCCAACCGTAGTTGCCAAATAGAGAGGGGAAGCCCTAGGTATCTCATTGGGAAAGATGCCCGCACGACCGGAAGACCCTCTAGAATGTTGTCGAGGTTGACGCCGCCACATTGGATAGGAACCACGGAGCTCTTATGGACATTGGTACAAAGACCGGTCACCACACCAAAACCGTAAAGGATGCTCTTGAGATTTTTGATATCCTCCTTGAAAGGTGCCACAAAAATGGCCGCATCATCCGCATAAAGAGAAGTCCGCAAGACGGTGCCCCTCCCACGGATCTTGAGAAGGAAAGAGTACACCAATGTGAGCTCAAACCACAGGCGTTGATCCCAGAGTGTTGGCAGCATCAACCTCGTGGCAGCATCAGCTGGTCGACAGACTACAGAGCGGATCAGAGTCTCACGCGAAAGCACAGTCTAGCTAAGCAGGGAAGCAGAGCAATGGAGGCTTGTTTCCCCTGCTTGGGTGCGAGAAAGGGCAGGGTGCCACCGCCACCGGGGGAAGCAACTCCGGACGATCCGCACCACCGCAACAATGTCGCTGCGGGCGCTCGGACGTTTTCGTTCGAGGAGCTCGCGGCGGCGAGCAGGGCTTCGGCGAGGCGCACCTCGTCCCTGGGAAGGAACCGAGTCTGTACAAATGTCACCTTTGTAAGCGAAGGTGATCGTATCGCTACCGTCCTTGTTGTACCTACCTTAACCACCGTAGATACTCTCCTGTAATCGTGGTAGGGTTAGGGTTTTAGGTCGGTTCCTCTCTCTTGTACTTGTGTATATATACACAACCCGATGCATCAATACAATTGCGTTGCACAATTCTTTTGCTCTATCCTTCTTCATGGTATCAGCCTCCTCCCGATCCAATCTCTAAACCTCTTCCGCACCAACTCCAGCCATGTCAAGCCCCTCTCGTTCCTCGATCTCGGGCGGCTCCGGCGGCTCCTCTGCTGGCAATCTCTTTGCACCGCCGCCTGCATCTGTCGCCACCATCCAGACCATCCCCATCCGCCACCATGTTCCGGTCATCCTTGACCTCGAGGACTCCACCTTCACCACATGGCAGACCTACTTCATGGTCACCTTCCGCAAGCTCGGCCTCCTCGACCACATCGACGGCTCCCTCGACGCCAAGATCATGGAGATCGACCACTCGTGGACGCAGATCGATCAGTGCATCGTCTCGTGGATCTACACCACCATCTCCCAGGACGTGCTCAACATCGTCATGCAGCCCACCGACAACGCCGCGTCCCTCTGGCGCACCATCAACGAGCTCTTCCTCGACAATCAGCTCCAGCGCGCGGTCTACGCCAAGCAGGAGTTCCACAATCTCGTCCAAGGCGAGATGACCATCACGGCGTTCTGCTTCCGGCTGAAGTGCCTCGCCGACACCCTGCGTGACGTCGGGTCCCCTGTCGACGACCGCGACATGCTGATCAACTTGATCCGTGGCCTCAACAACGACTTCGGCCACTACATCGCCGCTCTCACCTTCCACCCAGAGGGTCTCACCTTCGCCAGCGCCCGCTCCTCCCTTCTGCTCGAGGAACGCCGCCTTCTTCACTCTGCTCGCCAGACGCAGCAGGCCACCCAGCTGGCCGCGCTCTACGCCGGGACCCCGTCTCTGCCCGCGCCGCACCAGCCCGCCGCTCGCTCCACCAGCAACCAGGGCGGCGGCTACTGCGGCAAAGGGAAGAAGAAGAAGAAGACCTGGCCGGCCCTCCCATCTTCAACGGTGGTCCCCGCACGCCTTCGCCCCCAGGCGTGCCCACCTACACGCAGCTCGCCGGCATGTTCCAGGCATGGCTGTCTCATGGGCGTGCTCCCGTCGGCGGCCTCGGCACTGGCGACCCTAGCATCCTCGGCGCCCGTCCGGCTTCGGCTCCGGGCCAAGTTGTGCCGCACCACGCGGGGTTCTCGGCCTACTCCCACCCCGCCACGTACCAGTCGCAGCCTACCAGCTGGGACCCGACGCCCCTGCACCACGCTCTCCAGAACATGTCGCTGCAGCCTGTCGGCGGCTACCAGCTCCCTCTGCCCGCCAACAACGCTGGAGACTGGGTTCTCGACACCGGCGCCACGTCCCACATGACTAGCGACCTTGGTATCCTCTCTACTTCTACTCCTTCTCACTCATCTTCTCGCATTATTGTTGGCAATGGTGCAAGTCTACCTATAACTCATGTCGGCAACTCTTTTGTTTCCACTCCCTCTACCTCTCTTCATCTCCGTAATGTTCTCGTTACTCCCAAACTAGTCAAAAACCTAGCTTCAGTTCGTTGTCTAACACGTGATAATCCTATAACCATTGAATTTGACTCTCTTGGTTTTTCTGTCAAGGATCTTCACACCAGGGCGGTTCTCCTGCGATGTAACAGCTCCGGTGAGCTTTATCCGCTGCCCAATGGACGGACGCATCAGCACTCTCTTCACGCCACCACCTCCTCCAACCTCTGGCATCAGCGGCTTGGCCACCCCGGAGAACCTGCATTAGCGCGCATACTATCTACCTTTCCGTTTGCGTGTAATAAATCGCCGTCACACACCTGTCATGCGTGTCGGCTAGGAAAGCATGTTAGACTTCCCTTTAGTGTTTCCAATTCTCAAGCTAGTGCTCCGTTTGCTTTAATTCATTGCGATGTATGGACCTCTCCTGTTTTGAGTATTTCCAAATATGAATATTATCTTGTCATTCTTGATGATTTCTCTCATTATACATGGACTTTTCACCTTCGTCGTAAATCTGAGGTTCACAATATACTTCGCAATTTTCATGCCTACGTTGCCACCCAATTTCAGCGCCCCATTCTCTCCCTACGTACTGATAATGGTCGAGAATTCGATAACCACGCCACTCGCAACTTTCTCGCCGAACATGGCATTCTCTTTCAACTTACTTGCCCATATACCTCCCAACAAAACGGCCGTGCTGAACGTGTCCTTCGTACGCTTAATGATAGTTTGCGTGCTCTTCTTTTCCATGCCCATCTTCCTCCCAAGTTTTGGGCCGAAGCACTCAACACAGCCACCTATCTCCTAAACCTACGCCCTTGCCGTCCACGCAGCTTCTCTACCCCTCATGAGCTTCTGTTTGGTCGTGCACCTGAGTACCAGCATCTCCGCATCTTCGGTTCCCTATGTTACCCGAACACTGCTGCCACGGCGCCACACAAACTCGCTCCTCGCTCCGTAGCGTGCGTCTTTCTTGGGTACCCCAGCGATCACCGTGGATATCGCTGTTACGATCCTAACACCGGTCGTGTACTAATATCTCGTCATGTTCTGTTCGACGAGAGTGTTTTTCCTTTTAGGAAAATCACCGCCCCGCCGACTGCATCGGCCTCTTCCATGCCTCTCATGCACGACGACACGCCGGTGTTCATCCCTGTGCAGACGCGCACGGCTCGGGCTCATCCTCGCGGACCACCTCCAGCTGCTCCGCTCGCCAGCCCGCCGACCTCTCCTGCCCTGTCATCGGCCACGCCTACGAGTTCTTCAGCTTCTCTGCCACGACAGGACCTCAGCCCGCACGCTGCCGGGACACCGCCTTCGCCGGTTTCCTCTGCCCGGGCAGGTTCGTCGCCAGCACCGTCCTCACCGCATGCTGGCTCCGCTTCTTCGACACCTGCGGCTTCCTCTACGGTCGGCTCCTCTCCCTCGACACGAGACAGCCCTGCAGCGGCTGTCCTTCCTGCTGTGCCGCTGCGTCCTCACCCGATGCAGACCCGCGCCATCACTACTGGGAAAACCCTTATAGGTAGGTTACATTCTGTGGCGCACCTGGCTTGGTGCGCCACAGAAAGTCATATTTCTGTGGCGCACCTGGCCATGTGCGCTGTGCGCCACAGAAATGTGACTTTCTGTGGCGCACCAAGCCAGGTGCGCCACAGAAAGTCACATTTCTGTGGCGCACCAAGCCAGGTGCGCCACAGAAAGTTATCCGGGGGCGGGTTAAAATTTGAAAAAAATAATTCTGTGGCGCACCTGGCACGTGCGCCACAGAAAGTTGACATTCTGTGGCGCACGACATTCTGTGGCGCACCAACCTTGGTGCGCCACAGAATTATTTTTTTCAAATCCCACCCACCCACCCACCCCCCGTGGATCGCCTTTTTTGTCTTGCAGAAAGTAAAAGAAAATGATAAAAAATTCAATAAATAAAATCTTTTGACATGTAGTTAGGTATGAGTGTCTAGTAGGTATAGAAATTTTGAAATATGAATTTTGACCTTTTCTGCAACAAATGAAAAAGAAATCTTGTAACAGCCATAACTTTTGCATACGACGTCGAAATAACGCAAAAAATATGTCAAAAAAAACGTGAGAAAAATCCGAGTTCGATTCCACCCGGTTTACCCGGTCAACAATTCACAGATTCCTCAAATTCGAAAAGAAAAAAAAGTTATTTCAAACAGACGATTTTTCGCAGCAAAATCAAAAAGAAAGAAAAAAGAAAAAAAATTCAAAAAATTCAAATTTTCAAAAAGTCCAAAAAAGACACAGAAATGTATAACAAAGAAGATTGTTGAATTTTTTGGATTTTTTTGAAGTGTTTTGACTTTTTTGAAAATTTTGGATTTTTTGGATTTTTTGGATTTTTTGAAATTTTTGAAATTTTTTGAATTTTTTTGGATCTTTTGAAACTTTTGAATCTCCATTTGAAACTTTAGAAGTTTTTGAAAAATCTGAAATTTAAAAACACAAATTTATAACACATACCACACATATACATACAAGACTTAAGAGGGTTCATATGATATATATATCAATAAGAACTTGAGAAGCACAAGGGTAGGTGGAGTGGGTGGAACTTAGAAGTTAAGCGTTCTAGGTTGGAGCAATTTGAGGATGGGTGACCTGGCGGGAAGTTATGAGTTCAAATAATTCAAAAAATCCGAAAATAATTCAAATAAATAGGATTTTTCATATTATTTCTTTTTTTGATTTTTCTGAATTTTTTTGAAACTTTTTTATATTTTTTTGCATTTTTTGAAAGGTGACATTTCTTTGTGGCGAGAATTCTGTGGCGCACCCAGCAATTTGGCGGGTGCGCCACAGAAATCTAATTTGGTGCGCCACCGATAGCCTTTTCTGTAGTAGTGCATGCGCGGTGTGGTTCGCCCCAATCAGCAGCTCCGTGACTATGTTCTCGAAGCCTCCACCGTCGACATGTCACCTCTTCCGACCTCTGCTCGCACAGCTCTTCGTGATCCCAACTGGGTCGCGGCCATGCAAGAGGAATTCGATGCGCTCAAGGCTAACTCGATGTGGGATCTTGTTCCCCGGCCTCGGGGTGCCAATGTCATCACCGGCAAATGGGTGTTTCGCCACAAGCTCAACTCCGATGGCTCCTTGGCACGCTACAAAGCTCGGTGGGTCATGCGTGGGTTCAATCAACGTCCCGGCATTGATTTTGGGGAGACATTTAGCCCGGTTGTGAAGCCTGCAAGTGTCCGAACTGTGCTGCACATTGCCGCCTCGCGCTCTTGGCCTGTTCATCAGCTGGATGTCAGCAACGCCTTCCTCAACGGCGTTCTCAACGAGCGAGTCTACTGTCAGCAGCCCATTGGATTCGTTGATGCCTCGCAGCCCGATCATGTCTGCTTATTGTCCAAGTCTCTGTATGGACTCCGACAGGCTCCCCGAGCGTGGTACACTCGCATTGGCGGTTTTCTCTCCCGGATTGGCTTCTCTCCAACGCGCTCCGACACCTCTCTGTTTGTCCTGCGCCGTGGCACCGAGACAGCTTACCTACTGCTGTATGTCGACGATATCATCTTGACAGCTTCGTGTGACGTGTTTCTTCGCCATCTCACCACTCAGCTGCAGTCCGAGTTCAAGCTCAAGGATTTAGGCCCTCTTCACTTCTTCCTTGGCGTCCATGTTCGCCGCACTCCCAGCGGGTTCTTCCTCTCTCAAGAGAGGTACGCCGACGAGATTCTTGATCGTGCTGCCATGTCAAATTGCAAGCCCACCGCTACACCAGTTGACACCAAGCCCAAGACCTCCTCCACTGATGGTCCTGCTGCCCCTGATGCCCCGTTCTACCGCCGCATTGCCGGTGCACTTCAGTACTTGACACTCACCCGCCCGGATATTGCTTATGTCGTTGGACAAATCTGCCTACACATGCATGCACCGCGTGATGTTCACTGGGGATTGATCAAGCGTCTGCTCCGCTACATCCGTGGTACTTCCTCTCATGGTCTTGTCATCAAGGGTTCGTCTACTCTTGATCTTGCTGCATACACTGATGCGGACTGGGCCGGCTGCCCTGACACACGGCGATCTACATCGGGGTTCTGCATTTATCTTGGCGACAGTCTTATCTCTTGGTCCTCCAAACGGCAACAAATCGTTTCACGATCTAGTGCTGAGGCAGAGTACCGGGCTGTGGCAAACGCTGTTGCTGAGTGTTGTTGGCTTCGACAGCTTCTGGGCGAACTGTTCTGTCCTATTTCTAAGGCGACGATTGTCTTCTGTGACAATGTCTCGGCGGTGTATCTCTCTGCTAACCCAGTTCACCATCGGAGAACGAAGCATATCGAATTGGATATTCATTTTGTACGCGAGAAGGTAGCCCTAGGCCAATTTCGGGTTGTGCATGTTCCTACTACGGCACAGTTGGCCGACATCATGACAAAAGGTCTCCCGACAGCGTCTTTTGAGTCATTTCGATCCAGCCTCGGCATCATCTCCGACGATGCTTCGACTGAGGGGGGGTATAAGCGAACGTGATCGTATCGCTACCGTCCTTGTTGTACCTACCTTAACCACCGTAGATACTCTCTTGTAATCGTGGTAGGGTTAGGGTTTTAGGTCGGTTCCTCTCTCCTGTACTTGTGTATATATACACAACCCGATGCATCAATACAATTGCGTTGCACAATTCTTTTGCTCTATCCTTCTTCAACCTTAAGAGCGTGAACCAGGTACGATCAATTGAACAGAGCCAGCTAACTCCTTGTTTCATCATGATCGATGTGAGGGGAAAATCGTGTACATTCGCAGTTTGCACAACTCTCAATGTGAGAAAAGGCAATGCACAGCACCGAAGAGGCTAGCAAATTTGGATGGTGGAAGTGCCAAAACCGTAGCTTAACATTAGCCAAAAAAGAACTCACAAGTTTATTGCAAACAACTAGCAGGTTCAACATTAAGCGCATGGTTAACATTTACCCCAAGGAGGGCCGTTCACGGCGGCACAAGTACCCCGTTAGATCCCTCGACCTTCACACACAACCTAGTTATTACGAACCACTTTTCAGACATGGAAAGCTATCAAGTCCAACTACACCTTCAACAATTTTAGTGTTTGTAGTACGGTGCAAGCTTAAAGACAATAATCCACTAATGATTTTAACTTAATTAACCAGCAAGCTTTACCATCTATTACTTAATACCTCAAACGTTTGCAAGGAATCTGGTTATCAAAGTTCAATGATCTACAAGATTATGCAAGTTTTTCATTATACCACTACCACACGCAACATTTTCTGAACCAACATATTAACCAAGCAACTCTCCAAACAAATATAAGTGAAGCAAGAGAGTACTTTCTACAAAAGAACTAATAGCTCTGACAAGAGGTACATGAAAACCAAGAGCTAGAAGCTAAACAGCGCGAAAATTGAATACTCAACAGATATAAGTGAAGAATAGGAGTATTCTCATGAAAAAGCGGGGCGTGTCTCTCTCCCAATCAAGAATGCTAGGATCCAGTCAAGCTTTATTGAAAATAAAAGATGCAATACTGAAAATAAAAGCACACAGACGCTCCAAGAAAAGCACATATGATGTGAAAGAATTAAAATATAGTTTCACTAGAGATGACCTGATAATTTTGACGATGAAGAAGGGGATGCCTTGGGCATCCCCAAGCTTAGACGCTTGAGTCTTCTTGAAATATGCTGGGGAGATCCATGGGAGCCTCCCCAAGCTTAAACTCTTCACTCTTCTTGATCCTATTATATCATCCTTCTCTCTTGACCCTTGAAAACTTCCGTCACACCAAACTCAAAGTAGATCTCATTAGAGGGTTAGTGCATAATCAAAAACTCACATGTTCTATATAGGCGCAATATGACTTGTTACTTTAAACATTAGATACAGCCACTGATGTTATGTGAAGCTCTTCCACCCAAAAAAATAATTTCACTCAACACTAGTAAAAGAGAGAATGCAAAATAAAAAGGCATAATCTGTCTAAAACAGAACAGTCCGCAAAGACGAATTTTTTCAAGGCACTTACGACGCTCAGATCGAAAAACTCTAGATAATGAAAGTTTCAGACATTCATAAAGATTACGCACAAAAATTTTCAGATTTAATTAACAATCTGGTGATTTTAGGAATTTCGTACAGTGAACAGCAAAAATATGTTTCTGCGCAGCAATCAAAATTAAGCATCATCTTAACATTAGAGGCTACTCTTGGCACAACAATGCGAGAAAATAAAGATACAAAGGAGTTGCTACAGAAGTAAACAAGCACCTTGACTCAATAAAAGAAAAATTGCAGAAAAATAAAATGGGTTGCCTCCCATAAGCGCTTTTCTTTAACGCCTTTTAGCTTGGCACGATAAAATCCACAATATAACCATCACATGAAACATTCTTATCATGATCCATATGCATAAAAGTATCAATATTTTCTACATAAGCAAAGTTCTTTTTATTAATAATAATAGGAGTAGGATCATTATGAATAACTTGAACAAGATAGACAAGTTGTATATTAGAGGGATGGTTGTGAGTAATCTCTCCATAATTATGACAAGCCTCATGAGGATGATTGTAATTATAACCTATGTCATATTTATCATCACAATGATTATCAAAGACTGGAGGCATAGTATCATCATAAACAATAGAATAGTTATCTTCCAAAGTGTGTTCATTTGTAAACATATCATCATCATTTTTACTAGAAGGAGAGGTCTCAACTATATAATCATCGGTACCTGATACGTCTCCAACGTATCCATAATTTCTGCTGTTCCATGCTTATATTATACCATTTGCTACATGTTTTGTATACACTTCGTATCACTTTTATGCATTTTCTGGGACTAACCTATTAACAAGATGCCACAGTGCCAGTTCTCTGTTTTCTGCTGTTTTTGGTTTCAGAAAGTTACTTCTGGAAATATTCTCGGAATTGCACGAAACAAAAGGCCAGATCCCTATTTTTCCAGCACGTACACGGAGTCCGAAGGAGACACGAAGGGGAGCCACGAGGTGGCCAAACCACCAGGTGGCGCGGCAGTGGGCCCAGCCGCGCCTGCCTGTGGTTTGGGCCCCTCGGGGGTCCGCCGACATCGCCCCTTCGCCTATTTATTCCCCGAGACGTGAAAACCCTAAAACACCGAGCCTTTCATCCAGAACATATTCGCTGCCGCCGCCGTCGTCAACCCTAACTCGGGGGGTTTCTGAAGCTCTTCCCGGCACCCTGCCGGAGAGGGGAATCATCACCGGAGGGCTCTACATCGCCATGCCCGCCTCCGGAGTGATGCGTGAGTAGTTCATCCTTGGACTATGGGTCCATAGCAGTAGCTAGATGGTTGTCTTCTCCACTTGTGCCATCATGTTTAGATCTTGTGAGCTGCCTATCATGATCAAGATCATCTTATTGTAATGCTACATGTTGTGTTTGCTGGGATCTGACTTATATTGATACCTATGTGGAGCTGAATATTATATTATCATGTCTATGTCATTTGTGATCTTGCATGCTCTCCGTTACTTGTTGAAGCCTTGGCCAAGTGAATACTTGTAACTCCAAGAGGGGGTATTTATGCATGATAGTTGGGTTCAACCTCTATTTAACCTGGGATAGTGACAGCAAGTTCTAAGGTTGTAGATGTGTTGTTGCCACTAGGGGTAAAACAGCAATGCTTTATTCAAGGATGAATGTATTGTTTACATTACGCACATTACTTAATGCAATTGTCTGTTGCTTGCAACTTAATACTAGAAGGGGTACGGATGTTAACCGGAAAGTGGACTATTTAGGCATAGATGCATGCTGGATAGCGGTCTATGTACTTTGTCGTAATGCCCAAATGAATCTCATAGTAGACACCACAACTTACACATGCATGTTATATGCACTTATCAATTGTCAATTGCCCAGCTGTAATTTGTTTACCCAGCATGTTAGTTATCTTATTGGAGAGACACCACTAGTGAACTGTGGACCCCGGTCCATTCTTTTACATCTGAAATACAATCTACTGCAATCATTGTTCTCTACTGTTTTATGCAAACAAACATCATTTTCCATACGATACGTTTAACCCTTTGTTTTCAGCAAGCCGGTGAGATTGACAACCTCACTGTTAAGTTGGGGCAAAGTAATTTGATTGTGTTGTGCAGGTTCCACGTTGGCACCGGAATCCCTGGTGTTGCGCCGCACTACACTCCTTCACCAACACCTTCGAAGCAAACCTCGTTTTCCTACTGGTTCGATTAAACCTTGGTTTCATACTGAGGGAAAACTTACTGCTGCACTCATCATACCTTCCTCTTGGGGTTCCCAACTGACGTGTGACGTACAAGCATTGTTTCTGGCACTGTTGCCTGGGAGATATTCCCTCGTCAACTTAGAGCCACCAGTACCAAAAGGATTTTCAAAAACATCACTAGGAGGAGAGGTTTCAAATATATAATTATTACTAGCAAAAGGATTTTCAAACACCTCATCCCCAAGCTTAATGCTTCCTATATCATCATTGGAAGGAACATGGATAGTACTAATAGTATAGCAATTATTAACATCATCATTTTCAGAATTGGAACCCAAAAGATTTTCAATACCAAAAGTAGTGTGATTTTCCCAATCATGATCACTACTATAAGTAACAGGCATAGGATCATCATCGAATTCAGACTCATCAGCAACAACTATAATAGGAGCAATATGCTTAGGGGAAGATACCGTTTCCTCTCTCCTTTTACTCCTCTTCTTCTTCTTCTTTCCCTCTTTAGGAGGGAGAGGCTTGAAAGGAGGCTTCACCACATACCCTGGTTTATTGTTAGAAACAATAGAAGAAGCTTGGGAGGATTCCTCTTTTTCATTAATAAGAGTAAAACAAACATAAGTCCTTTCATATTTTGGTAAAGTCGATCCATCTTTTATAATATTTTGTATGTAAGTGTTGGCATGGCAATTGTTAGCACACTAGAGATGACATCCATGCAATACGCTATTCATATCAAAAGCACTCATATCTAACGAAGAAGTTTTTCTTGATAACTCTTCACACCCCAAAAATAATGTAAGTTCATCATGCTGATTAGGAGTGATCATGTTATCACAAAAGTCTTCCGCAATATCCTTATTAGAACCTGAGCATTGGAATTCGAAGTGACCCTTTTTATAGCAAAGTTCACAAATAAAAGGATGGAGGGCAGAAACTTTTTCAGCAAGATCATTTAGAGCACTGTGCCACATTCTAGTTTTTTCATTCCTATGATGGATACAATAATCTTCTTCGATTTGATTCTTTTCACAAGGTCTAAGTGCTCCACAAAAATTAACATGCTTATAAGAAATAGTAATTTCAGAAGTTTGAGCATGTTTATTGCAATCATTAGTAACAATTTCATTTTCCATGCAAGTGTCTTTGAAAGGTTCGTGATACATGTCCCAATTTTCTTTAGGAACATTAATATGAGAAGCAAAGGCTCTACAATAATCAACAATAATTTGAGAATCAAGACCATATTTAGCACTAAGCTCATGAAAACTAGCAGTTTCAGCGAAAGACTTAATGCAATCATACTCATAGTTTATACCTGATTCTTTACCTTTGTCGTTATCCCAATCTTCAGTATTGCTTTGAATTGTTTCAAGAAGATCCCATTTAGCTTCAACCTTCTTACTTGTGAAAGAACCCTCTGAACAGGCATCTAGATAATCCTTGTAATGACCTGAAAGCCTTGCATAAAAATTAGTAACAATTATTTCCTCAGGAAGCCCATGGTTAGGACATTTGAGTATTAATGTTTTCAGTCTTTCCCAAGCTTGAGCAATGCTTTCTCCATCACGAGGGCAAAAATTATAAATATAATTCCTATCTAAATGCATTTCATAAGGAGGATAAAATTTAGAGTAAAAGAGAGATTCAAACTCCTTCCACTCCGAATGATGAGGATCATCCAGTAGCTCATACCACTCCCTTGCTTTGTCCTTAAGTGACAATGGAAATAATTTCTTCATGGCATTTTCTCTTGATAAACCTGCAACCTTAAATAACTCACAAAGTTCTGTAAGTTTCCACAAGTGATCACGTGGATGGACTGTTTCATCCCCTGCATAACGTTCATCCATAACCTTTTCAACAATTTCCATAGGTATTTCAAAAGGAATACTTTCAGTAGGTGGATTTAGAATATCACAAGCATCATTAGAATTATCACACATGGGAGACAAAGTATTATCAAAGCAAATTTTCTCCTCCAAAGCTGGGGAACTAAAAAGATCATTTTCATCAAAACCAGCTTCCCCAAGCTTAGAGCTTTGCATAGCATTAGCAATAATGGTGTTCAAAGCATTTATAGTAATAACATTGCTACCATCATGCAAATAATTTTCCATAGGTTTTTTAATTTTCTCTTCAAAAACATCATGTCCTAATTCAAGATAAATTTCATAAAGATCTCTAATTTTTTTGTTGTTTTCCATTAAGCCTAACTAGTAAAATAAAAACAAGAAACAAAAAGATATAATTGCAGAATCTAAAGGAAATACCTTCGAGCACTCACACGTCAGCAACAGTGCTAGAAAATAGCTAAGTAGCTGGAGGATGTGAGTACCTTTTACCTTACCTCCCCGGCAACGGCGCCAGAAAAATAGCTTGATGTCTACGCACGCTTCTATTCTTGTAGACAGTGTTGGGCCTCCAAGTGCAGAGGTTTGTAGAACAGCAGCAAGTTTCCCTTAAGTGAATCACCCAAGGTTTATCGAACTCAGGGAGGTAGAGGTCAAAGATATTCGTCTCAAGCAACCCTGCAATTAAGATACAAGAAGTCTCTTGTGTCCCCAACACACCCAATACACTTGTCAGGTGTATAGGTGCACTAGTTCGGCGAAGAGATAGTGAAATACAAGTAATATGGATGATTATAAGTAGTAATTGCAATCTGAAATAAAAATGGCAGCAAGCAAACATGTAGCAGAACTTATTGTAAACGGTGTTTCAATGCTTAGAAACAAGGCCTAGGGATCATACTTTCACTAGTGGACACTCTCAACAATAATAATATAATTGAATACATAGATATTTCCTCTTCACTATGCTACTTTGAGTTATTATCTTGTTGGATAACGAACACCAATCCACCGCGTAGGGCTATAAAAGCACACCTTAAAGTCGCATTCCCATGTCTAGTTAACCCCACACTGTCAACTTGAGCGCCCTAGAAGGTACTAGACAAACACCGCAATTTCATAGAGACATCCAACGCAAATAATAACTCATGATAAGCATTCCTGTTATCTTTAGCCTAAGAGCCACACACGGGGCGCACACTGTCAACTTCGCACCGTGGGACAAAGGTGACTCCGGAGATTACATTAATAAAACCACTTGAGTAGCATATAAGATAATGAAGAGTAACATCTATGGATTCAACTAGATTACAAAGCTCATGATCACATAAAGATCACACCATGGGAGAGAGAGATAAACCACATAGCTACCGGTAGAGCCCTCAGCCTCGGGGGAGACTACTCCCTCCTCATCATGGGAGGCAGCAACGGCGATGAAGATGGCGGTGGCGTCGATGGAGATGGCTCCGGGGGCAATTCCCCGTCCCGGCAGGGTGCCGAAACAGAGACTTCTGTCCCCCGAATTAGGGTTTTTGGTGGCGGCGGAGCTCTGGAACTTTTCTGGGGAAATCGTCGATTCTTCTGTGAGTTTTAGGTCAGGGGCAATATATAGTCCAAAGGGCATCGCGAGGAGGTGACCGAGGCAGCGACACCACCCCTGGGGGCGGCCAAGGCCCAACCGCGCCCATGGTGCGTGTGGGGGCTGTGGGCCTCCCCTGGACTTGTCCTTCTGGCTCCCGGAGTCTTCTGGCGAAATAGAATTTCTGTAATTTTTTTAAATTTTTCCGAGCACTTTGGTTTTCGGGCCTTTTCTGCAATACACAGACATATTAAACAGAAACTGGCACTGTGGCATCTTGTTAATAGGTTAGTCCAATAAATGTCATAATATGATATAAAGTGCATATAAAACATGTGGCAATTGATATAAAACATGCATGGAACATCAAAAATTATAGATACGTTTGAGACGTATCAATAGCAAGTAAAAAGCTCTCAAAGAGAGAAAGCCCAATCCTCTATGTGGCAAGAGGACAAGCTCAAGTGATGTGTAACTTATATGTGGAAAACGTTCCCGAGGGCGGCATGGATACTGCTAGGCATAGAGATTTATTAAACAACACGTTGAATATCTTGTCAAGTTTTAATCTTCTATGGACGGAGCCATTGTTAGGTATAGCTAAATAAATAAACTAAACCCCTTATGATGGATCATGTGGCCAAGTAAATGACTGCACAAGAATTATTAAGACATAAAGTCCCACCATAGCATTACACTCTAAGGTCCCCGATACTAATACCCTCATAATGCAACTTCATGACTCGGTCTCAGGTTTACATGTCCCCCCAAGTCTTCCTCAATTCATTACACTACGGTGTTCTCCTATGAGCCCATATAGGTGAAGTGTTGTGCAGTCGACGTTCGCACAACACCATCATAGAATCACAAAAAAAGATAAACACTAGACAAAATACCAACACATGTCATATATAAATCATTGCCAATTCATCCTATGCCCTCAGGAACATACGGGAACTACTCACAACGTGCAAACATAATGATATTCAGTGGCTTAAGTGGTACAACACAATCTGAAAATATAACTTCACCTCCAAATAATGACAAGTACTCAATCACAAACATGAATAGTAGCACAAGACAAGTATCTAGGGTATAGCAACTCTCAAACTACGAGGGGAACGGAGTGGATCACGGAGATAATGATGGAGATGGTGCTGGTCTTGGTAATGGTGAAGATGTAGAGGCCTCCTCCGACGCCAAGGAGGAGAGGTGATGACGATGATTTCCCCCTTCTCCGGAGCTTCGGAGCAGCAGGATCTGACCCCCCTCGGAGGGAATCAGGAGTTTCGCCGCCGCCGTGGCCTCGGATGGACTTGGGAAAATTAGGGCGTAACTTTTCGGGCGAGACGAAGGTGTGTTAAAAAGCCCCGAGCGAGGAAGTGTCCGAGGCTCCAGATGGTGGGCCCCACGCGACCAAAGAATCTGGCCACGTGGGCCCCCCTCTTTTGGGCCTCGTGGCTCTCCTCCCTTCGATCTTCTTCCCACTGCTGTTCTCCCGATGAAAAACCAGCTGTGCAATTTTCCTTTTCTTATTTGGGTCCCTGTAGCTCCTGAAACATTAAAAACAAGAAAAAGGAGGTTTTCTGCCTCCCAGAAATTAAATACCAAAAATAGGGACTTTGTATGAAAGTTCCATAAATCATCTAAAACATGTAAAAACAATGATATAACAATGCCAATAACATTCTAATATGATAATATAAGTTGTATAAATGATGATATAAAATGCACATATCAACTCCCCCAAGCTTAAACCTTTACTCGTCCTCGAGTAAGTAAGGACATAGATCATTACATGCATCAATGGACTTATGGTTGATAAATAAATACGAGCATTGTATCATCATCATATTCAATTGCAATGTAAGATTAATGAACTAAAACTCATACACATAAGGGCAACATAAGTGGAAGCTCTAGCAATCACCCCTTACTTTTGAAAACAAATAACCATTGTATGTTGGACAATTGAATCATACTATTTTTCACATGCTTTTGCTCTTTATAGCAAGCATTATAATATTTTATACTTTGCTGAAATTTAAAGACAAGATAAACTCTCATTGGATAACAAGTTTAAAGAAGACAAATGAAAAGATAGATATAAGATTGTTTACAATCTTGCTTCACTAGTAACTAGTGCAAACTTTAGTCATGGATATTTCAATCAAGTTCCTATGCTCTATACAACCTTTATCTTACACTTTCCATGGCTAACTGAATTTTCAGGTGCCTTTCTTTTCATTCACTTTCCAAGAGCATAAGTATTGAAATATCCATGATTCATTAATTTGCTCAAAAGATACTAGATTCTAACAAGAGTGTTTCATATCCTTTTCATTAACCCTTCCTAACTTTTTATTCTACAAGACTATATCTCAACCTTAAACTATTAATTTTCAAGTCATATGACTCCTTCTCTTTACTTATTTTATAATGAGATAATTCTACAATTGTCCAACATACTCAAGTTAATTAAATTCAAGGCAAGATGTGACTGAAACTTCTAAATATGCCACGCTCATTTGCATGAGTGTTACCCATAAATCTCCAAACAAGAGAATCATGGATGACACCATACTTTAATATTCATTGATAAACCACAAGATAGGGATACATGATAATGCTCCATGAGCTCACACACGCCTAAGAGAGATTGATAACTAAACGATAAAAGCAAAACACACCATTACTAGATAGATATGATAAACTAGTAAAGATAAAGGCTAGGTTGAACTCCCCCAAGCTTGACGTTTTGCTAGAGCCTCCTCTGTTGCAACCTCTTCTTTCTCATATTGCTCCTCCCATTCCGCCATCTTCCATGGGAAAGGCCTTCCATCACGGAAAGATGTAGGTGGATTATTATACCTGAGGGTAGCATATTCATACTCGCAGTTCTGGCTCTCTACATCCCACATAAAGCATTGGATCATGTCCAACTTCTTGATGACGTCCTTGTATCTTTCTTCCAGATCTTCGAGCCTCTTCTTGTACTCTTCAACCTTCTTCTCCATCTCCAGGTTCAAGAAGTGATGAGCATCAAGGCTACGTTCAACAACAATGCCATACCTGAAGGTCTTCTCCTCCAGATCATCCAGCCTTTCCTCCACCGTGCCGGTGGTCTTGGGAGCCTTCACCTCCTCCACAAGCATCACACCCTCCTTGAAGAAAATCGTCTTCGGCGGTGCCATCACGGAGTTGAGGTAGCGGTTCACAACACCTCCCTTGGGGAGGCTCTCCCCTTCATGGTTGGATTCGGAGCTAGACATGGCTAAAACCTGACAGACAGAAACAGCAAAAGCAAAGATCGCTCGAGAACGCTCGGTGCGAGATTAGATCGACGGAAGGGGGTATATATTGACGGTTTTTAGGTCAAGACGAAGCATCGGAGACGAAAACGAGATGAAACGGGACTCCGAGGGGCAAAAGGAGTGGGCCCACGCTGTAACGGACCGATTTTTGGATTTTTCAAAAACTTTTCTCTAAAATGAGGACTAGAAAATTTCGTTTACTTAATTAAAGCTTAACTTGACTTTTCTTAAACATGAAGCTTTAAAATGAATTTAGCATCAACTTGAATAAATCTTTGTTTTATTTTTCATTCAAGTTGGATCGTATTTTCTTCTTGGTTTCAACAAATTAAATATCCTCTTTTGAATTAGATTTCGTGTTCATAAATTCATTTGGTATTTTTCGGAGCTTTATAGCATTTTCTAGATTTCCCAAAAATGAAACTCTATTTCTTTTATCTCTTATATCATTCTATCTAAAATCCTAATTGGATTTGGTCCTCCACATAAATCACACACGTCTGTACATGCAGGCTGTAGCCATGCCCATACACGCCAGTACCGAACTAGTAGATCATCGATTGATTCTTTCCTTCCTTGCTATTTCCTCTTATCATTCTATCTCTAAAATCCCATGGACACATACCTGTACGCCAAGCTCTGGCTGATTGCACTGTACGTAAGTAGCACAGCATGCACCGATCGATCGTTCGTTTCTTCCTATCTTTCTTCAGTTCCTTTTTCGTACCGATGCACTAGCAGCACCCCGATGGTTCTTTGCTTCGTTCTTCCTTCTATTTCCGATCGATCAAACCAAAGTCTAGAGCATGCAGCCGAGCCAAACTCAGTTAGCCAACCCTGCTCGTTCTCGCACGCACGCACGGGACAGAGTCCCAGCAAAGCACGCCCAGCACCGCGCTGCTTCGTCTTCCTCCATGGAAGCACGCACCCAGCAAACAGAAACGGCAGCTCGTCTTTAAACTGCCGCATCAATTTCTCTTTACTCAGCCATACGTTTTCCAGTCCGTCCGCGTCGCACGAACGTCGCACTGCTTCCCCTTTATGCATGCACCCAGGCGGAAAGCTAGTAAGCCAAGGATCCATCTGCCGCCTCGCCCCGGCCAAAGTAGAGTCTCCATTCATCTTCCTCTACCTCTACTTTCTACCTCTCGCTGCCAGCACAAGCCCTAGCTCACGAAGCTCCTCGACGACGACGCCGTCGCGTTTCCAGCGATCGGCTACCAGAAGCCGAACTGCTGCGTCAACATGGCCACGAGGAGGTGAAGGCCCGATCTAGGCAACCAGAATCTGGATTGGTTCGTCGCAGCGGACGAATTGCGCGACCACATCTGCTCCGTTCATCTACTTCGTCCGACGAGTTCGTCGCGTATGGTGAGAATCAGATCAATTCGCTTTTCTCGTTTTCTCATCTTAACTAGCCCTACCGTCTAGACAATATTTCACAGCCCATCTATGCCGTTGGCCGTTCCAACTCTATCCATGCCATTCCATGTCGACATGGGTATGCCATCGTCAAATCTGAGCACGATTCTTTGATATCCTTCCATGTCAATTCATGCCAGTAATCACCGCTAATCCATGGGAGAAGTAGGATCTCCAAATCTGACCACCGTAGAGAAAATACTCCATTGATGCCAATTCGTCGAATAGTGACATTGTCATACAAATCCATTTCTGGTTCATCTGTACACTTTAATCGAAACATGTGAAAGTATCTAGATGATAGTACAGGCCATCAGATGGGGTTGTATTTAAAATGCTTTGGGTATATTTTAAGCTGGGTTTAATATAACAATTTTTAGTCGAATCAATTGTTATTTGAATTGTGTGCTTCATTTTGTGTGTGATTTATTTATCTTAGTCAAATCACATGTGTAGGAGTTCCATGTAATTTCTGTATATTACCTAGTGACATATTCAGACTTCCGTTTATATTTAAATAGTAATTTTTGGTTTACTATTATAAATAGAACTGCCGTGTTGCTTTTTAATTAGCACTAGCATGATTTCGGTGATGTCTTGTAGTAATATGTTCTGTGATGTGTTGATCCATGTTTACTCCTTTATTCATGCAGGACTTGTTACCATTAGTTTGTCATCTTAATGCATGTTTAGCTATGGTTTTCTTAGTACTCTATTACTTGTTCATTAGGTGTTGTATGATAAGTTAATTAGTATTTTATAACTAGATGAAAATTCATGATTCGTATTGTTTGCGTATTGGTTATGCATAGACTTGGTTGTTATATTCCTCCTCTAGGCACCATATCTTGATATGGCAAGTGCATGTTGCTCGTATAGTTTGTTATACATGCTAAATATATAGTATTGATATCTTGTGTACCATGTGTTGCATACGATGTTCAGTTCGATAAATTCCAGTAACATATCTTTGTGCTAACATTTGTGTTAATGTCGTGTGTCTAATTATCTACGGTCATTTTTCAGATGTCTCATTGGTTGCTCTATATGTTATCTACATAGATGGTTGACTTATTATTATCTTTGTTTTCCATGTTATATAATGCTCTGACCGTGTGTATGCTAGCATAGATTTACCCATTGGCTAGATAATATTATGCCTTTAGTGGTTGTTTGATTTTAAAGTATATAGTGTCGCATGCATGTATGTTACCGTATTACTTGTAGTAGATCATCACATGCTCACGGTAGTTTTTATGTCATGGTAGTAGTGCATGCTAACATCAATCTTTGTCATGGGTGTGATCTTGTAGTATATATGTGTATACTTTGTTGTCGCATGCTAGTAATGTAAATGTTGATTGTTATTGATACCATGCTATAGTATCTCACAAATGTATAGGCTTGTATATCCTTCGTGTTTAGTCTCATATAGTGTTATGTTATGACCTTGCTTTGTATATACTATGCTTTGGTTGCTATAAAGCTTGTAATGATATTCTTGTTATGAAAGTTGTAAGTTGTTTATCTATAGATAGCATATCTTAATTGATATCTTGATATGTCATGATTCATATGCTTTAGATGTTGTTACACCTTGTTTAGTTTTCTTAGCTTATTTAATTATCGTTGAAGTGTAGATATGGTAGTAATTATTTACTGTTTATGTTAACCTTATGTGATGTGGTGTATAGCCGTATTTATTGCTCGTGTAATGCATGTTCATGTAGCTTGTGTTTGTTGTTGTTTGATGATGACGATGTTTAGCTTAGTTTATGTATTGTTATATGCTTATGTTAGCATGCTAGATAATCCTAGCTATGGTTTATATCACTAGTATGTTTAGTGTTGTTTGATGACTGCAAACTATTATGGTATAGTCAAATTTATGTCTTGTTTACATGCTTGCGAGTTATCTAGATATGCTATAGTATGTTGTTTGAGTTTATTGGGTTACACGGGTATCCTATTGCCGGGTTTGTAGACAGTTAGATATAGTAATATCTATCCATGTCTCTTATGATGACATTCTATTCTGATAATCTATCCTAGCATCCTATCCATGCCATTTTATTCATATCCGAGTTGCCACAACTCACTTCCACAATTCTATCTGAGTTATCATGTCCTATTCTTCAATTACTACTCCCTTCATTCTCATCTGCATTTCATTTCATTTGGTTTGGTATTTATTTGGTTGCCATTTGCTATCGTTACGACGAGTAGGGAGTGACGTGGTTGGACGTGGATATAATCAGCTTAATGAAGAACATGGATAAAATCAGTTTATTGTAGAATGTGGAAGTAATCAGCTTATTGAAGAAGAAGGATTCGTCAACGAAGGCATGCCACCCCCCCCCCCCCTCATGTTTTTATCCTATGTTTTTAAAAGGGGCATTATTTATTGTTTTAAAATTATGCATGCTATTTTCAATTTACTGGCGTGTCGATTGACACACCAGCCTGATCCGCTTGTCGCCTTATATACTTGATACCCTGAGTAGAAATTATATAGTAATCCTGTAGAGTAGGAATGCTTAGCCATGCTTAATATCCAGTAGGATATCTTTATCTTGCCTCTTTGGAGGAATTGGCTGACCCTTGGGTCACAAACATCTTTCTGAACTTGATGAGCTCGTTGAGCTTGGCTGATAAGCCGTTGTTGCTTCCTCTACTCTACCTTCTACTCTGGGTGAAACTTACCATCTAAACATTGGTGCGGGCGACTGCTGGATCAACTGATGAAGGAGCGATTGGCTGCCTTCACAAGCTGAAGGGGGCAATCCGTCGTCCGTGCCGCATAAGGGCCTAATAAGTCTCGGATTTGAAGATTGTGACCACCGTACAACCACATGCTAATGGGCTCTGGCTGGGTCAAGTAAGTTAGTCAGCCTTTGGTGTCGATGTCGCCGTACCGCAGATGGGGTGTCTGCCTACGGGAGAACCTTCGGCACAGATGGGGGGACCGGTTTGGGGACGTACTCTCAGTTCCGGCGCCATACCGGTGGGCATGTCACATCTTTGGGGGATCTAGCTAAAAGACCTTGTCACGAATTCTCTATTGCTATGCTAGCGACGGCTGGTTGCAATTTGGCGAGTTTGTGACGTGTGGTGAAAGTGTACCACCTCTGCAGAGTGTAAAACTATTCGAATAGCCGTGTCCACGGTCATGGACGACACATGAATCTTTCTTGACATACAGGAACCCTGTTTTGCTACTTCCCTCTACCCCTATTCTGGAATTCTATGGAGAACGTGAGGTGTCGAGGACACTCACAATGATGAGAAACATTACACTGAATACAAAACCTGTTTTCATCTAAAATCGTTTTTATCAAAACTACTACATATGGTATCGCAAACAAAATTAGCTTTTATGCAAAAGAACCATATAGCTTTTCTTTGAAGCCACATGTAGCTATTATAGGTTTTGCATGAGGGGGCACGCTGAGTACATTATTATGTACTCATCGCATTGCTTTTGTTGATTATTCATATCACTACGAAGAAGAAGAAGACTACGACTACTACGACGATGCTTAAGAGTGAGGCCTCGTGGACTACATCGACTGCCTGTGGCTAGATGGAGTCACTTCGCATTTATATTTCCGCTGAGCTTTCTGATTGTAACAAATGTCACAAGACATTTCGCTATTGCTATTCAAACTATGTAACTGTACTTTTTGTACGTTCTGCAATGGTATCATTTCGCTGTGTTGTCAACATTGATCTTGGGATTGACATGATTACACAGGAGGTCTGGAGTGTAATTCCGGTCCTCACAACGCGGTCAAAGCATCTAACCACGTGGGACCCCCTCTTTTCTCCCTCGGGTCTCCGTTCCTTCCAATTTTCTTGTCCCACACGTTAATTTCCATAAAAAATGACTTCCGTAAAATTTTACAATTCCGAGAAACTTTCCAACACAAAAGTTACCTATTATTGATTTTGGGTTTCTGAAACTGCAATTCTCTCAATTACCTCCTCCGGTGTCTGTAAATTCAACTTCCACCTTCCGATGAAGCTCTTTCCTGCAATATAATGTTTAAGGCGTTGTCCATTGACTACATGAGGTTTACCTTTCATGTCACCGTGAAGACGGATAGCTCCTGAACGGTACACCTCCTGTATCACTAATGGTCCCTGCCACTTTGAAGCTAACTTCCCTGCAGAAAACTTGAAACGAGAGTTGTATAATAAAACTTGATCACCTACTTTGAATTCTTTTCTCTTAATTTTCTTGTCATGCCAAATCTTAACTTTTCTTTAAACATCTGGCACTTTCATAAGCTTCATTTCTCCATTCATCAGTAGGTTTAAATCAAGAATTCTCTTCTCTCCCAGTTTTAAAATCAAAGTTCAATTGTTTAATAGCCCATCTAGCTTTATGTTCTAATTCAACAGGTAAATGACAAGCTTTTCCATAAACCATTTTATAAGGAGACATTCCCATAGGATTTTTAAAAGCAGTTCTATAAGCCCACAATGCATCATTAATTTTAAGTGGCCAATCAGACTAGACTTATTCACTGTCTTTTCCAAAATGAGTTTAATTTCCCTATTACTTAATTCAACTTGTCCACTTGTTTGGGATGATAAGGAGATGCAATTCTATGGTTAACATCATATTTTGCCAAGTTTTTCTAAGAATACCATGCAAGAAATGAGAACCACCATCAGTAATTAAAAACCTAGGAACACCAAACCTGGGGAAAATGATGTCCTTGAGCATCTTCATTGCTGTGGCATGATCTGCACTTTTGGTTGGAATTGCTTCCACCCACTTTGTAACATAATCCACTGCAACCAAAATATGAGTATGCTTTGTCTTTGATTCTGGGAAAGGCCCATAAAGTCAAAACCCCACACATCAAATGGTTCAAGTGGTAAAGAATAATTCATAGGCATTTCATTTCTCCTACCAATATTTCCTACTCTTTGACATTTATCACAAGATTTAACATATTCAGCACAATCCTTAAATAAAGTAGGCCAATAAAACCAGATTGTAATACCTTTGCACCTGTACGATCTCCTGCATGATGCCCTCCATAGGGACTGTCATGACAATCTCTTATAATAGCCTGTTGTTCATGCTCAGGTACACAACGTCTAATAATACCATCCACACTTTTCTTATAAAGGAAAGGATCATCCCAAAAATAATGTCTAAGATCATAAAAGAATTTCTTTCTTTGTTGAAAGTGAAGTGTGGAGGTAAAACTTTACCAACAATAAAATTTGCATAGTTGGCAAACCATGGAGATGCAACTTTAGCACTAGAAACATTAACATTGCAAGTTGTTCATTAACAAAGCTATCATTAATAGGAATAGGATCATCAGGTATATTTTCCATTCTAGAAAGATGATCAGCTACTTGATTATCTTCCCCTTTCCTATCAACAATGTGTAAATCAAATTCTTGCAATAAAGTACCCATCTTATTAGTCTAGGCTTAGCATCTTTCTTATTCATTAAGTATTTAATAGCAGAATGATCAGTATGTATTGTGACTTTGAATCAGTAATATAAGGTCTAAACTTGTCACAAGCAAATAGCACTGCTAAAAATTCTTTTCAGTTGTAGCATAATTCTTTGAGCAGCATCAAGTGTTCTACTAGCATAATAAATAACATTCAGTTTCTTATCAACACGTTGGCCCAAAACAGCCCCAACTGCATAATCACTAGCATCACACATAATTTCAAAAGGCAATTCCAATCAGGAGGTTGAATAATAGGAGCACTTATTAAAGCATTCTTCAAAATATTAAAGGACTCAATGCAATCATCATTAAAAGAGAAAGGAACATCCTTTTGCAAAAGATTGGTTAGAGGTTTTGATATTTTGGAGAAATCTTTAATAAACCTACGGTAAAAACCTGCATGCCCAAGAAAACTTCTTATACCTTTGATGTCCCTTGGATATGGCAGTTTTCAATAGCTTCTATCTTTGCTGGGTCAACTTCTATTCCTCTTCCAGAAATCTTATGCCCAAGAATACCTTCAGTAACCATGAAGTGACACTTCTCCCAATTAAGAACTAAGTGTTGGTCTTCACAACGCTGCAAAACTTTGTTAAGGTTGAACAAGCAATTATCGAAGGAAGTACCATACACAGAAAAATCATCCATAAAAACTTCCATTATCTTTTCAATATAATCAGCAAATATAGCATTCATGCATCTTTGAAAAGTAGCAGGAGCATTGCACAAACCGAATGGCATTCTCCTATAAGCAAATGTACCATATGGGCAAGTAAAAGTGGTCTTTTCTTGATCATCCTTATGGACAGGAATTTGTGAGAAACCTGAATAACCATCTAAATAGCAAAAGTGAGAGTGTTTAGATAACCTTTCTAACATTTGATCAATAAATGGCAATGGGTAATGATCTTTAAGTTGCTTTATTTAACTTCTGAAATCAATACACATCCTATAACCAACAACAGTACGTTGAGCCACAAGTTCATCCTCATCATTTGGAACAACAGTCATTCCACCCTTTTTAGGAACACAATGAACAGGACTAACCCACTTACTATCAGCTATGGATAAATGATACCAGCTTCAATAAGTCTTATTACCTCTTTCTTACCACTTCTTTCATTTTTGGATGGAGACGGCGTTGATAATCAACAACAGGTTTTGCATCCTCCTCCAAATTAATTTTATGCATACATAGAGCTGGGCTTATACCTTTAAGATCATCAAGAGAGTATCCAATGGCTGGTCGGTGAGCTTTAAGCACATCAAGTAATTTCTCTTCTCTTCAGCTGAAAGGTTAGCACTAATAATGACAGGATATATGCTCTTCTCATCCAAATATGCATATTTCAGATTTTAGGCAAAGGTTTTAATTCAAAACTAGGATCCCCTTTAGGTGGTGGTAGCACTCCTAAATTATCAGGTGGGATATGCAATTGTAATTGTGGTGGTTGTTGCCATAATATTTGTTCTAAAGCATCTTTTTCTCATCATTAAATGGTTCATCTTGATTAAGCATATAACGTTCTACACATCTGTGAAGCTACAGCTATATGAGCAAGAGTTTCAATTAATCTTCAGAAATTGGCTCTTTCTCAATGTTTATCAGCAAATTTGGAAAAGTTGAATTCAAGTTTTTCTCCAGCACATTTAATAAACACTTTCTCTTTAGCAAATTAATTTCAGCACCAACAGTGTGTAAGAAAGGTCTACCAAAAATGATAGGACAAAATGAATCTTGAGGACAACCAAGCACAATAAAATCAGCAGGATATTTTATTTTGCCAACCAATACTTCAACATCTCTAACAATTCCAAATGGACTAATATAATCTTTATTAGCAAGTTGAATTGTCATACCTGTCTCTTCCATAATGATAGGATCAATATCAGGCTTGATTTCAAGATAAAGAGAATATGGAATGACACTAATACTTGCTCCAATATCACATAACCATGATAACTTGAAGTCCCAATAGAGCATGATATAACAGGTTTACCAACTTGGCCGAATTACCTTTGATGACTTTAGTAGCATCTTCACATAAATAAACATCAACAGGGTCTTCTTCATTTAATTGTTTGATAATGAAATTTGACTGTTGACTTCCACCTGTTCATAAGGCTGAGAACATCTTCTTTTACTCTTGTTAGTAACAGCAATAAGTAAATTCTCCTTAACTTGGTTTGGATATGGAGGTGGTTCAACATACTCCTCAATTGTCACAGATGACACTGGTTCTACCTGTTTAATAACTTTAGGAACAACAATAGATTGTTTAACAGGTTCAACATAAACTTCAAACCACTTTTAGGAACACAATATGATCAGCAAAATTTAGCTATCTCAATTATAACATAAGGATCAAGACCAAAATATCACTCAGATTTTTAAACAAATAGAAGTAGAGAAGTTCTCTACACATGAATATCCATAATCAAAATAGGCTCATTACCTTTATCAAGATCCCAATGACAGTATTTCAGAAATAGTCTCCAATAAATTCCATGCTTCTTCTTCAGTATTATTTGTAAAACTTCCACCAGATGAATTATCCAGAATTCCTTTTGTTCATGGTAGCCTCACATAAAAGTTTATCAATATAATTTCCTTGTAAGATCATGACAAGGATTCTTGCGAAGGAGTTCCTTTAACCTCCCCCAAGCTTGAGTAATACTCTCTCCCAGATGTGGCCAGAAATTAAATATATAGCAGCGGTTCTCATAAGCTTCTTTAGGAGTAAAATATTTAAGAAAGAAAACCTTCCTCAAATACTCCATTCAATATGACTTCTTCATCCAAAGACCTGTACCAATACGAGCATTACCAGATAAAGACAAATATAATAGCTTCCTTTTTACCTGATCCTCAGAAATACCAGGAAGTCTAAATAAGCCACATATGTCTTCAATTGTTCCATGTGTTCACGTGCAGACTTAGTTCCATCCCTGTAAATGGATTTTTCATAACTCTTTTAACATGACCAATGGGAATTTTAAATCCCACTTTAGGTACCTCAGACACAGTAGTTTCAACCACTTTAGGAGTAGTGGCATAAGCACTTTCATATAGAGCAAGATGCAGCGAGGCACGATTCATAAATGCCATAGTAACAATGAGATAAAACAGTAAATAAAATTCTTTCAAGTTTCCTTACCAAACTTCTTACCAATAGCGCTACGCTCCCCGGCAACGGCGCCAGAAAAGTATCTTGATGACTCCCAAGTGCAGGAGATCAATTGTAGTACCTTTCAATTAGAAAAGGTTGTCGAACCCACGAGGAGCTGAAGGTATTGGTTAGCAAGATTGATAAATAAAACAATAAAAGATGCAAGTGTTTTTGGTATTTTTGTTGTATAGTTGCAAGCAGTAAAATAAATAGCAAGTAAAGCTCTCAAAGAGAGAAAGCCCAATCCTCTATGTGGCAAGAGGACAAGCTCAAGTGATGTGTAACTTATATGTGGAAAACGTTCCCGAGGGCGGCATGGATATGCTAGGCATAGAGATTTATTAAACAACACGTTGAATATCTTGTCAAGTTTTAATCTTCTTTGGACGGAGCCATTTTAGGTATAGCTAAATAAATAAACTAAACCCCTTATGATGGATCATGTGGCCAAGTAAATGACTGCACAAGAATTATTAAGACATAAAGTCCCACCATAGCATTACACTCTAAGGTCCCCGATACTAATACCCTCATAATAACTTCATGACTCGGTCTCAGGTTTACATGTCCCCCAAGTCTCCCTCAATTCATTACACTACGGTGTTCTCCTATGAGCCCATATAGGTGAAGTGTTGTGCAGTCGACGTTCGCACAACACCATCATAGAATCACATAAAAGATAAACACTTGACAAAATACCAACACATGTCATATATAAATCATTGCCAATTCATCCTATGCCCTCAGGAACATACGGGAACTACTCACAACGTGCAAACATGATGATATTCAGTGGCATAAGTGGTACAACACAATCTGAAAATATAACTTCACCACCAAATAATGACAAGTACTCAATCACAAACATGAATAGTAGCACAAGACAAGTATCTAGGGTATAGCAACTCTCAAACTACGAGGGGAACGGAGTGGATCACGGAGATGATGATGGAGATGGTGCTGGTCTTGGTGATGGTGATGATGTAGAGGCCTCCTCCCACGCCAAGGAGGAGAGGTGATGACGATGACGATGATTTCCCCCTTCTCCGGAGCTCCGGAGCAGCAGGATCTGACCCCCCTCGGAGGGAATCAGGAGTTTCGCCGCCGCCGCGGCCTCGGATGGACTTGGAAAATTAGGGCGTAACTTTTCGGGCGAGACGAAGGCGTGTAAAAAGCCCCAGCGAGGAAGTGCCCGAGGCTCCAGATGGTGGGCCCACGCGGCCAAAGAATCTGGCCGCGTGGGCCCCCTCTTTTGGGCCTCGTGGCTCTCCTCCCTTCGATCTTCTTCCCACTGCTGTTCTCCCGATGAAAAACCAGCTGTGCAATTTTCCTTTTCTTATTTGGGTCCCTGTAGCTCCTGAAACATTAAAAACAAGAAAAAGGAGGTTTTCTGCCTCCCAGAAATTAAATACCAAAAATAGGGACTTTGTATGAAAGTCCCATAAATCATCTAAAACATGTAAAAACAATGATATAACAATGCCAATAACATTCTAATATGATAATATAAGTTGTATAAATGATGATATAAAATGCACGTATCAGCGCCGCAACTCCGGTGACTCCGACCGCGGCTCCAGTAGCTATGGCCCCGACTCGCTGTGGCCATGCCGCGACGGGAGTAGCCCCGCGCCGCCGGTCAGGAGCAGCACGGGATACCGCAACGTGCGCCGCCGAGATCACAGTGGACCACACCCGGATGTGGGTCGGCACATTCCCTTAGCGGACGAGGCCACACGCGCATACGACGCCGTCGCGTGGCAATACGGCCGACCGAGGTCGTAGTGAATTTCTCCGACGTCGTGACCGCCGACCAAGCCACCTTTGTGGCTCCGAGCTTCCGCGTGGTTTGCCGCGCTCTTGAGGAAGAAGTCCGGGCAGCACACCGCCAGCTCCGGACCGAGCAGGCAGATGAGGCAGCAATGAAGAAGGTCCGGTGGGAGAACCCCGACCTCGTGAAGGCGGAGTATGAGTTCTTCGCGAGCCGGGAAGCGAAGAATCCGAAGACGGAGGCCGACCCTTCTACTTCTGTTCCGGTGATCAACATCGAAGACTACGATTCACCCGGGCTATCGGATTTTGATTCCGATGATGAGTCCGGTGTTGATTGGGATCAACTTAGGAGGGAATATGGACTGTAGTTCCTGTTTGTCCAAGTTTTAGGTCGAACTTACAAATTTGGGTCAGTTTGTCCAAATTTATGTAAGAAATGTAGTCGAACTTTTTAAATTTCAGTCAAATTCAGTTTAAAACTATCTATGTATGCACTAAAATAGGGCATCTGTTGGAGAGGAGGTAACCAAAAATAGGGCATCTGGTAAAGTAGAAAAAAAATTGGTGCCCTAAAACACTAAAACAGGTGCCCTATAAACAAAAAGTGGTGGTTAATTTAGGGCATCTGTTAGAGATGCTCTAATGGATTCAGAAATGGTTGGGTTTTGAGACGGGGAGGAGTGTACGACATGAGCAAACTCTGTTATTTCTCGATAAAACCATCTAAATCTTACATTATTGTCTCTTAAACAATATATGGAAAAATATGACTTGCACCATTCATAGGTTAAACTGGTTAACTGGATAAAAAACAAGGAATGATTTTCCGACGATGTAATCAGCGGGAATTCAACAACAAACACAGCTGGCCACAACTACAGTTTGCGGTCGATGTGATCAGGACGAATTCGACATGACAACCCCAATTGATCATGATGACTTCACGATTCACACTTAAACTGCATAACAGATGAGATACCAGCTTAGTAAACTGAAACACTATTTTTTTTCTATTTACATTATCAGGATGAACTGAACCAGAACAGCAGCAACCGATCACCATTGACTTGCAGTCTTCATGCTTAGACTTCTTAACAGAAACAAAACAAACTCATATTAGTAGCTCGGAATGTGCCAACAGCAGCAGCCAAAAAGATGGTGGATTTGTCCATTTTGCAATGCATCACTATTATCTGAATGAGGCACATCTGAGATCAGTCAGTCCTCGCTAGCGACAACAATCTGCCACGATCTGAAAAGAATACCAAGCACAAAAATCATAACCAACTGTCCATCTCAGAATTTATAATTTGATGTGTTGTCGTACTTATAACTAGTTCCAAAGGGTACAAGACTGCATCTCACATGTGAGCTTCAGCTATTATGCAAGAAAGTAACTTACTGCATCTTAACGAAAATTATGAAGCAAGGTAAACTAATAATACAATATCAACAAGGTTCAATAAATATTAAGCAATATATATTTTCATCTAGCAGGCGCTTCATACTTCACCAACTATTTAACCAATCAACATTAGCGAAAAGGAGGCATTTATTGCCCCTGCTTCCCATGGACTGCTCCATATATTACCACAAGGTTTTCACTTTTCAGGCACAAGAATAACCGGACATGAGTCCAAAATTCAGAAATGGCCACAGAAACAAGAGGTGACTTCTATTTTATGACAGCACACACTGTCATCAGTTTCCAAATTTTTAGTAGAAGTGAAAAAACATCTGAGTTCTACACCTGTTAGAATCTATTTACAAATGATAAACGTTATGTGGTAAAATTAAGTTATGACTTGGATCCTTGTATCGGGAATTGTTGTCTGGTACTGCTAGTTGACAGATCTTATGAAGACGAAATCAAGATTGAAGCCATATTAAAATGACATAAAAGGGAAACAATGTAGATTACACATAATTTTTGTTCAAGTAGCTGAGTTGAGCATTAGGCAAAAAGTAGCTGCTCGCGTATTAATCTGAACAGAAAATAAACGACTTGACACTTAATGGTAGCAGCTCTGTGAAGAAACCAGCATCAGGCTTTCATCGTCCTCACTAGCGATAACAAATGTGCGATGATCTAAAATGTATCATGCACAAAACCCATAACCAACTGCAAGTCAGCATTCGGTGGGCTATTTGCTAGTACTAATTACAACGGTTTGGCTAATCAGCAGCAGGAGCGAAAAGGAGATCTATTATTACATGGGTAATGATGCAATTGGCCCTGCTTCCCATGGACTGCTCCACACAATAGCACAAGGCTTTCATGCAGAAGAGTAAGCAGACCTGAGTCTAGAATTTGGAAATGGCCACTGAAACTACGCTGAATTTTATTTTATGACAGCACACATTGACATCAGTTTCCAAGTTTTAGTAAAAGTGAAAAATCTGAGTTCCTTACCTATTAGAATCTATTTACAAATGAAAAACGTTTTGTGGTGAAACTATTTTATGACTTGGATCCTTGTATCACCAATTGTTTGTCCAACTAGTCTGCTACTGCTACTTGACAGGTCTTTTGAAGATAATATCAAGATTGAAGCCAAATTAAAATGGCATGAAAGGGAAACAACATAGATTACACATTTTTTTTGTTCGAAGTAGCTGAGATGAGCATTAGGCAATCAGTAACTAAATATGCCTCACGTGTTTATCTGAAATACAACCTTTTGACATTATGATTAGGATGAATTAGACAAGACAACAACAATTGATCGTGAGGACAAGACAACAACCTTTTGGCCCTGCTTCCCATGGACAAGACATTATGATCAGGATGAATTAGACAGATTTTATTTATAAGAAAGTCTCAAGCAAGATAACAGTATAGTACCAGATCAACATGATGCATGGTCATGGTCCTTAACATGTCACATAACATAAACTACATTACTGTTTTCCAGTGCCATTATCTCTAGCACAGAGAATTGAACCTGGCAATTTCCATATGTGGATATAACTAACACATTACTTGCACTATGACTAATTATTCACACACCACAACCAACAAATTAATGAAATATACAGAAGAAGCTGTAATGAAAATGCAAGACAACAGACAAGACGTAAGGGACAGTATCATACCTGGAGTGTAGAAGCTCATGTAGGGTAGGACGCTAAAGTAGACTCCAGGCTTATCAACCTTCTTAACCTGCCCAGAATTGATCTTGACCGTGAATAAGCCAGCAGCTGAGCAAACGAAGATAACATCCACACCCTCTGCAAAGCCGACCACATATGGTTTGTCACTGGGCTTGGCAACAGGTATTGTTTTCTTCAGCTTGATGACCCTGCATTGTACCCATTCTGCAGCTTCTTCTGTATCCACCTTCCTTGACCACGTATAAAGGCTGGAACCCTGAATGCAGGCAAATCCCAGTGAGGTGTTCTCCATCGCCATGAGGGCAATGAAGTACGCCGAATGTGGCGGCGGGTCAATCATGGATAAGCGATCCTTGCCCAAGTCATACTTGATGATTGCATTTCCCCGCCGAACAGTGAAGTAGACCGCATCTCCGACAAGGGTGCCTCTCGCAGGCTGGAGATAGGGTGTGTAGAAGGGTGCAAAGTGTCCATCTGCACGCCCCTCTCGCATGTGTTGCGCATAGGATTCACAAGTGTCGTCAGGGTATACTGGCACGCTCCACGCACCCGTCTCTGAGGAGTATACGCTTGCAAAAATGGTGTCCTCGTGTTCAGGGGTGGCGGCGAAGACGACGCGGAAGGGGCCGCCGTGGCAGTCGAGGTGGTCGCAGCCGTCGGCGGCGCAGAGCACCGCGGCGGAGTAGATGAGCCAGTCGATGTCCGGCTCGGGAAGCTCGTGTCGGTATCCCGCGACGGGGTCCCAGACGAGGAGGCCCAGGCTCTCGCCGTGCTCCAGCATGTGGACGAGGACGCGGCCGTGGCGGCAGTCGAGGGGGCGCGTGCGGCGGCCGTCGGAGCCCGGGTGAGGGAACTCGGGCATCGACGTGGTGGAGGCGAAGCGGGCAGGCGGATCCCCCTGGATCACCGGGAGCCTGTGGAGGAGGCCGAGGAGGGGAGGGGCGCCGTGGAAGTCGCGGTAGCGGCGGCGGAAGCCGGGGTCGCAGATGATGCGGAGCCACGGCCTGCAGACGAGAGCGGCGCGGAAGAGGTGCTCGGGCTCGTCCGGCGGGAGGCGGACCAGGATCTCGGCGGTAACGTCGTCGATCAGCGGGCGTGGCGGCGGCGCCATGGTGCGGTGCGCTCGTGGTTTGGGTGCGGACTGGGGAAGAGTCGAAATGGTTTGGGTTCGACCAGAACCGTGCCTACTTCGTGAAATCTGCTTTGTTTGTACGCGTGAAAACTTGGCCCAGCCCACTGTCTGAAACGAACGGTAAATCTTTGGGTCTGTTGGGCTAGTTTGCTCATTCTGGTCATCTCACACCTTGCCATTCCTAAGGCATGTAGGAGTATTAGGCTTTTTTTTCTTCTTAATCACGATTTATGACTTACATTCCTAAGAAAATTTCTGGAATTGTTGTAAAATAAATGTTGGAAAAGGAGATAAGACTAGTTTATAAGAAGACCATTGGATTGCTGATTGCAGCTTATCCAGTAAATTTCCTAGGCTTTTTAACATCTCTCTGCAAAAAGATACTCCCTCCGGTCCTAAAAATATGTCGTGAAAAATGACCGGCTATGTACAAGTTCCTGAGCTACTTACGACACTTAATCTGGATCAGAGTGAGTATCACGGTTCAAAAAGTGTTAACTGACGGAATCAATTGCTTGAGATTTAGGAGAGTTTTGGTTACAGGGTTTGGGGTGAGCTGGGCTGAGATGAATAGGATCCTAGATGGGTGGAGTTGACAGATGAACTCACCAGCTCTGGGACATTTTCGATGAAATCCTTTTACACTGCTATATAAATTCTTATGGAAAAGGACGGTGCCATATAAATTCTTATGGGAAATCAAAATCCCCATGAATGTTAAGACTTTTATTTGGTTAGTGTTGAAAAAGAGCATCTTAACCAGAGACGTGTTACTTATTAGGGGAGAAAGATATGAAGAATATTTGTTTTGTGGCTTGAACGAATCTATCTCCCATCGCTTTTTCTTATGTCCCTTAGCAAGGTATATTTGGAATGTTGTTAGATGTGTTTTCGGTCTGAAATGCAGTTTGAACAATATTGACCAATGCTTTGCCTGGTCAAAAAGCTTTGGAAAGAAGATAAATTTTTTGTTAGTTGTGGGGGTTGGTTCCAT
The DNA here is from genome assembly GCA_947311845.1 of Poa pratensis. Lineage (NCBI taxonomy): Eukaryota > Viridiplantae > Streptophyta > Magnoliopsida > Poales > Poaceae > Poa > Poa pratensis. The sequence goes on along the minus strand of CAMZMU010000089.1, from coordinate 14,536,075 downwards.
TTTCAGAACGATTCAAAAAAACTCGTAACTCTGCTTGTTTTCAAGGCAAATTGCCTGATGAGGCTACTTTGATTACCTTATGAGTTTGCAGTGGAACTCAGTGGTATAGGGCCTGTTTGGTTGCCAACACGATTTTTGGAATTTTTGCATGAGGTCCAGAGCAGGCTCTCCAGTGTCAGGCCTGGAAAAACGTGACTCAATCCACGTTGTGCAAGTAGTTTGGTTGTCAACAATGTTCTAGTCATTCTCGTTCGGGTGGATGCAATATTTTTTAGCACGGCGTTTGGTGTTCATCTGTGTTTCATGTACTCTTACCTCATGTTCATGTGGTAGACTTACCTCACACCATCACAACACGTTGAAGTGCGGCGAGCAGTACAACGGCGTGGTGCAGCAACGGTGCCTGGACGACGGCGGTGCACGGTCAGTTCACGCACATGGCTACGACAGACTCCATGGCTACGAGCGACGTCGGCTGAGCGAAGAAAATGACGAGTACCTAAAGAACACCAACACCAAGCACACCTAGTAGCAGCGGTAGCGACGACGGAGTTCATGGCAGCGGCAAGCGGCGGTGACAGAGGTTGAAGATCATACTGTACATGTGACTACAGTCTAAATGTGTGCATACATACAACACAAGATCCGCTCGTATACGACCACCGAAACAGAAAACTTACAACATAAAAGTTGTGCGTAACATTGAGAGGAAGCTACATGTCAAGGAATATCTCAAACGATCGACCGAGTGCGATGATGCTTTAAGCACCGTGTCATGCAGGAAGGCGAAAATGCGTGGGCAACCAAACGGACCGAAAAAGGCCATTTTGAGCTCCCAGAACCTGGTTGGGCTTTCCGTCGCCAACCAAACACGCCCATAGTGTTTTGTAGGTGCAGTACGACGCAAGGGAAGCGCTCACGTACTACGCTAAGCTCCCAAAACGGGTGGTAAGAGAAGTTGTTGGGCTAGTTTTCTCATTCTATCCATCTCACATCTTGCAATTCCTAAGGCATGTATTAGGCTTTTAACTTCTGAATCACGATTTATGATTTACATTTCCTACCGTTACAAATTTATTATACGAGCGCACACCTTAAACGCATCTCCAGTAATAGAGCCAGAGTTGGCGCAATTGGGAGCACATGTGTGGCTATGGGGGCACGTCTTACCAGTGGCGCTTGCAGTACGATTTTTTCAAAACTAGTTTGAACACACGAATTTATGAAAACAGACGAATTCAGTCATTTTTGATTTTGGAAATTTTACATATCTGGAGGAAATTCAAATTTAAACCTAAACCAATTTAGTCGTGTTGGTAGTGATCGAACGCGATGCAGTCCTCCCGGTCGCCGTCACGGGACCCTTTGTTGCCCCTTCCTCTATAGCCTCGACTACGCCCTTCGTCGCCCTGCCGCGGAGCCACCACTAGGCCCTTCGCCGCTCCTGCCACTCGAGCCGCCGCTGGGCCCTTCGTCGCCATTGTTGTCGGGGTCGAACGACGAAGTTGTCGAAGTCACGCGCGATCACGCCAGGGCGAACGGCAAAGATGTCGCCGACACGATGTTTTGCGACGCTTCAAGGGCACGGGATATCCCCGTGTATTCCTCATGGCCGTTATTGGGGTTACACATCGCCTCCTACATCAGGAGGTCCGCCATCCACCTTGGCTCATCCTCCTCCTTGACCTTCTTTGGCGGCGGAGGCAACGACTTCTTCTTCCGACTGAAGGAGAGCCTTTCCTGAGGCGGCGATGGGGGCGTGGGCTCGTGGAAGACGATGCTGCCACCGCTCGGGCGCCACCTCGATGAGCTGCGCGCCTCTCCCTTCAAGCTTGAGAGGCGGCGTAGGGGCTTGGTGCCAGAGAGCGAGAGGAGGATGACGGCTGGGACGTCGTCTTCGGGGCCCTAGATGTGGGCCATGATGGCGCTGAGCGTCCGCCCAGACATGCCCCACCATGCGCTACTTCCGGAGAAGTTTTTGGAAATCCCAAGAAAAAGGAATGATGTAGCCTAGCAGCAAGTATTTCCCTACACTGAGAAACAAGATTTATAGAATCTAATGAGATTTCAACTAAGTTAACAGTGAATCACGGTGGTAATGGAGTTGCCGATTAAGCTGTGGCAAAGGTTGAGGTTAAACTGATAGATGTAGTAAACGTATGATTTTTTTTTTTTTTGAGCAAAAAAGGTATGATTGATTTGTCTGCTTAGGTTCTAAAATCAGCCATCACCTTTCATTATAATAGCGCGGTTGGACTTTTCGTGTAAGTCACATTCCACGTGTATACATGTTTAGAACGAATAAAATTCCTACCCATACCTAGCAGGCCGAACAAGCCTTCCTATGTAAGCCAATCTCCCGTTCAAGCAGGGCCGGCCCTGAAACGTCAGGGGCCCGGTGCAAGGAAAAAAAATGGGGGCCCTATAAACAAATAATGTTTTTCTTTGTCCCACGACTTTCTAGATGTGATCTTAGCGCACAAGAGTAGGCACAAACACTACACGAGTTAGGACACGAAACTATAAGTTGAATCATAAGCGCCCGAAGGAGGGATCGATGCACCTTGAATAGTTGCTTGCCGCTTGCCCTTGGACCGCCGTGTTGGCTCTGGATGTCAGCCGGTCACCGCCTGCAATCCCCTTTTGCCGCAGTCCGCCAAATGTCGTGCCGGCCCTAGGATAGCCTCTCCCTGCTGGAAGTAGCTGCCGCCAATCCCATATTTTCCTTGCGTTTGATCCGTTCTTCCACCTTTTGTCTCTCTCAAGCCTACTTCCTCATAGGTAAGGAGAACAAATCAAAATAAATCGGATGGACACCAGCAGGCAAACCTAAGGGTGATATATATGAGAGGTTCACCGTTGGATTGAGGAGGGCTGTGTTGGAAATCAACAAATCAAGATTTCCTCCTCCATTATTTCCCTTAATACGGCTGTAAATATCAAGGGAGAGCGGCGCCCCATGGTCGGCGGTCGTCAGGAAGTGGGAAAGGAAATCGAGGAGGCAGGAGGCGAGAGAATCAATGCGATGAGGCTAGAGACGTATGAGCAGAGCGCACGGTCTTTTTTTCTACTTCAGCAAATATTGCCGAGCTGCATGCCTAAAGGGCCCTAAGATGCTACTAATCATTGGGCTGATTCGGTAAATATTTTTCCTTAAGCTGGCTGTACGTATGGATGGGGCCCTTAGGAATCATGGGCCCTGTGCGGTCGTACCTCCCGCACATGCTCAGGGCTGGCCCTGCGTTCAAGTCGAAGAAGAACGAGCTCGTTTGAGTCAGTGTTGATTCCGTCCTGATCTTTGGGCATGAATCGGCTTTCTTTTCTACTCCCTCCGTTTTTAAATATAAGATGTTTTAGGTGTTTCACATATTGACTAGATGCGAATGAAAGTGAGTGAACATACACACTAAATAGTATCTAAATACATGTAAATGTGTGTGAATCTAGGAAAGTTCTAAAACGTCTTATATATACGAACGGAGGGAGTATCATTCACTAGACTGTGCCTACTGGCATTGGGGGACATGCCTCCTAGGATCTTCATGGCTACGACTCGGCCCAAGCCTCCGGCGACTGGCCTCGCTCCGCTCATCGGAAGTTAGCTTTTATCTTTATATGAATTTGGATCACAATAAAACAACATCCACACCAACCGGCAAAATAAAGTTACTGAGTGTGTAATTGTAGAAAGTGTTTTTTCCCAGCGACGACTTACAAATACTCTCCGTTTTCATTTACTTTGTGCTTTGATTTTAGTCAAAGTTAAATTGTCAAGTTTGACCAAGAATATAGGAAAAAATAACAACATCAATAATACCAAATGCATATAATATGAAAATTTACTTTATGATTATTCTAATACTATAAAATTTACAGTGTAGATGTTGACATTCCTTTTAAAATATTTAGTCAAATTTAATAAAGTGTTATCTTGACTAAACGGCTAAACGCAGAACGTAAAGTAAATATTTTCTAGATGGTTCTCCTTAATTATTTACCTGGTCTTCCACATATCCTCCGGTGCGGTGCAGAGAGGTTTAATAATACTAGTACAGTATTAGTCTTCGTCGTGGCAGCATGTTTATGACTGACAAGCTGATCTTAGCTACGTTTCGTCAATCGTCACATCTGAAAGACGTCGTACTAGCAGAAGAAGCAGCTAGCGTTCAGTAGCTGCGATCGACGGGATGGACGCCGCATGTACAGTACTCCCTCCGTTTCAAATTAATTGACTTCCATTTGTTCACATGTGGATGTATCTAGACATGTTTACACGTATAGATACATCCACGTGTGAACAAATGAAAGTCAATTAATTTGGAACGGAGAGAGTACGTAGTAACGTACTGTACTACATTTGCTGCTAGAATATCGGCAAGATCATGTAGTAAGCGGCGGCAGCATCGGCATGACCCGACTCGGCCGGGAATCATCCCAACAGATCAACTCGCATACCACACAACTCAACGTCAGGTCACCACCAGATTGATACCCAATTGTTTTCCAATTATCTCGACCTAGAATCGAGAGTTTTAAATAAACAACTCGGCTTAATTTATCCGTCCGTGGGTTGATGTTCCTGTCGCCCGGCCACCCAACACGAGCGCACGAGATTCCGTCCGTTTTATCCGTCCGGTAATTTAGATCGTGTGGAGGCCAGTCAGTCAGCTGTCGAGCTTTTCACCCGGACATTCTGTATTGGTGTACACCCGGACCACATTTCGTGAAAAAAGACATTTTTGTGTTGTGTAAAAAAACAATTAAATGATTTGTTTAGAGCATCTCCACCGGGGCCTTCAAATGACCCCCAAAGCCCCATTGGGGTCCCAAAAGGGCCTCCAAACTTGGAGGCCCCCTCGGGGGTGCCGGACATGCCCTCTGACAGGGGTGGCCTGCCCGTCATACGCACAGCGCCGGCATGACCTGATTCATTCGCTCCTCACACCCTCCTTTTTTTTCCTCTCGCCGGCGATTCTTCGCACCATCGCCGCCACTCTCGTCGCCGCCTACTTGATTCGCACCTCGGGAACCAAGCCGCAGCGCTCACGCAGGCCTGCCTGCCGCCGCTCCCCGCCGGTCTGCGACCTCGTCTAGCGCCGGCGCAGCTAATTCAGCCCGGTTACGCCTCTTCTTTCCTCCCGCCCCGCCGGCAACCTGTTCGACCATTGGTTGATAGGCTGATTTTATTGATTGGTCATTTGTGGCCTTGTTTATTGCTTTGTTTCGTCCAATAGGCAATGGACATCGACGACGAGATCATGTTTTTCAAAATGATGACGGAGGATGCCGCCCTTGCGGCCGACGAGGAGAAGAATGAGATGGTCATGGCCGCACTTCTAGATGCTGCAGTCGAGGCAGACGCGGCGCCAAAATTTGGAAGATCAGTGAAGGGGCGGAGGGACAACAAGGAACGTCACAGAGCAACTGGGCACATGCTCTTGTACAACGACTACTTTGCCACGAATCCGGCGAACTTGCCTCATGAATTTCGCCGGCGCTTTAGGATGAGCAGGGACGTGTTCAGGAAGATCGTGCATGGCGTTCGGGAATACGACGACTACTTTGAGCTAAAGAGAGACTGCACCGGCCTCCTTGGATTTTCATCTCTTCAGAAATGCCTTGCTTACGGTGCCTTGCTTACAGGCTTCCCGCCGATGCGTTGAATGACTATCTCCGAATGTCTGAGTCCACCGCCGTCGAAGCCACCTACAGATTTTGTAAGGCAGTTGTGAAAGTGTTTGGAGACGAATATCTGAGAACACCAAATAAGGCAGACACGGCTCACCTCTTGGCACAAGGCCAAGCAAGAGGATTTACAGGGATGCTTGGAAGTATCGATTGCATGTATTGAAACTGGAAGAACTGCCCGTTCGCTTGGCAAGGGATGTACAAGTCAGGGCATCACGGAAAGTGCAGTGTTATACTTGAGGCCGTGGCAGACTATGATCTTTGAATCTGGCATGCGTATTTCGGCACCACCGGTGCCGCCAATGACATCAATGTGCTCCAACGCTCCCCGGTGTTTAAGAAACTTTGTGATAGCCTAACTCCACCATGCAACTATGTGACCAATGGGCATGAGTACACACTTGGTCAACATTTGTGAAGACTATCCGCAACCATGTCAGCAAGGCAGATTGCCATTTTGCAAAGAAGTAAGAGTCTGTTCGCAAAGATGTGGAGCGGTCATTTGGAGTGCTTCAGCCTAGGTTTGCCGTCGTCCGCTACCCTTGTCTTTCATGGTCGCTAGCTGAAATGTGTGAGATCATGAGTGCTTGTGTTATCATGCACAACATGATCATTGAGAGCGAGCGTGATACGAGGAGGCAACTGGACAGCGATGTGTATGATTTCCAAGGGCCTATGGACCATCCACAGCCGGGCGTGCCGATGCAGTATGCATAATTTCTTGTGGGAAATTCGTGATGGAACAATGCAGTTGCACAATGACCTCGTGACGCACCTGTGGGCTATCAAAGCGACTCAGCCGGCGGCTGAACTTGTCTTGTAATAATTATTACATTTTCTATCTTCAATTCGTATTGAAATGCAAAAACTACCGCCGATGTATTGATGATTTTTTTTTGGAATTGTCTTTTGGAATGCGCCGATGTGGGCGGCACCCCCCAATTGGCTAGACACATGTCCGGCACCCCTCAATTGGGGGGTGCCGGACATCGATTTGGAGGCCCCCGGTGGAGATGCTCTTAAATTTCCTTTTGGAGTGCCAGAATTTGTGTTTATTACACATACTACCAAATAATGTTATTTTCACGATTTTTTTTTGTACGAACATTGTATATCCTGGTGTACATTTTTTTTACATTTTGAAATAATTTTTTTGATTAGTGGGTGTCAAAGACCAGTTCTCTTTTATTATAGGCCATATATAAGACAACATGACCAAAACGTCAATCAACAAGTAAGACTATATGCTAATACAACAATGGCAGAAAATATTTATAGCACGTACATTTTTTACTTGAGTTTCTGCTCAATGCATCAAACTCATGGAAGATCGGGTGTTTTTGCAATACAATTTCAAATTGATGGTGCATGGGTACATCTCAATTTCAACCGTTGGTACCAAATTAGACGGTAGTACTACAGTCCATGTACAAACGAACTATCGCCATCAACTAACTTGTTTATAGAGGAGTAAAGTTTCTTACGTCTGTTGAGCGTTTCCGCAATTGAATTTCCTTTTGGCTGGGGACTTCATTTACTCCACTTATGGCTACTCCTTGTAACAGCCAATTTTCTGAGACAAGAACGTGAGTTGCTTGTTAAAAAAAAAATGCGAGTTCAAGCTAGTTTGACTTCTTGCGACATGCAACCAATCCAAGCAAATTGGGACGGTGAAAACAACTAGAGAGGTCCAAAATGTAGCGCGATCTCGCACTAGAGGCGTCACCTTATTTGGTTTGGGAGCGGTTCACTCCTGGTTCCGTGGGCATTTAAATGGATGAAGATGGGTTTGAACCGCTATGTATATTGTGTATACTGTATTTCGGTGTAATTTCCACGAGCTCGATAACTAAATAATGTCTAGCTACGAGAGGAGATTTGAAAAAAAAATGAAGTGTTTAGTTCATCTCCAACCATAGAAAAAAAATGTTTTGTGATAAGTTTTTTCTAAAGCCTTGGTATAGCAACGCAGGCCTGATAACTTCACAAGAATAAAATTATTCGTCGACTGGAAATTCTAACTCTATGTGGATACCCCGACTATTGATTTCTTATCGTTTCTGAATTAAGTATTGAAACTTTTAGTTCACATTTTTAAATCATCAGAACCTATTGCATTCAGATCTTGCTTCAATTATAATTGCAGTTATTTTTATTCTACACTTCGCATTCACTATGTGCAAGGTATTTGACTGAAGGCGAATATTTGGGTCAGAATTGTGAATTGGTATTCGGATCACCAGAACTTAGCTTTTGGGTGGCCTTCATATTTCAAATTTATGTATTTCATTACTTTTTTATAATTTAATTTTTGTACTACACTTAACATAATTAATCACATAGCAAAATTTGTTAAATATTATGGCAAACTTATCTTTGTTTTATGCTTTTTTTACACAAATCGATTTTTTTTAGAGTTGCCGCACCTCAGAATTCACATTTGATTGTGCAAATCCTCTAGATATATGAGCAAATAAATATATATACAAAGTCGCATGTTTTAAAGATTAATTTATGTCACTTGTGTGAGTAAATAAATATATACAAAGTCACATTTTTTTTCATCCATGTCATAATGTCAAAAATCCTAAACTATCTTGGCATAGAGCTAAATCGTTTGATGTAAATATCATCAAATATCTCGACAGAGGTTTCTGGTGCTAGTTATTTGTTTGGTGTATAAACATAATAGAAACATTTAAATAATTACAAGGTGTCTATAAGAAATCAGTTTTGTAATTCTAAATCGCTACGAAATTAGACAAAATTGCAAAAACCCACCACATTTGGGGCTAGGGTTTCAAAAAACCACCATGTTGCTATTTTTTTTCTTTCAAAAAACCAGCACTATTCACTAACAGCGGCGCAAGGAGCACTGATTGTTCATTTGACGCGTGCTAAGCGAGAACTAAATCTCAGTCGGCTCGTCAGGCGTTAGATTTGCATTTTGATTCATTGCTGGGCTGAGAGTTGCACATGAATTGCAAATGTGCGCAAAATGTGCACGTAAATAACAGTCAACTACTTCGTCGTAATCCACATTAGGCCGAGAGTTGCAGTGCACACGAGACGCAATTATGTCCACATGACTGAATTTTAGTTAGATCTAAGTCGACAGAATCGTTAGATAGACAGACATTGTGTGGTCGCCGCGTGCGTCTGTTTCCTTAAAACCGTAACGAGAGCGCCTCGACATGCTCCAACCTGTTCCCGATGCCGCACTGCCGCCGACGGCGACGCCCGAGTAGCGACACGGCGGCGAAAGCACGCCTCCCTCCTCCACTTGCGTGCGTGCGAGCGTGCTTGTTTCACTCTCAATCCCGTCATCCCTTTCGCGTGAAAGATAGATAGAACGCGATCTGCCGATGGGGCCGGCCGGAGATCTGAGCGCGACGGAGGAATCATCATCCGCGAGATGCCCAAACCCCCCGGAGAGGGATCGATCTGGTGGTGCAGTGCACCTCTCTCTCCATTCCACATGCACGCATGTAGACGACGAATATGCGTATGCTGCCGCCGCTTTAAACCTCGTCACCATCCAGACCCGGCTTAGCCAGTCCAGTTCACACACCTACACGGTGATCATCATGCCTCTTGGGAGGACCATTGAGCCGAGCGCAACAGTTGCACGCGCGCGCGAGAGAGATTGACTGGTGATAGATGCTGGATTGATGGATACTTGGACTGGGAGCACCACCATTAAAGGCCTGCCTGAAGAAACGGATGTGTGAGTGTGATGGAGGGGCATCGCATCACATCACATCCACAATCACTCGCCACAAAGTAGAGGCCATCTTCTTCCTTTGCCCCCAGTTTTCACACACACAAAAACCCCTCATTTTTCCTCTTCTTTGCAGGGGTCCCAGGCCTCACATGGAGGGTGTTGGCATGCTCCCTATGGTCCAGCTCTTTGCATGCAAAGCCAGTCTCCCAAAGGAGAGGGAATGATGATGCCTGCATACATACATTCCTCCAAAGATGGCTTCTGTCTCTCTGCCTGCCTTTGGTGTCTATTCTATCCATCCATGATCCCCATAGGATTGCACCCTTTGTACTAGTAGTGGCAATACCTGTTCTCACAAGTCACAAATGGTAAACCCCGCAGACTAAGGCATGGCCTAGTGGTGGGGAGGGGCTGATGCATTCCCACCACCCGAGTTCAATCCTCATGCTTGCAATTTCGGTGATGTTGCACCCTCCTCTATCAAAAATCACGTGGTACTCCCACGTTGAAATCATTTTTTTTACAAATGGTAAACCCCCTGGGGCGCTACCGATTTGGAAGCGAGCCTGCTGAAGATCAACTGAATCTCAACAGAATTTAGAATACAAACAAGATGGGAGGCGTGCTTAGCTCGACGACGCTAGGCGACGGAGAGGGTTGATGATCAGACAGCCTACATTCACAGGATTAGTATTCCATGGACACAGGGTTTTGGCATGTTTTACCAAATGGGAGGAGGTGGTACGGCAGTTCCTACTACAGCATAGTCGATTACCACATAGCATGATGATGATTATTAGATGGTACATCATAACTTTGAAAAGCTAGGCATGTGATCTATGTGCTTCCAGTTCCAGGTCTCAAAAAACTAGCAAGAAAAGAAACATACGTGGCAGGCTAAGCCTTACGCCAGGGGCTTGCGGACGCCCTCTCTTCAGAACTCGACTTCGACTGAACCGACCGACGCGATCCCGGTGCTCAGGCTCCTCGATTCCTGCCTGCTCGCGTAGTCGTCGCAGCTGCTACTACCTCCTAGCCTCTTCCCGGGGGCCGAGCTCAGGAGCTCCAGGCCCTGCTTGCCCATCTGCTGGACCTCCTGCGGAGAGAGGATCTTAATGCAGGACACGCTGTTCACGAATTCCCTGCAGGTTGAAAGGCGCGCCAGCTTTTTAAGGAACAACAATGAACAGAAATATCATCAGTGTGGCCGGGTTAGATAGCTTACTGCCAAGGGTCGTCACCGACAAGAAGGACATCGTCCTCCCGGTCGACGAATACAAGCTGCCAGCCTGATCTCAAAGGGTCTTCCAACTGGCCCTCAAGGCCGAATAGGCGCCCCAGTTCTCTACGTAGTTCGTGGTAATTACTAAACCTAGTGATATCAAGCGACCTTCCGTAGGTTCCAGATTTGTAAACCTGTCGTTGTTCACATATCAAAAGTGCCATATGAATAAGTTAGCAAAAAGGCAGAGCAATTTCCAGGAGTACAATAAAAATAGTACCAATTCTATTTCTACCAATTTTATTGGCTAATGGCATGTCTAACACGCAGCAATAAGCAAGCTAACTAACAGCAGAAAATCCATGTAAGAAACCCCAGGGTAAATAAACATGATGGTTACAGGTAAATAAATCGAATGCTTATCATATAGAGAAAGTCACGCACCTTCACGAAAGTTGCAGGTGGTTGAGTCGCTTGATCAGGATTCTGTGAACATGTCACATATCCTGACTCATCTAAGCATCCTGGACTATTTAGTGCTGGATCCAAGGAGAAATCATGTTGAGAAGGGCTCAGGAAATTGGAAGTGGAGTAGGGAATCGCGGTCGAATCATTCTCGTCGTGGAGACCTCCTTGCATTAGGAGCGAGTGCGAGTCTATATTAACACCGAACAGAAGATGGTTTTGAGGATCAGGGTTCCCATCTTGATCCACCAAGCACCCTCTTCCAGGAAACGGTGCCAATGCAGAGCTTTGAGGTATACCAGGCGGTGTTGAGTCGAGCTGTTCTATGTGCGGTGAACTCTGAGGGCGAGAAGGAAGAAGAGACTCCACTGCAACTCGCTTTGACGACCATGGGTCAGGGACAGGTACCGCGGTAGGTCTTTGCATGCTTAGGCGATGTGAAGCTGCTTCTGATGAGAATGGCCCCAATGTATTATGCATGGCGGAGGCACCGGACGGGGACAATGAACTCATATTCGTGTCTGAAAAGTTCTGTGGCTGCGAAAAGGGCAAGACTGCTTGTAGTGTCGTAGGTGAAGACTGAGGAGCGGAGGAGAGTTGAGAAAACGATGACTGGTAGTTTGACACGTTCTTCTGCTGTTGCATGTCTTGATGTTGAGGGACTTGCATACACTGTGATTGCTGCTGCTGCTGTTCTTGCTGTTGTTGAAGCTGTGGCTTCTGCTCATTAAAGGACTGGCACCGCTGGAGCTGCTGTTGAAGGAACTCAGACTGAACCTGGCCTTGGATCGTGGTGCCATTGATGTTCTGAAGGTACGGATGCTGCTGAAACTGAGGTTGCATTTGCTGCAAAATCTGACTTTGCAGAAGCGGCGTAGCTCTACCAACCATGTTTTGCGGCTGTTGGAACTGCAGCATCGTGGGCGACATCTTCGTTGGGTCCTGGAAAGCAGCTGCGGCCATGGTTTGGTAAATGTCAGGTTGTAGACCAAGTAATGACGTACCCATCCTTGGCTGCATCCAGGGACTTATACCAGCACCACCAAAATTCAGCGATTGGAAACCAGGGTTTGCGCTATCTCGAAGCCACATGAGAGAGGAAGTCAAGTCGTCTTCCTTACCACCTACAGAAAGAGATGATTTATAGTACTCCACATTAAAAGCATTCTACACAATTATTTATAAGCATAGCTCTCTACAAATGCTAGCTAAAGATCAAATCTCCCAATGTCCCTCGTACCATGTAGAGAAGGCAAGCCGGTTGGCCATGGACGCTTCAGTCTGAGTGGAAAAGGAGTAGGATACATCGGGAAAGTTGTGAGGGGCTCAATCTCCCAAAGTGACACTCTTGGCTGCCTCTCTCCAGCAGTTGATTCATCCCAGCCAACCTGCATTTTTTATATACAAATTTTCTGTCACGCTAAACTACGAAGTTGGTACCAAGCAAGAGCAAGCAATGTCTACAAGAATCTTAATCTTGTCTAACAAAAAATTTGCATGTTACACGGGTAAACAACAGGAACTTGACTGGAGGCTACTAAACATAAAAGTATCCTGGAAATATCTATATACTTATATAGTGTACCAATCTTGAACTGGAAACATAGTATCAATCTTAACCGTTGGTCCCATAAATCTAACGTCCTAGAACAGTGGGATTCGCAGTGAACAGTAAGCTTAGTTGTCTCCATGGTGTTCTAGAACCATCGCGTGTGCTTTCCGACACAAAAAGGTTCATGGCAAGTCAGCCACGTACCTTTTGAGCTGAAGCGTGTACAATGGCCTTCCCAGGGAAGGGAGAAAAGAATTTAACAATTAAATGAGTGCGGATCCCATTGAATACTTTTTTACAATAGAATAATGTTTTGTTTGCTCTAATTCCTCTCTTTATATTGCCCTTACGTTCGCATATCCACAATGCCCATTTGCCTTATACTACTGAGGAGTATTAATTATATTACTGCCTCAGTTCTGATTTAGTCTACATCTTGAAAAATATCAGTCAACTTAGCTAGATATTTATTATTACTACTTAGTCTTAATTTATCACATGAAACCATGCGTCTCCACTTTACCCTAGAGAAGGATTTAGACTAAATCTGAACATTAGATACAAAATGTAGACTAAATCGAAATGGACGGAGTATTGCACGTGTATACACTCCATGACTTAAGCAAAAATGGCTTTGTAATTATAAAACGTGCATTGCACGTGTATACATACTAGTACCTTTACAGAACGCCAATGTGAGTTTGGCCAACGAACAGCATCAAGATCACTAATTCCTGTAATTGTTCCCATGTACCTGAAAATTAAGAATATTTGATCTGGTTAGGGTGTTAATAGATTTGTATGGAAGACCGTTAGTAGTTAATATCGTGTACTGCTGCGACTAGTTTAGGTAAAAGGTCAGAAGCACACTAAAACTCAATTTATAATACCTCCTAACACTGGATTCTTCTGTCTCAAAGAGCATCCTGAAACGCATCCCCACCGATATACGGGTATGATACACGGCTTTTACATACTTAGCAAGCGGTATAACAAACTCACAAGGGCTAGCTCTGCACAAAAAGATGTTAAAACATTCACCCAGAAGGAAAAAAACAAACAAATGCATGCATACAAAAAGAATTTACCTTGGGTTATAAAAGATTGTAAACCGGCTATTTGTTGACGCAGCATGAGCAGCTGCAGCAAGAAGACCAATGTGCATGCTATCACTAGATAGGACGGAAGATGGCATGACAGTTTGTGGCCGAGTTGCCCGCCGAATTCCCAGAAGAAGCTGATTGTTGTCATTCCTGAAAATGCGAGTAGATACACAAGTTCAACCATATGTGTGCTACAAAGGAGTCATTATGGAGAGGAGGGATGCCGAGTGATCATCTTGAGTGTTGAAAGTGTGGACATACCAGATAAATAGAACAGAGTCCCCAGCGACAAGTCTCTTTGCACTTACAAAGACACTCCACCCTGTAGTGAGAAGATGCCGCTTTGGCTGACCTGCAGAATTCGTGTTTATGAGTAAGCTTCTTCCTTATCTCACGATAAGTTTTGCCAACGGATAATAAACCTTCGCCCACAAAGACGAGTAAACACATGATATCATACTCGACATTGTTCCACAATGCAATTTAAAGAAAGGAAGATATAAGAGACTGGAACAATTAAAAGCTACTCACCACGAAAGATGTGACGGAACTTCCACTCATTGCCATGAAGATCTTTTGCAAACAGCTCCTGTGCTGGAGGCTGCAGTGTGAAATCCTACAAAATTTATAGGCAACTTAGAACCGCTGACGATTCAGTTCACTCCATGCATCCAAGTCAATTCAAAAATTGAGCTGAAGTGTAGAGAAGCAGCACAGACCAGCGGAGGAAACACTTTCTCAGCTGCTCGCCGGGGAACAGAGAAACCACCATGCGTACTGGTGTCACTTGCAGTTAATGTTTTGCAAAAGTAATTCGTTGGCTGTTTGTTTGCAGTACCTAATTCAGCAGGTAGATACGGATCCTTGAGCTCTTGCTGAAAAGAGAAGCAAGCTAAAGTTACTCTCTTGGATACCAAGTGAATGGAATTTGCACATGTCACAGGGTAAATATGAATTACCGGGTTTAGTGGTTGTAACGTCATCTGTGCATAGACTTCATCTGTTTCCGCATCAGCCTGAAAGTAACAACATCAATGATGAAACACAAATATAGCAGTGAGATTAGGTGTGAAAAATGTGCTCCAAATCTCCATACTTACATGCATAGTCACATTATGCAGTTGGCATATCAGCTGTGGAGGCAGATTAGGATAGTTGGGGATCTGCGACTCTATTTCTTTATTTGTCGACGCAGCTACCTGAGACAGAAATTCACCCAGTAAATCTACATTAACAAAGCAAGCAAACGATTTCTGACAGAATTAAGCCAGATTTCTATCTGGCAACGAAAATGCCACAGTATATAGGATTCAGGATCATGCCGAGCTCCTGGTGCTGGAGTGGAATTACACTAACCTGCTCGCTGTGACCCTGTGGGAAATACACCACCCGGCTGCCGACTGCAGGCAAGGAAACAAGCGGGCCGGCACAGGCATGCCATAGTTCTGAATTCAGGCACTTGTGCTCTTCAACAGCTGTAATGGCAAATAATTAGTGCAGAAGACTTGTCAGTGTTGATTTTTAGTTAATATTGATGGCTCTAGGGACTGTAACAACTCTGAATTCCTATGCTCGTCTCAAGATTGTTCAAGTGGCCTAAGGTTATTATTTTTCATCTTCCGGGAAAATAAGCAATGATTTAGATGAAAATACACATCTGTCAGTAAAAATCTTTTTTTTACCGAATTAAGACATAGGGCAAGAAATTGGATGGGAAAGAGGAGAGATCCTAGAACTGAAATTCCCTTACAATTTTTTTCTTACAGAACTGAAATTTCATGGCATACAAGAAGAACCACAAACCAACCAACAAAAGAAGAACCCCAAACCGCACACACACAAAAAGCATTTTCATGTGCCCCTAACAAATCCAAATATTACTCCAGACTAAATTTGACGCATTGGACTATGGCCTGATCACGGATGACCCCCTGGGCCTGATCACACGACTATAATCCGTAGAGAGCTTTGCAGTAAAGGCACACGAACAAACGACAAACAAATACTAGTCCTATGTGCTTGAATTCACACTGTAAATGGCAGCGAGGACACTAAACATAAAGCCACGGAGCAAAGAGAGGTCGGCATCGAAAAATAGAATACCTTCTGGCGACGCCGCCGCCTGAGACGCCGGGAGGACGCCGGCCGCCGGCGACGAGAGCCTCATATTTTCTTCTTCCTCCTTCCGAAAAGGCCAGTCAGGGACCGATCTGAGGGCAATAAAAGAGGGGCGCGTGCACGGAGGCAGGGAAGTAAGGAAAGAAGGAGAAAACGAAGGAAAGATTCCTCCTTTTCAGGCCAAATCACAGCGCCTTCCCAAAACCCATCGCTTTCTTTGCTTCTCCTCGCCAACTCACCAGGGCAGGGGCCTTTTTTTTTTTTTGAGAACACAGTACAACACAGACGCTCACAAATACGCACATACACTCACCCCTATGAACGCACGCACGCACACCCTACCCCTATGAGCACCTCTGAAGGACTGAGCCGGCAGATCTTGAGGTTGACGAAGTCACCACAGGCGCCTCGCTGTTGACGGGCACGTCACCTACCACTGAAAGAATAGCGCCGGATAATCCTGAAATAAATCCAGGTAAATGCAAACGCCCATGCCAAGTCTAGGACTTGAACCTGGGTGGGCTGGTTCCACCACAGGCCTTTTGCCGTGCGCAGTTACGCTTCCCGGAAATTTACCAGGGAGTAGTATTGAGGAGGACCCGAATTTCCGCCTCCCGGCGAAGAAGAGGGAGGAGCCTCGATCTCCGGGCGCCGGAATGCGCGCAGAGCACCGCCGCCTGGCCCGCCGGAGCAAGGAAATGCTACCCCGAGGTGATCCGAGGAGCCGCGTCGTCAGATCCCGCGCGCGGCGAGCTGCCGGCGTTTAACCCCGAGCTCCGCGCGCCCCCGCCGCCGCTCTCCGGCAGATCCGCCCGCCGCCGGAGAGGAGCATGCTCGCTTGCTTGCTAGCTTGCCACCCTGTTGCCGCCCCCCTTTGCTTGCTTTCGAGCTCAGGAGCTGCAGCTACTACAGCTTGCGACGGTTTAGCTTTGCTTTCTTGGGCTTGGCTTGCTTGCTTCTTCTTCCTGCTCCTCCCTCTAGCTGCTTGCTTATGTGTACTGCCCCCTTGCTGCTGCTCCCGCTGCTGCTCAACTTGGATGTTCTTGGGGTTTTAACCCCACGAGTGGCGCTCCTCTCTCCAACTCCCTTTCCCTCTCTCGTAAAATCTTGTATACTCCAGTACCTTTGATTTGTTTTACTAGTGACTGGGAGTATACTTGTACAGTTGTACTTACAAGAGTGGCATTTTTATAGGGTGATGAAGCGTGCGCTCGTCCTCCCCGGAAGATGTCTAGCATGTGCGGCGAACGTTGCACGTACGATGTGCCTGTCTATGTGATGTGAAAGTTCTCTAATTTATTGAGTATATAATTTGTCTTGGCCTCGTGTAGCTTAGCTTATGATTTAGAGAGACACTGAGAGATTACTGGTGTTTCATATATTAAAGACGAACATGCTACTCTGGCCAAGCTGCACGAAGAATCTCATACTAATTAAGTCAATCATATCGCACATTTGAACTAACAAGAGATACACGTTCCAGAGTACGGATCTGCCTCATGGAATCCAGTAATCCGTTTATTTTTCAAATTTTAAAAATCATGTTTATAATTTTTTTCAAAAAAATAATAAGTATACTTTTTATATACTTGATGATGTATTCGATAAACATGCAAAACATTAATTTGAAATATGTTGTATGCTGAGCTACACAAAAATGAAAAGGTCTGGATTTGAGTATAGTGAACAATGCAAAAGAGTTTATCAGATTTTTGTCATTTTTGTGTAGCACGAAATTCAAAAAAAATAGTGTTTTTAAAGTTTTCATAGATTCCACAAACTATAGTTGTACAAGCATTCCAACCCACATAGGCATGTAAAAAACACATCGTCAGACTACAAGTGGAACAATCATATCATCAATAGCAATGATGCAAAGATAAAAGAGATACATTTAAGTTATGTTTTTTAAAGTTTTCTATTTGTCTATACCCCAAACAGATAATAAAAATTAGAAACCTTTGTCAAGATATTTGCTAGGTCAGATGGTTTAGCTCTCTATCAAGATAGTTCGAAATTTTTGGCATAGATGAAAACACATGTATATAAATTATTGGACCATAAATCCATCTTGATGACATAAATTAATCCTTGAAAGCATATGACTTTGTACATATTTATTTGCTCATAAACCTAGAGGATTTATACAACAGAATGTTTACTTTTGAGCTACGATAGCTCTAAAAACAACCGAAACAAAGATAACATATACAATAGAATAAATTGTTATGGGTATGTTAAGTGTACTTTTGATATGCGATTAATTATGTTAAGTGTAATATAAAAATAAATTGCAAAAGTGTAATTATAAGTACTAATTAAAAATGTAAAAGCAATAAGAACGAGACATGTCCCACCACTGACAAACCAGATATTTGGGTATGTCCGGGGCAAAACTCTAATGTGAGAATACTAGGACAAATTATAACCTTCTCTTACCCTCCCGATAACATAACATGTTATCTAAAGTACACCACAAATGGCGAAAGAAGGTTTTGACAAGAAACTTTAAATGAGTGTTAACTAAACAACTTAATTAGAAGACACCAAAACAAAAAGTACACTAGCAAGAATATACTCACATCCATCCACGTGCGCCGGGCCACCACTGCCACTAGTCGCAGATTGGCCGTGGCCGCAACCCGACTACGTCAACCACACGCGCGAGGACGACGACGAGTAGGGTAGTGAGGCCACCGGTGGCATTTTAATTATATTTTCTTTTTTATGGCTGTAAGCGCCTTTTGGCACAAAATATATAAATTATCGCCTATTTGAATAAAATTTTAAGTTTAAATTTGAGTTAAAAAATTATCAGTTCGATTAAATTCCAGCAAAATCAAAATTACCATTGAAATTTAGTTTTAATTGCTTAATTATGTTGGTGGCGTGTGTTCGGCATGCCACATATAACTCGCAGTGGTGGCATGCTGGAACAATCGTCAGTGATGCCATACTTAACAAAATTCATCACCAAGACTTAGCTCTAGACACCTAATAGTAGTGGGAAATTAAATTACTTTAGTAAAGCCTAGATCCGAACCTCTTATATCACTCCTACAAAATTTAGCAGGATTGGAGTAAGTGAGTGAGAGATCACAACAGTTTGAGATTGGGAAAGGATGAAAGAGGATAAGAGTCGTGAACCCTCCTTGGGGACGAAGGGAATATTTACGTGGCCCTCAAATTCAAATGTTTCTGTTGTTTCCCGCAAGGATGAAAGAGGATAAGAGTCGTGAACCCTCATTGGATAAGAGTCTGGACCCCGGTATTATCTCTCTCTACCATAAGAAGGTTAGGTGCATATTTTCAGATGTGTACGTGATTTGATTTCGACCATACCTTTACATCTTGATATTAGGGAATCCCTACGACTCAAATACAAACAAAAATACCGGACACCGTCTCTTTTCTCTTTTCATTTTGAGGGGTCTCCAACAATTTTGAGCTATCTTCGAATAGGCCTATTTGTGTTCACACACATATTTAGTCCGTTAATCATGTTGTCATTAACACCAAACCAGCTAGGGAGGGAAATGCGCTTTCTACTTAGTATATCGCCTATAAAGAATGAAAGGTCCATTTGTAGCCTAGGCTACATGTAGCCCGGTATTCTTTATTTTTTGAAACTAACATTTAAAAGTTTCCAAAATTCCAAGAAAAATCACGGTGGTGTAATATGACGTACCCTAAGGTGCTGCAAATTTTCAACCCGAAATATTTTGTATTTCGTCCTACACGAAAATAACAAATTCTGAAAGATATGAAATTTTTCGAAATCTGCACTGTTCACCACCTCATATTTAGAATTTTTTTATTTTTGCACAGCACAAAATACACAATATTTCGCATTGATATTTTTCACATTGGTGGAAGTCATCATTATCTACATCTAGGAATATTTTCAGAACTTTTTGAGACTTTAAAGTGTCGTTTTCGATTTTTTTCAAAAAACAGGCTAAATGTAGCTCGTGCTACAAAACACCTCTCTCAACACTTGGGATTGTCCACTTAGAGTACAAAAATTATTAGACTAAAATATATGGTCTATATAAAAGTGGTTTTATTTTTAGCTTCTAGTGAAGATATCTGAATGAGTTGCTACCGAGGCAATTTAGAAAAAACATAGTAGAAACATTATCCTTTACAATTGGAGACGAACTGAATACTTTTTTCCTTTTCTTTTCTAACCCGATCTTTCTCCAATTACATGCCCACAAATTTCTTCTTAGTTAACGAAACCGATCGATCTTGTGCCTCCTGCTTCGAAAAAATAGGTTTGTTTGCATGTTACAGTCAGTTCCCTCGGTCCAATATTCAGATCTCCGTTTTCGGTTTGCATAAATGGTCAAAGTCTCTATTTGACTGTTTAATTTGTAGTTTTGAATTTGAGTTTCCTTATTGTAATTATAACCTGACTCAAACCTTATTAGTATTTGTGGTGTTTTGCGGTTATTAGTAGCTAAATGCCCGTGCGTTGCTACGGAGCACATGGATAAATTGATTTTGAATCATTCATTCATTTGGAACCAAATATTTGGTGGATGAGTCGTCAATCTACTTTGTCATGACACCCATTTATCTGTTTGAACTTTGAACTCAAGTAAATCCTTGCCCCTAGATGTTCCTATAAGCTCCAACAACAAATGAGAGAGAGTTGAATAATGAATACACGCGTGTTACGTGTTGATCAAAACAATAGTTCAAATTCAAAAATATGGACAAATATGATGGGCATAATTTGCATTTATATGGGAACAAATATAACTCTCTGCCACTACTTTCGTCGCCAGTCGTCATGTCTCCTTAATGACCCTCGACAAGTTACGTCTTGCTTAATTCATGTCGTCGCTTCAAAAGCTTGTCATCTTACGTTGCCATTGGTTGGGCACCTTTTGAACTCCAGCAAATATATGAAACGTTTCCGCCGTCAAATATACATATGAAACAATTCTTCCTTACAACGAGAGATAGTGGAGTATGGAATGCTTTCGGATAATGAAATATCCACGTAGTGCAATAACCGTTTTTATCTGAACTTATTCTTTGATGGCAACAAATATGGTGTTTTTTCTGAACACATGATATGTAAAAGAGAACTGTATATAGCTTATAAAATTCTAAACACAAAGACCTGATAGACAACCCTCTTTTAAACTTTTCTCATTTCACTATGTTATGCACATGAGTAAGCCATATGTAGTACTAAGGAATTAGAAGGACAGAAAATAGCCAGCTGGTCGTCTCCTCTCTGAGGTATAAGGGAATCTGACCCAGTTTCACATATGTAGTACTAACCATGAGTAAGCAGACATGCCTCATTAGCTAATCCACTAATTCCTTCCCCTAAAAAAGAGCAAGATTTGACCTTCTGGTCGTCATATATTCCCTCCACAATGATAAAAAAATTCTCTTCATAGTAAAAGTATAACAATGATCTTGTGGCAGCAATAGAGGCATGAAACTCGAAAAAGAATTTTCAAGTAAATGTATAACAATAATCTACATCAACAATCAATGGGAATTACCTTTACTGTCATATATATGAAACCAAGAAAAAGGAAATGAGCTTGACCGCATGAAGAAAAAGTAGGTGCAACCACCCCTTATCCTCTTGCTACAGTGCGGAGGCGATTTCTTGGACCTCTCCCGCGAAACCACCGTGTGCGGCGGCGATCCGCGGGATTTCTTCGCCTCCGGCGGCTGCTTCGGCAGCGGGAGGCGGGGGAATCCTCGGATCCCGTCTTGTATATAGCGTAGGTTTGGTAGGAGGCCTAGCCGGCGGCGCCCTGGGGGTGGAGGTGCGGTCGGTGGCGGTTTTGGCGGCGGCGTGTTTCCCCTCTGTTGCAGGTGCTCCCCGGAGGCCCGCGGCGGCGCGCTCGTCGTTCTGGAGGTCGCGGATCTTCGGATTCCTCGAGGCTCCAGGCCCCTGCATCTGGTTGGCGGGTCGGCGCCGCGGATCTGGTGCGCTGGGGTTCTGGTCCCTGGGCTTCTTCGCCGGTGCGTCGCCGCTTCCTCCAGCGGTGGTGCAGAGCCTGGGTGGTGGTGTGAAGGAGCTAGAAGCGGCGGTCGCGAGGAGGCTCTGCTGGCTTCGCTGGACTTGGAGGCTGATGGAAGGTGGTGCGGCAGGTGGTGGAGGGCACTGGCTGTGGTCGTTTATCGAGCAAGGTTCCGTCACTGAGTGGCGGACGGATTCTGCAGCCCTTTCCATGCGGAGGTGCTCTCGGATGGAGGTAAGAAGGTGGATCGGCTTCTTCGTCTCCGGCGTCGGCAGCGGCGGTTTCTTCCTCGTTGTTTTGCTTCCTGCATTTGCTGTGCTGGATTTCTCGAGTCGTTGTACTCGTTCTTGATGTATGCATCTGCAGTTCTCAAAAAAAAAAGTAGGTGCAACATTAGCCAAACAACAAATGAATACGATTCAGAAATACATATATGGTCACACATATATATATACCCCAACAGGAAAATTTAGATAAATATAAACCATAGGAGAGTAACATACATCCCTTGAGTTAGAGCAGGACTATCCATTATAGTATAGAAGCTAAGAATAAATAAGACAACAAAGACATCGATTCACAACAGGGTTGTTCTACCTAAGGTTAGTGGGGTTGAGAGAAGAATACCTTAATAGTGAAATTCAGAGTGACAACCATACCAAGATGTTGCATTTCATACTCTCATATCATTTTCTGACTATGCCAAGATTTCTTCACACAAATAATTGGGGTGTAATAGTACATATACGCACATCTGGACAGTAAGCATTGTATATACATTTAGCAATATAAACACCCTTGTATTTTTGTTTTGAATGTCAAATCAAAGGCCCACCAGATGCAATCTTAGTTTTCGGAGGCACTATGAGATGACTTGTATCCCTTTTATGCCCCAATCAAAAAAATGTAGAAATGAGCACATTCGAATGAGATATAATTTATACAAAAACCCATAGGAAAAGCAAGTAAATAATATGGGAAACCAAGCTTAATAAAGGTAGCATCTATTCCTAGCAGAATTATTTCAGAGCTCTCCTCTTTTGACTCAAACAAGGCAAGTGATTTAGTGCCTAGTTTCATTACATAGGTTCAAATGATGTTCATCTTCCTCCTTGAGGTCATGATAAAATGTATTAATGCATACACATGGCTAATCAACTTATTTGTGCTGGCACACTCAAAAAGACATGTAGAGAAGATAATGCTCAAATCAAACAAACATCGGTGGGTGTCATGGGTTGTAGAAACAGTGGAAATCGAGAAAAAACAGCTAGGTAAGCAACCTCCTCCTTCTGAGAGCGGGCACCAGCAAGCTCATGCATGCTGGTCATTAGAAAAAAATTAGATGAGCACACAAAATTGTGGGAAATGAAATTAATTATGCAACATCTGAGTGGATTGACATAATTCGAACCCACGCAAGGTTCGACGTCCTCATGCAGCCCCATTTAATGTGGTGCAGCGGCACCACGACCTGCCAGGTGTAGAATAGGAGGGGGAAGTGACATGCCCTCGACGAACCTGAGCCGAGCACCGCTCCTCAGAGGCGCCCCACCAGCCGCTCCTCTCGGCGACTGGTGCGAGCTGCGGGTTGCGCTGCTCCAAGCAGCCACCAGCCATTCCTCCGCGCCACCATCAACGATGTCTCAATCTTGTTGTAAACTCAGTAACATCAGCAGGTCAGCAGCAGCATTAGTCATCAACCTAGCATTTTAATAGAGGATTATCACCTCCATTAGTTCCACACATGCAGCTTATAGCAGGAAGGTAATAAAATAACTACATTTCCTAAGAACCTGCGATATTAGGCTACTAATTGGAAAGCAAAGGAAACCTATGTAATTTCCATTTATTACAAAATAATTAATTGCTTGAAGGCACACACCATCGCCATCTTCCTTGGAGAGGGTATGCATCAAGCTGTACTCAGTTCCCCGCATCTGGTTGTTCGGTATAAGCAGGGATGCATAATGAGAATTGATAAGCCACGTTTACAGTTTATAAGAAAATTGAGAGAAAAAACCATTTTTTCGAGTGCCACGCAGATGTCTCATTATCCAAATGCTGTAGGCTGTAGCCACCGGTTGAGGTACCTGGATCCAGATTACGTCCGATTAGGATGAACAGAAGGCCGGATGGCTACCAGAGTTGAAGAATACGACGACATGAGGAAGGGAGCAACCTCGATCGGGGAACGGCTGCCCTCCAGCCATCGTCATGTACGCGCTAGGTTCGGCCACCGTGAGGCTCGATGTAGTGCGGCCGCCATGGCTAGAGATCTCGAAAAGGGCGTGGCGGCGCCAAGCTCTTGATCTCCCCACACGACACGTGGACCTGGAGAGCTCCGCAGTCTGCCTCTCCGTGTGCGTGGAGAACTCCCTTACGTCACCAGTGCCATGTACCGCTGGGCTCCGGGAGTTGCTGCTCCGTCGGCCTCGGCGCGGAGGGGAACGTGTCGGCAGCTGGGACCAGATGTGCACTCACGGCGGCGGAGGACGGGGTGGGGAAGGGTTGGCGGCGTGGGGTCAGACGGGTGTGGCTACGGAGTCGGAATTTCCTTGATGGCCCGACCCATGTTATCGTTAGAGAAGGGAATGAGCGATCGAGCGAGCCACGGTCGAGGGAGAGATGGTTCGCTCGGTTACACGACCAACTCCTATTTAATAGTAAAATTTTGTGGTGTTTTGCGGTTATCTGTGAGCGAACTAGTACTGCTAATATATCTTCTGTCAGTTTCGCGATACTTACTACACGAAACCAGGAGTGAACTGCTCCCAAACAAAATAAGGTGACACCTCTCGTCCGAGATTGCGCTGCATTTTGACCTCTCTCGTCATGCTCATTTAAGCTACTTATTAATCTATTTCCTGGCAGTACTATTCCGGTTGTTGTTTCGACCGTCCTAGTTTAATTGGAGTGGTTGCATGTCGTAGCAGTCAAACTAGCTTCAACTCACGTTCTTGTCTCAACATATTTGCTGTTACTAGAAGTAGCCGTAAGTGGAGAAGAAGCAGAAAACTTGCCTGTGGCAAGATGGTTAGGCGGAATATTTTTCAGTGGGAGGCGACGTTCCCGTCGACAGCGAGACGACTGTGTTGACTTCGTCAATGTCAAGACCTGACCGTCAACTCAGTCTTTTGGAGGTGCTCATAGGAGTAGGGTGTGCGTGCATGCGTTCATAGGGGTGAGTGTGTGCACGTGTATGTGAGCGACTGCGTTGTACTATATTTCGCAAAAAAAAAGTGGAGAAGAAGCAGCCGTAAGTGGAGGAGAAGCAACCGTACGTAAGTGGAGTAAATAAAATTCTTAGCAAGAAGGAAAATCCATTGCGAAAACACTCAAAAGAGGTACTCCTCTAAATAAAATTTAGCAGTTGGCGCTAGTTCGTCTGTACACGGACCGTACCACAGTATAATTTGGTATCAACCGTTGCAATTGAGATGTGAGCATGCATGCATGCACCATTAATTTAGATCTCATAGATATTTTCTGTCATTGTTGTATTCTCATGTAGTCTTTCTTGTTGGTTGTCATTTTTGGTATTGTTCTCTTACATATATATATCCTTTAATAAGATACTTTTTAACTTTTTAAGTAAACAACAGGTACATTGCCTTTCAATTAGATTCTTACATAAGAGATGTGTCATTTAATTTGGTCGAAATTCGAAGCTAAGAACTTCCAAATGAACTAAACCCTAAACTTCCAAATCGACAACAAATCCACGGAAAACAGTTGTGAAGAAGAAAAACAAAAGTGAAGTCGTATTCCAAACCACACAAATGCATGCACCTCAATGAAATTTTCTTCACGTAAAATCGATATAATAGGATCTATTTATTTCTCTTTCCGACTAGCTGGAACCATTTTCGTACGTACGAGAGCATGTACTAGAGCAAGTTCCTTTCGGCAAACTGTTTGTTGATGTAGGGCGCATTGATCACTCATCCCCGTCCGTCCGTCTCCATCGCATATACCGATATACGTACAAGGATTTGGTACCAAATACGGTGCTGCGAGAACGCGTCGTCTTGGCTATGTTTCTCCGGCGACGGCGACAGGAACTGGTGGCGGATCCGTCGTGCTCAGGCGAAAAGCTCGACAGCTCCCTGACTGGCCTCCACACGATGACCTCTGAATTAGCGCACGCACGGATTGAATGGAAGGAATCTCGTGCGTGCGCTCGTGCTGGGTGGCCGGGCGACAGGAACATTGCCCACGGCCGCGTGATAGATTAAGCGGAGATAGGCACTTTATTAAGGTCGATATAGATAATTGGAGAACAATTGGGTTTCAATCTGGTCGTGTACCTGATGGTAGAATAGTGCGGACGGTAGCACATGCGAGTTGAGCTCGGGAATGAATGATTCCCGTCCGGGTCTGGTCATGCCGATGCCGATGCTGCCGCCGCTGGTGTGGCGTGCGGCAGGGGTCTCTCTCTGAGGCAGAGATTCCGTGGCGAACCCGCGGCGACGCCGGCGAGTACGTCCCCTGTTCGGCCGGACTGCCGACAGGCCGCGCGTGCGTACGGCCCCGGCTCACGCCGCCTGGTTGCGTGCGCGGCCGGCGAGGGCAAGTCACAAGTGCGGCCGGCCAGCCCGCGTGCATGCACGACCGGCTCGGCGCCATGCGGCGAGGCGCGAGCAGGACGCAGGTAGCGGCGCTAGCTTTCCCTTTTCCCCTGCCCCGCGTGGCCGTGCGGCGAGTGGCGAACAGGAAATCGGCGGCCACGCGTTCCACACCTGCCGAGGGAGGAGTTCTGACGCGGCGCCATCAACGGATCCAAGCGCCGTGGCTGCCCGGTGCTCGCGTGCGTGTATTTTCGACGCAGCGTTGCAGCCATGAGCTAGCTGATACGTACATGATCTTGCCGGATTATAGCAGCAATGCAGTATCCAGGATTCGACGATGAAATCTGCAGGCCGACGTACGACGATAGATTGTCGGTGATCGTACTACTGTCTGTCGTGACCGGCGTACCTACCAAGCCATCGGCACATACCTAAAACCCTCTATCTATCCGGGCCCTGCCTGCCAGAGGCCGCCGCTCGCGTGTCCATGCATGGCCCGGCCGGCTGCCGGTGCGTCTCATCATGACCAAGACGATGCGTTCTCCGCCTAAAGCTTCAGGATTTACTACTACTACGACTCAAGCTTTTGCAGCTGCAAGCGACAGTAGATAGGTAAATTTTGGCCATGACGACGACCATGCATCGAGGGAACTAGGGCGCAGAGATAGGAGGAGCTAGCAGGACCATCCACTCCTTGGACCCCTCGCCGGCCGGCCAGATGGTCCATGTCTCTCTCTCTACCTCTATCTCTAGCGTGTACCACGAGGGAGGAAGTGAAAGAAAAAGGGCGGCCTCTTTGTGGCGGGGAGGGTCAAACACGACGCCTGCCTGCTTCATTCCCTTCTTTTTCCTCCACTGCATCGGGCTATGGTGAGCGGAGAGTGCCGAACTTGGGAGTAGCTTTTTGACAGTGCCCGGTAAGCTAGTAGCTAAAGTGGGGGCGTGGGCGAGGCCCTTGGGATTGGGGCAGGGGGAGAAGCAAAGCGTTGCATGCATCCTGGTCCTGAACTCGTGCGCGGGGACGTCTCGAAATGGTAGGTGCCCTAGGTTCCCCCCGCCCGACGAGCGGTATCTTTCTGCATGGCCATTATTCGGCGAAACACAGCGCCAATGGGAATTTTAACCACGCGATCCCAGTAATTATAAACATACGCAACTGTGTCGGACAAGCGCTATTGGTAGCGCGGCACATGTTTTCGGTCTATTTGGACTAGCTCCCTCCACCGGCGTCAGTGGCGGAGCTACAACATCTAGGGTGCTCAGAGTGTGTCACCAAACTGGAAAAAACATTTTTAGGGGTGCATACTTGGTGAAAAAAATGTTATTTTGCAAAAGAAAATCGTTTCTACTCGGTGTCCTATGCACCCGGCAAGAATGTCGTGGATCCGCCACTTTACAAGGAAACAATGACATTTAAACGTTCCACTGAAATTTGATATATTTTTTACAAAATTCTACCGAAATTTAAACTAATCTAACCTAAACCTAGTAGGTGCGGTAGTGACGATCCCAGTCGTCCCGGATGATGACGATGTCGGCTTTCCGCGCGCACCACTCCTGAACAAATTCGTCGGTGGTAGAGAGGATAATCTCGAACAACTGTTTTGTGGTCTCGGCAAGCTCGAGCTAGAACAACGCCTTGGCCTCCTCCTCCGTCATGTGCCGGAACGGATCATCTTGTATAAACTTGTTGTTATGTCCATAACATTCTTGTGCTTCAATCAGGAGCATATAACCATATGCACATTCTCCTTTTTTTTTGCGAGATAGATCCGGTGAAAACACCAGGAACTTACAGATCAGCCGAAAGATCGAAGAAAAATACACACAGGATCTGCAAGTCGTCGAGGACGCCGTCGTCGAAGAAGACGTACCGCGGCGCGCCGCCGCCACTCCTCCTCAGCAACCTTGGATCGGCAGGAGTCCCCAGGCGGACGGGAAGTCGACAGAACTCAGCTCGACAGAGCCTCCACCTCGCATCGTCGCCGTCGCCCTCACCCTGGTCTTCATCACCATCTCCATCGAGTCGTTCGAACCGAAGCCGCCGCTCCACGAGCTCCGGTGCGGGGAAGAGGCACAACACAGCTCCACGGAGCTGCGAGCACCCCGGAAGAGGCAGATCCATGGCCGCGCTCCGCGAAGCACCACCACCGGAGAGGATCTCCGCCTCGACAAAACGCCGGACCGACCGCGCCATCCTCTCCCCGACGCCGCCGGCAGGCCGCCCCCTTAACCCTAGACTATGTACAGGCAAGATCCTGGGTTTCCCCACCCTCCCGCCGCCGGAGCGGCCGGCGGAGGGAGGGGAAACCGGCGGATCGACGCCGGCGAGCTGGATCAAGCGGTGGGTGAAAAAATTCTTCTCTCCTCTACTGTAGCGGGGGAGAGCCGGGTCCAAGGTCCGTTCAAGAATCATATGCACATTCTCCTTGACCATAATGTTAGCCTAGAATGCAACAGGAAGAAGAGACTCTAAAAAGTTAGCTGACTAGCTCTCGCCTTGGCTTTATTCTAGTCCAAAGCATGCATGCATGTGCATGTGAGGCGGGGACGCCAAAGAGAGAGACTGATGTGGGGTTAGCTAGAACCACAAAATTGATCAATTCGAAAGTGGTGCGAAACCAGGCCTACAAATACCAAAAGAACACGTACCAAGTACCAAAGCAAAGCGATATTTTATCCTATTTTTCCTTCTTCTATCCCTAGTCCCCAAGCTATCGCTTTGAAGTTTGAATTATCTCCCTTTTTCTTTTCTATACCCAACAGTACAGCACTGTTCGGTACTGTATATCGATCGAAGCCGAGCTTACGGCCGATGGAATGAATTGGGAGGAGTAAAAAGATTGGACTTATGTTTCTTTCGGTTCGATGATCAGGTAAGGAGGAGGTGGTGTGGGCCGGGCCTCCCTCTTTGGAGAAAATCATGATGACAATTTCCTATGGCTAGGGTTCTGATGACTAGAGCGGCCATAGTGCTGCTACTAATGTCTCCCCGTCAAGTCCATCATAGGAAAAAAAACTATGGCCTCCCTGCTTCTTGCTTATCTATAGTTCACATATCTTCAGATTTCTTTCTTATAGACGGAGCCAATAAAGTAGCTGTACGTGCGGAAATTCATATCGGGTCATGGGTGCAGATGCACGCACTGCTCAAAACATAATTTTAAAAATGTTAAAAAATTCAAAATAAAAATTTCGGATATACTTCAAGACATTCTACGTTAGTACAAAAAGTTTCACAAAGAAAGATATTTTTTGTGACCTGTGCAAAAACGACAGATCCGGACGCTCCAAAATGATTTTATACGAGTCAGTTTCCTGCCTTTTATGCACATGTCACAAAAATGTTTTTTCTCCGTGAACTTTCTCATTGGAGTGCTGTCTTTGCCCAGTTGTGTAGTACCATTCCCAGGGATGCAGATTTGCAGCTCCCGAGCACCAGTGCACCTGTTATCGTGAAATTTTGATTTTTTTTGACATTTTAAGATGTTTTAAAAAAATTATACAATGGGTGTATTTGCACGCATGACCTGAAACACCGTGTCCATGTATGTGGTCTTCATTTCATGAATTGATTTATTTTACATGTTTACTGGTACTACTGGCTTGTTTAAAACTCTGGATGCATGTCTGCTCTCCTAGCCATCTACCTTAGCTAGCTTAGCTGGAGGAAGTCTCATGCTTATGTGTAAACAGAGAAAGAAACTCCATCTAATTATGTTCCCTTTAATTCCATGGAAGAAACTCCTTTTGCAGTGATTGGTCACTGTGAGGCAGTGTCTTCCTTTGATCATCCTAGGAATCTTCAGAAATGATGTGCAAGCAATGCGGCAACAGCAGCAGCAACTCTACTCGCTGGCTGCTTTCCCTCATCATCATCGGACACAGGGATCCTTGCAGTAAATAGACTGCAAGGACTGGAGCATCTTCCTCGTCTCTGCTGAAAGGAATTGGAGGTCGAAGCTTGTGCATTACATTTGCTCCATGGATCCATTAGCGGCCGTCAGGTGACCGCCGATTGAGCTGGATCTAGATGTCCACGTGCAAGTTTCTATTTGGCTTCAGGATATTCTGATCTCTGAACACTCAGTAGGTGAGTGGTACAGTTGACTAGCCGAGGATTAAAGCTGACAATATTGATTTATTTCCAAAAATCGGCAAGACGCTGCCATCTATTAATCGCCGTAGCAGAAATTAACCGAGGATACTCAAGACACTGTCGTTCTCTGTTGCTGGAAAGCAACTGAACACTGTGGTTTGTGTACACCAATAGTTGGTAGATTTCAGGTGAATTATGAAGCACATTATCATATATGTTGCTGGTAGATTTCAGGTGAATTTTGAAGCACATTATCATATTTATGATCGACACTAGAGGATCCAAAAGTGCCGATGGGATCAAGAGCGATTTGGCCGATCGAGAAACGGTTGTGTACATGGAAGCTAGCGATGAAGATTCCTACTGAACCAAACCACACACATGCAGTGGCAACAAAAACAGTGCTCCTGAAGGAAACCCCTCACCTACACCAGTCCTCCTCCTAAATCGTGGGTGGGCCCAGTTAACAGAGCGTGCGGGACCCAATGATAGGGCAGATCAAATCTTAAATTGTCTGTGGGGACTGCATGAATGTCGTGACAATTTTCTTTTTTTGAAGGATAACGGCAGGTGTTCTGCCAATTCAATTGAGAAGATAGAAAGTAGTTCAGTTACACGCTAGAAAGGATCTAGCACAACACAGAGAGAAAACAACAACAAGAATGACAACGAAGGCTGCCAACCTCTAAGGACAACTACTCGCGAGAATGCGCCTCTACAGGCGGCTCCAACTCCAGATCTTCAGCTGCGCGGGCAGCCCGGGCCGCAGTCGTTGGAGTAGCCCGTCTCCCGGCCGTCTTGGAAATCACGGATCTTGAAGACCCCACTCTGCCGAACAGAGCCCTCACCGCCTCCGTCTCCAGCGCCGTCTTCGGATCCTTGAAGAGGTCCATGAAACGCTGCTGCAGCACCTCCTCTGTGGCATCCCCTTTCGCTTCGTCTTCCGCCGGCAGCCCCCATTTCTTGCGTAGGACACGACGCGCCCTCTCAACCGTGCTCAACCCCGCCATAGATGTGACAGCCCGCCGATCGCTGGCCTGGCGAGTTGGCATCGGGGCAGGATTTCTGGGGCGGCGCCTGATCGGTGTGGCCGGCGTTGGTGGAGCCGCAGATAGCAGAGGAGTGGTGATGCGAGCGGTGATGGATTCTAAGAAGGTTGGGGCCGAGGAAACCAACTCCTGCACCCCAGCATCCCGCGACGTCTCCGAGTCTTCATTGACGATAGAGAGCTCGACGGCGATGGCGTCCTCAGCGAAAAGCTGCGCCGGCGCCACCCCGAGGCTCAAGGATTGCCGCAGCCCAACATGACTTGGAGTGGCGTCAATACCATCCAGCTCCGAGCTGCCCGCCTGCGATGGACAAGGTGACGTGATCTCGTGGCAGGGCTCAGGCCCACCATTCAGCTTCAACTCCGGCAGCAAGCGCACCGCTTCGTCAACATGCACAGCCTCAAAGCCACCCTCCGTGCAGCCAACACTGATTTCAGCACACGGAGGCGGTGCCGGAGACAACGGAACCATAGCTGCGGACGCCACAGAGAGCTTCTCCAGAGCGACCTCAGCCCGCTCCAAACAGTGAGGGGGTGCAACAGTGTTAAAGGTAGTGAGGGGGTGCAACAGTGACAATTTTCTTGCAAGGATGAATGAGAGCTGGAAAAGTGAGGGGGTGCAACAGTGTTAAAGGTAGTCAAGAAAAGGATCCAATGATCCCAAGATGGCCGCCCTATTCCCCCCCCCCCCCCCCCCTACAATTAGGGCCACCCTTTCCACTGCGGATGAACCAGAATACTAAAAAAGGTTGTGTGATTAGGTATAGATGTCATCAGTGGAGTTGAGTACCATGCAGCAAATGAGCAATGTCCTGAAATAGGGCTAGACTAGGTACTACTAAAAAGATTTGTTAATTTGGCTAGATGACCTTAGTGGCACTTGCAGTCATCATTACCAGCATGTAAACTTTAATCATGTATCTCAGTGTATGTTCTTAGCACGAAAGCATACTGTGTATATCTAGGTAATTTATTAGTACTGAAACAGAGAACAGTTCAGTAGTACCACTAACTTTAACCTTATCTCATAATGCAGTCATTTTTGGAGTAAGACAAACAATTATATACATTGGTCAAATAGGACGGTAAATCAAATACTACAACAACGAGTTCTCACTCTACCTGGGTCCATGGTTATCCACATAATAATATTTTAAGAAGAAAGTATAGTTTATTACGATTCTAATAATATTATGTTGTAATGTAGATGTCGATATTTTTTTTCTATATATATCCAGTTAAAGTTTACAAAATTTGATTTTGACTACATGCCGAATATGTGGTAATCATCGACAGAGGGTTACCCAAATATAAGATAGTGTCCACTACTTTGATGAAAGTACTTGTAGTGTATAGTATATGATTGCAGCGGTCTGGCTAGAGTAGAGCACACAGCAAATAGAGG
The DNA here is from genome assembly GCA_947311845.1 of Poa pratensis. Taxonomy (NCBI): domain Eukaryota; kingdom Viridiplantae; phylum Streptophyta; class Magnoliopsida; order Poales; family Poaceae; genus Poa; species Poa pratensis. The sequence goes on along the minus strand of CAMZMU010000089.1, from coordinate 14,503,081 downwards.
GGCACTGATGATGATTAGGAGGGAATCAATGTTTCCCATGGGGCTTTTAATTATGGGAACCTCATGCCGCTAATGAGAAAAGCCATAACCAAAAGAATGCAATATGCCTGTATGAAGGCATGCATGGCACTGCCTGGCCTGTCCCCGTGTCTCGCTGATGCCACTCTCTAGGAGGCAAACATGCAGCTTGTCCAACGCTAACCCCGTTTATTAGTACTCCTAGTAGTCAGTAGATAGTCTCCCATCATGCATGCATCCATGTTCAAAGCTCAGGGGATCGATGAGTAAGGAAATTGGCAGCCAGTTGCATACGTCACATTGCACATACACAAAATTTATGCGATCAAGTCATATTGTAGTCACTGCTCTTATCGCGATCGGCATCGTGGGCAAGCTCGCACTGGTCGGCGAATTGGTCGTGTGCGTGTGAGCAGAGTAGTTTTTTTTTAAAGCAGAGAAAACATTTTCTATTTTCATTAATTAATAAAAAATTGATAGGTTAATTAGCAAAAAAACTGACTAAAATTGGAAAACATTCTCGCCGATCTTCATGTAACATAATACGAGGGCACACAACCATGGTGGCTACCAACATAAGACTCGCCCTAACGAAAAATCTTCGTGACCAGACCGCGCCGCACAAGTCACCGCACGCCGCCCACAAAGTTCCGACTTCACAATAGGAGAGTTCCAACACGAAGACGAGTCAGAAACGCTAGAACTAGAATCCGGCTAACGATGTCTTGGCGTGACCAAACCATCACTCGCCATGGTCATCGTTGCCACTCGCCACACAACGCCACACGAAACTCACTACGCATTTGAACGAGCACACCTGCGGATCTTGGGACGCAAAGCCAAATCATGCAGCTTGCTGACTCGTGATTATTTCTCAAGATATATACTGGAAACGGCCAATGGGTAGTATCGTCTCTCCGGATCGTGGAGACCCGCCGCACTTCGACGGCCCGTTTTCTCCTCCGTCTTTCTCTGTGATACTGACGGTAGTATCGTCTCTCCGGATCGTGGAGACCCTCATGGGCTCATGGCACCAAAGCCACCAATACACGATTGATTCTCAGCAGCATTGGCAAGCAGGGATCAGCAGCCAGCGAGGCGCTGCAGACACGCACAAGCTTAATTAGAATCTCTGAAAACAAAGGCTCCAAGCATCACGATACGCGCTGAACTGAAAAGGAAATCCGACCACATACCCAAATCCGGGACAGCGCAGGCCCCCCTGTTCCTTGCAGCGATTACGCACCACCTCAGCATTAACAAACAAAAGGCTAGCTGGCTTTAATTCTCTCATTCTGCCCAAGGAAAAACCATGGCAGAGCAGCACTGGCGGATTGTGCCCCCATGCCGGCCATGCATGCATGAACTGTATTGATCTGTGAGTACTGCGTCCCCTGCCGCCGCAGGCTGGAGCTGGACGAGAGCCATCCAGGAACACTGGTCGAACTGCAGTGCTCACATGTGAACAAACAGTTCTAATGCCTCCATATCACAAGTAAAATATACTACTCTACTATATGGTTTATACAGCTGCTGCTACATAAACTAGCATGGTGGCCCTGTCAATGCGAGGGCCATCGCCTTTATTTGTTTATTAGAGAGGAGCATCATCTTTAGTTTATCAAGATTGACCAGAAAATAAATTTATAGATCCCAAACATTCAGACTATGCGATAGGAAATAATACATTTTATAGCTACCACTCATGGTAAATACATATCACATAATTAGAAAATACCTTTAAATATTTTTATTTCTAGGTGAATGGCATTAGAATTTTTCTAAGAATATACATTAAATCATTAATGACCATACGTGTCGTTTTTGCATGATGTTAAATTGGTTATACAATTAAAGTTTGTACTGCGAGCTACTAGTTGGTAGTAGTATTTTTTCTGTGATGTTACGGTAGAGTAACCTTCAGATTGGATTACTTGAGCAACGACTCAACCTGTATATATCGTTTAAGGTCATGTGCCTGCCTTAGGGTCTATAATGTCATTTGAGGTCAAGTACCTTACTAACATTCTCGCTGCTAACCCTACTCTTCATTCCATCCACTATGCGGCTCCCGCTCACTTATATTTGGTGTGCTTTTCTACATGGCAGCGAATTGCAATGCCGTTTCCTATTTAATTTAAGGATACAAAACAAAAACAAAAACTTCCTCGCAACGAAACAAAAAACATGTAAATTTACATGACAATATATTTAATCACATCACCCTAAATAGAAACTCATTTTTCAAAAGGTCATACTTAAAAGAATTGAGGAAATTCCTAAGAATTAAAATGTTACAATGACTATCTAATGGATGGGCAGCATTTGACATCTGTCATAAGATCAAGATTGGCTACTTCTTGAACTTTAAGATCTTGAAGAATGATGCCTACAGGGTTACTATCTTCGACTACGATGGCTCCAAGATTATGAAGAAGTGCGACCAACATCCTCAACCTTTAGCTGGTCTAGAATTAGTGCATGCCCCTGTCCTGCCGTGTGTGCTGTTCTTCTCGTGAACTTCCTAAGTATGTGTCGTCGGTAAGACTATGAATACTGTGTGCCACCTAATTTTTTTTTTGTTTTATGTGCTTTTATTTACTCTCTGTTTTATATGCAAACGATGTGGGTTAACTCACACTAGTGGAAAACGGGCAATAGGTTTCGGCCTTTAGTCCCCAATTTGTTACAAACCGGTACTAATGGGGGCATCCCACCCGGCCAGCTCGCTGCCCAACCCCGTCCCGGTTCGTGCGGGGCCTTTAGTCCCGGTTCATGCCACGAACCGAGACTAAAGGGTCACCACATGCGGCCGCAGAGGTGGGGTCCAGCGCGAGAACCTTTAGTCCCGGTTCGTGACACGAACCGGGACTAAAGATGGACCTTTAGTCCCGGTTGGAGCCACCAACCCGGACTAAAGCCGTCGGCATACCTTTATTTTTTTTTATTTTTTTCATTTAACATGGAATAGTTCATATCTTCAAATCCGTAAATCGAAATTTAACAAATAAAATATCTAAATCGATTAGAAAAACAAGATGAATCCAAATTTAACAATTATATCATATTTTTCATCACAAGAACTCATTTAAATAGAAGAAATTACTTTCAAAAAACAGCATAAACTCATTTAACTAGGCGAAATTAGGTAGAAATCAAGAAAATTCCTAATACTTGAGGATTATTCATAAAATGTGGATTACTCTTTGTGAAATTATATGGGTGCCATTTTGCACCATATATTTTTAGAGGTTTTGTTTACTTTATTTGATTGTTTTCAAAAAGCGGTTAAAATGGCCACCATGACTCTTATAGTAGAGGTCAAATTTTCTAAAACTATCGATATTCTTGTGATATACTCCGGTGTGTGACCGGATTTACCGGCTTCACTTTCTCTCTAGTAAGTTGGTGGACTTATAGCTAAAAATTCCCACTTCGGGCTGGTTTTGGATGTTCCTATGTCCTAACCTAACAGAACCAAGCAAAAAAGTCCACTGGCCGACCCCCTTTCGACTCCGTTCAAAGGGGTATGTGGGAACTTTGACTTTTTTCCAGCGGGTCTAGGGTTTCACCGAAGCGGGGCTCCGGAGCGTCGGAAACCCCACCAAAACCTAGCTGGTTCCATACCATATGCATATAAGTGTGTTGGGTGTTGTACATGTCCAAGATCGTACTCCGGTGTGTGACCGGATTTACCGGCTTCACTTTCTCTCTAGTAAGTTGGTGGACTTATAGCTGAAAATTCCCACTTCGGGCGAAATAGAAGGAATCTTTACAAGAGTTGGGTGGATCTTGGTTTTGGATGTTCCTATGTCCTAATCTAACACAACCATGCAAAAAAGTCCATTGGCCTACCCCCTTTCGACTCCGTTCAAAGTGGTATACGGGAACTTTGACTTTTTTCCAACGGGTCTAGTGTTTCACCGAAGCGGGGCTCCGCGTCGGAAACCCCACCAAAACCTAGCTGGTTCCATACCATATGTAAATAAGTGTGTTGGGTGTAGTACATGCCTACGATCGTACTCCGATGTGTGACCGGCTTCATGGCCTTCACATTCTCTCTAGAAAGTTGGGGGACTTATAGCTGAAAATTCCCACTTCGGGCGAAACGGAGGGAATCTTTGCAAGAGTTGGGTGGATCTTGGTTTTGGATGTTCATATGTCCTAACCTAACACAACCAAGCAAAAAAGTTCACTGGCCTACCCCCTTTCGACTCCGTCAAAGGGGTATATGGGGAACTTTGACTTTTTTCCAACGGGTCTAGGCTTTCACGGAAGCGGGGCTCCGGAGCATCGAAAACCCCACCAAAACCTAGCTGGTCCAAAGGGTCTAGGCTTTCACCGAAGCGGGGCTCCGGAGCATCGGAAACCCCACCAAAACCTAGCTGGTTCCATACCATATGTATATAAGTGTGTTGGGTGTTGTACATGTCCAAGATCCTACTCCGGTGTGTGACCGGCTTCACGGGCTTCACTTTCTCTATAGAAAGTTGGTGAACTTATAGCTGAAAATTCTCACTTTGGGCGAAACGGAGAGAATCTTAGCAAGAGTTGGGTGGATATCGGTTTTAGATGTTCCTATGTCCTAAACTAACACAACCAAGCAAAAAAGTCCACTGGCCTACCCCCTTTCGATTCTGTTCAAGGGGTATATGAGAAAGTTTGACTTTTTTCCAACGGGTCTAGGCTTTCACCGAAGCGGGGCTCCGGAGCGTCGGAAACCCCACCAAAACCTAGCTGGTTCCATAGCATATGTAAATAAGTGTGTTGGTTGTTGTAAATGTCAAAGATACTACTCCAGTGTGTGACCGGATTCACCAGCTTCACTTTCTCTCTAGGAAGTTGGTGGACTTATAGGTGAAAATTCCCACTTCGGGCGAAACGGAGGGAATCTTTGCAAGAGTTAGGTGGATCTTGGTTTTCGATGTTCCTATGTCATAACCTAACACAACCAAGCAAAAAAGTCCACTGGCTTACCCCCTTTCGACTCAGTTCAAAGAGGTATACAGGAACTTTGACTTTTTTCTAATGGGTCTAGGCTTTCACCGAAGCGGGTCTCCGGAGCGTCGGAAACCCCACCAAAACCTAGCTGGTTCCATACCATATGTAAATAAGTGTGTTGGGTGTTGTTTACATGTCCAAGATACTACTCCAGTGTGTGACCGGCTTCACCGGATTCACTTTCTCTCTAGTAAGTTGGTGGACTTATAGCTGAAAATTTCCACTTCGGGCGAAACGGAGGGAATCTTTGCAAGAGTTGGGTGGATCTTGGTTTTGTCTGTTCCTATGTCCTAACCTAACACAATCAAGCAAAAAAAGTCCACTGGCCTACCACCTTTCGACTCCGTTCAAGGGGTATATGGGAAAGTTTGACTTTTTTCCAACAGGTCTAGGCTTTCACCGAAGCAGGGCTCCGGAGCGTCGGAAACCCCACCAAAACCTATCTGGTTCTATACCATATGTATATAAGTGTGTTGGGTGTTGTTTACATGTCCAAGATACTACTCCAGTGTGTGACCGGCTTCACCAGCTTCACTTTCTCTCTAGTAAGTTGGTGGACTTATAGCTGAAAATTTTCACTTCGGGCGAAACGGAGGGAATCTTTGTAAGAGTTGGGTGGATCTCAGTTTTTTATGTTCCTATGTCCTAACCTAACACAATCAAGCAAAAAAAGTCCACTGGCCTACCACCTTTCGACTCCGTTCAAGGGGTATATCGGAAAGTTTGACTTTTTTCCAACAGGTCTAGGCTTTCACCGAGGCGGGGCTCCGGAGCGTCGGAAACCCCACCAAAACCTATTTGGTTCCATACCATATGTATATAAGTGTGTTGGGTGTTGTACATGTCCAAGATCCTACTCCGGTGTGTGACCGGCTTCACGGGGTTCACTTTCTCTCTAGTAAGTTGGTGGACTTATATCTGAAAATTCCCACTTCGTGCGAAACGGAGGGAATCTTTGCAAGAGTTGGGTGGATCTTGGTTTTGGATGTTCCTATGTCCTAACATAACACAACCATGCTAAAGGATACCTTTTTTTAGGGTTTTTTCACTTTATTTGATTTTTTTTCAAAAAACGATCCAAATGGCCACCAAGACTATTCATCGAAAGAGGTCAAATTTTCTAACTATCGATGTTTCTATGATGCAAAAGATGATATGGAAAGCATATTTGAATTCCTCTCATTTTTCTAATCGACTTAGACATTTTATTTTCAAATTTCGATTTACGGATTTAAAGATATGAATTCTTCCATATTAAATGTAAAAAAGAAAAATAAAGTAAAATTCATTTTATTGTTATTTATTCAAAATATACTATTACATAATCATTGTATTTATTCAAACAAAGTTTGAAAATTTAAACAATAAAAAGTGTTACATCATGACTCAGGGGTTAATATGATTGATAGGATACTATTATCAGTAAGTTCTAACTTCTCATTTGGAAGCTAATTTGGAAGGAACTCAAAAGTTAAGCGTGCTCGGGCTAGAGCATTTTCAGGATGGGTGACCGAATGGGAAGTTTGACCATAGTAAGTAATTTGAACTGAGATTAAGTGTATAACTAATTTAAGTGTGTGGCTAAGTGAGAATTAGAAATAAAATTAAAAATAATTAAGAATAATTGAAAATAGAATTGAAAATAAAATTAAAAAAATTTCCGATACCTTTAGTCCCGGTTGGTGTTACTCCGCCCGCGCGCGCGCCGTTTTGCCCATGTGGAGACCTTTAGTCCCGTTCGTAAGGAACCGAGACTAAAGGGTGGGGGCTTTACTAGTCCCGGTTGCCTAACCGGGACTAGAAGGCCTCTGGAACCGGGACTAAAGCCCCGTTTTCCACTAATGTCACCGTTCGGAAAAGTGGTGAGAATATGTGTGTGCATGCACGGAACTAAACAACTGTTTGCATCTGTGTTGCACATGCATGCCGATCCAAGCCACGACCACACGTAGGTGCATTACACGGGCAGATCCAAGCCGGTCGATGGTGACCATCCAGCCCGTCCCGTTCACGAACGCAGGTAGAGTACGCCCACGTCGAGCCCGGATCGATCCGAGCGAAGCCGCCGGCCGCGGGCTCCTGTTTCTTCTTACAGCTTCCACGGCCAATCACTCGATACACGTACCGAGTCTAGGAGAGCTCGGTCGTCGCTACTGCCTACGGCGATAGTTTGTCGGTGACCGTACTACCACCAACTGCCGTAGTAGCACCTACCGGGGCTCTCGATCGGCACATTAGGTAAACCCTATATCTACCCGGGCCCCACCTGGCAGAGGCGCAGAGCCCGCCGCTCGCGTGAATCCCGCGGTCATCCCCGTCACCAGGACGGCTGCCGGTGCGTCTCATGGTGAAGAAGGCGATGCATTCTCTGTCTAAAGCTTCAGTAAAGCTTTGCAGCACCGACAGTAGATAGTATTTTTTTGGCCATGGCAACGACCCCCACAGGGAACACTACGGCGCAGAGATAGGAGCAGGACCATCCACCCCACCCCAGATGGTCCATCTCTCTCTACCTCAAGCTCTAGCGTGTACCACGAGGAAGGGAAACAAATTAAAGGACGGCCTCTTTGCGGTGGGGAGGGTCAAGCTTCATTCTCTACCTTTTTTCTCCATTGCATCGGGCGACGGTGAGTGCCAGGCCAAGGCCCCTGCTGGTCTCCCCTAGCTCCGCCACTGGGCGTGGCCGAGGGCCTTGGGATTGGGGCAGGGGCGAGAAGCAAAGATGAATGAAAGCGTTGCTTGTTGCATGCATCGATCGTGGTCCTGAACATCCGTAGTAGTACCCGTTGTGCAGGGCGACGTCTCGAAATGGTAGGTGCCCTAGGTTCCACCGACGGGCGCTATCTTTCTGCATGCCCGTAATTCGGCACACGCAGGGGAATTTTGACCGAGCGGTATCTTTCTGCATGCCCGTAGTACATATATGCCGTCTTTGGCATTTCACGGGCAAAGACTTTCCGCAACTACAAACTGATGAGTATCGGAAATCACCAGCTCCAGTGGAATATCTTTTCATACGCGGTGTACACAAAAAATAAGTTTTTGATTCTTTTTTAACTTCAAAATGTTAAATATAAATGTATTGCATAGCCTTTCCATCGGTTCGGATTTTTCAGATAATTGGCCGATTCATCTATTCAATACTCAAGTCAAGACCCTGCTCACGCAGTATTAGAAAAAAAGATTATGTTACCAGTGCCGGAGCCGTGTTTGAGCTCTGTAGTCACACAGTTTTTTTGAGAATACAAGCAAAAATCATGTAATTAATATAAATACGTGTATTTGACTACACAGTTTCACATTGACTACACAAGGTTAACGTGCTGGCTCCGCCACTGTCTGTGCCTAAACCGATCTCATGCGAAGGACTAAAATAGCCTAGACGTGAGGGGAAGTGTTAAACAGAAAATATTGCATAGCCCTTTCCACCAGTAGTGCATCAATTTGTTACAAAAATCCATTATTCATTTATTTTTAAAAATCAAGATCACTGGATCTCGGGAGGCAAAATCCTTTCTCACTGAGTAATGGCTATTTTGCCCGTTAGTGCGGATCCATTTTACATAGGGTTTTGTTCTTAGGTCAGATCGAAAGTACAACGAAGGACACCTTTCTTACTATATGGATTGGATCATTTTATAAAACGAGACCAACCAGGACTAGCCTTGGTGGCTTAATTTTAGGCTTCTGCCTTCGGTGTACCCCCTCCCCCAAATTTAAACATATCAAGGCCTGAGATCTCTCTGTACCCCTTCGTAATTAGGGGTATTATGGTCATGGTAAACTCTTAGAGCATCTCCACTCGCGGCGCCCAAACGGCCGCCCAAACGCCTTTGGGGCGTGCCGGACACAAAATCGCCCCCACTCGCGGCGCCCAAACGCGAATTCGGTCTGGCGCGGCCCAGTTTTGTGTCCGGCACGCCCAGCCCACGCCCTCAACTTGGGGAGGCTTGGGGCGGCCCCGGACGGAAGGAAACGCGACGCCACGTCGGCCTTCGACGCGCGGGCCACGCTTGGCAGTGAGACAAGATCGCAATAAGTGCCGGCTTCCCCCAATTCGTCCGCAGAAAACACATTTCCCCGCCATCTCTCCCGCCAAAAGAAAAGCCCTCGCGCCGTGCCGGCTCCATGGCGCCGCCGGCACCCAAGGGGAAGGCAGCGAAGGAGACGAAGGCGGTGGGGAAGACGCTGGGCGTCAAGCGCAAGGCCCCCCCCCCCCCCCCCGCCCAGGGAGAAGCCGGAGGAGATGAGGCAGGAGGATTGGGACCTCGACGTACTCCGGCGCCGATTGGACACGCAGAGCCGTGCCGGGCGCCGCGTGAAGGAGAATGAGAGGAAAAGGCTCGGCACGGCGGCGCCATTGACGACAAGGAAGATCGCCGCCATGAACAAGACCGTCGCAGCCTTGAACCAAGCATTTGCCTTGGGAGGGAGCCCAGAGAGCAGCGCCACTCTACGATGCAAGGTTGATGGCTCGCCGTCGAATTCCTCCTTCTTCGCCGACAGCGCCGCCGCCACGCCTCGCACCAGGTTCTCCCCCGAGTACGGCGACAGCCAGCATCACGGCGGTGATAACCCACAAGTATAGGGGGTGTATCGTAGTACTTTCGATAAATAAGAGTGTCGAACCCAACGAGAAGCAGAAGGTGTTGACAAGCGGTTTTGATGAAGGATTCACTGTAAGTGCTCACAGACAAGTTTTTAGAAGTTTTTGATATGACAGATAAATAAAGTACAAGTAAATAAAATGCAGTAGTAATAGTTGCAGCGAGTGGCCCAATCCTTTCTACAGCAAAGGACAAGCCGGTTGTTGTACTTATAATGACCAAACGTTCTTGAGGACACACGGGAGCATTGTCAAGTGCTTTCGCTTCATATAGTTGATTAATCTTCATTGTTTTGATAAGTGTTGTGTGGGTGAACCTATGCTAATGCACCACCCTTCCTAGGACTAATACATACTTGTGATTATACCCCTTGCAAGCATCCGCAAATACAAGAAAGTAATTAAGTTAAACTAACCACAACCTTAAACTTTGAGATCCTGCTATCCCTCATGCATCGATATACCAACGGGTGTTCAGGTTTCTGTCACTCCGGCAACCCCACAATTGGCAAACGAATACACAATGCATTCCCCTAGGCCCATAAAGGTGAAGTATCATGTAGTCGACGTTCACATGACACCACGAGAAGAATAACACCACAACTTAAGCATCAAACCATTAAATATTACTCAACATAGTTCACTACTAACATCAAGACTTCTCCCATGTCCTCAAGAACTAAACGAACTACTCACAAGACATCATACGGAACATGATCAGAGATGATATGATGATGAATAACAATCTGAACATAAACCTTAGTCCAATGGTTCCACCCAATAGCATCAATAACAAGAGTAATCAACACCGGGAGAGTTTCCCCTATGAAATAGACAAGATTCAGCCCTAGATGTTATAACGGAGACGGAGTGCAGCGGCGGTGATGATGGTGTTGACGGTGGAGATGATGATGATGATGATCCCGATGAAGTCTAGCTCGATGACGGTGATGATGGCGACGATTTCCCCCTCCGGGAGGGAATTTCCCCCGGCAGATTTCTTCCTGCAGGGGAGCTTTTCGCTCTCTGGTGTTTTTCGCCTCGTGGAGGCGGCGGAATATTTCGATGGCCGTCCCCCGTGTGTTAGGGTTTCGAGGGGGTCAAGTACGCGAAGGGGGAACGGCTGAGGTGGGCCAGGGCCCCCAAACCACCTGTCGGCGCGGCAGGGGGCCCCACCGCGCCAAGGGGTGAGGAGGGCCCACCATGGCCCATCTCAGCTCCCCCTTTTGGCCTCCTCCATCTTCTGGTAAAATAGGAACTTCCATATGTCTCATTCGATTTATTGATCTTCAGAAATAGTGCATCTCGACGGTGCTTTTTCCAGCAGAATCCTGACTCCGGTGTCCAATTCTCCATTATTCATCAAACATGCAAAATAGGTAAAATAACATAAGTAACACTTCTAAATATGAAATATATCGATGAATAGCAGTAAATTATGATATAAAATAGTGATGCAAAATGGACGTATCAGGCGGCTTCGACCCCAACGTCATCTTCCCTTCTTGTGGCCTGGATCTAAACCACCCCGTCGATCTGAATTCGCCGGCGATGCGGAGAGATCCCGCTGTCCAAACGGCCACTGGTCGGAGCCTTTCATTCGACGCGGGCGCCTCCCATGTGATCGACGGAATGACTCCCGACGCCCCGGAGCTCATGCAGGTATGAACCCGCGTTTTGTAGCCATGGCATGTACAATAGACGTGTGCATAGGCGAGGTGTGGCTACCGGCCTTGCTCCTTGTGTGTAGGAGACCGCCCATATCATGGACGGCATCATCAACGACAACGCCCGGGCGGAGGATGACGACGACGGGTTCGACGAGGATGAGGAGTACTACGAGGACGACGCCAAGGACGACGACGAGGTCGAGGAGGAGGGGGTGGTGACCAACGCTGTGGTCGGCGAGCAGGCGGCGAAGAAGAAGAAGGGCAGCCGCGGCACAATCTGGACGACCAAGGAAGACGAGTGCATGGTCGAATCATGGAAGGCCATTACTACCGGCGAGATCACCGGCACAAACCAGTCGAGCACCGCCTACTGGTCCCGGATCAAGGACGAGTTCGATGAGCGCCGGTTCACCAAGGACTTCTACAAGGTGAGCATGGTGCGCGGCCAAGGCGCCATCGAGCATAGGTGGCGCATCGTCCAACGCCTCGTCAACAAGTTCCACGGTTGCCACGAGAACATCGTCGACCGGAAGGAGAGCGGGAAGGGCCCGGCGGATCAGGTGACCGCCGGCTTGCGATCCCCTTGTTGTTTTGTTGCTTAAGTACAATTGTGATCGTCGGCTTGCTTAAATACAATTGTGATCGTCGTCGGCTTGCTTTGTTGTAGGTCATCGACGCTCTTGTGTTGTACAAATCCATCAACAAGGTGAAAGACTTCAAATTGATGCATTGCTACAAGCTTCTCCAAAATTGTGAGAAATGGAAGGCACACCGGCGGACTTTGAACAAGAACGGCCGCGCCGAGCTCAACGCCGATCCCCAAAACTCGGAGGGGCGGCCAATCGGGAACAAGAAGGCGAAAGCGGCCTTGGCAGCGGCGGCAAAGACGGACAGAGTGCAGTCGTCCATCGACAAGGTCCTCGCCGATGTTTGCTCCAACTCGAGCTTGAGGCGCGAGGAGAACAACGCAAGGTGGGCGACCTTGATGCAGAAGGCCGACGTCAAGATCAACCTCGAGCAGAAGAAAGCCGCCGTCAAGAAGAGGAGTCAGGACTTCATGATCTTGACGGCCGACGTCTCCAACTTGGACCCGCTGGCGAGGGCGGCGCACAACATGTATCGCGCCGCGATCCTGCAAGAGCTTGGGCTCGTTCCGCCCGAGAACGGCGGCAACCACGGCACCGAGACCGGCCACGGCGCGGATGGCCTGGTCGACGATGACCCCGACATGATCGCCGATGACCCCGACATGACTCAGCCCGGCTATGGCTACGTGCCCCAGCCCGGTGACAACATCTAGATCGGCGACGACGACGGCGGTGGCGACAAGCAGACGCCGGGCAGCCCGGCGTATTTTGGCGGCATATTTTGGCGTAGTGTATTTTGGCGGCACATTCGAATTTGGGCGCGATTTGGACGCCGCGAGTGGGGAGCGAGGGCGCCCAAATGCGCCAAATAGTCCGGACGGCGCCCAAAGAGCCTGTCCAGACGGCCTTTGGGCGCCCATTTAGACGCCGCGAGTGGAGATGCTCTTATTTTTTTTCATTAACGACTTATTAATTCGTACTTAGCCATGGTCGTTCCCACGTTCAAGGTGGACTACCATGCCAAGTTCATGCAAGCGGCGGAGCTGGTCCGCGAGCCCTTTCGATGGTTCCTGACCGACAATCGCCCAACGTCGTAGGCTTCTTCAGCTAGTCCGTGGACGCTGCCGTGGAGCACGGCGTCCCGCGGGCCGCGGATCGTGTTCCTCGGTACCAGTCTCTTCACGGGGTTCTGGCGAGAGTATGCTGCACTACAACTCGTTGGAGACGACGACGACGGCGTAGCTGACGCCGTCGTTGGGCTGCCGCACCCTGTCGAGCTGTAGCGGACGGAGCCTGCTAGGTGATAGACACCAGGAAGCAGACGGGGCAGTGGGCGTTCTTTCAGAGCAACAACACCTCTGACCAGAGGAGCGTCGGCAAGGTGTTTAACAGCTTCCGCTAGCTCGAGCCGGGCTACGTGCAACACTACCACGCGGCGTCGGAGTATGCTGCACTACAACTCGTTGGAGACGACGACGACGGCTTCCGCTGACGCCGTCGTTGGGCTGCCGCACCCTGTCGAGCTGTAGCGGACGGAGCTAGCTAGGTGATAGACACCAGGAAGCAGACGGGGCAGTGGGCGTTCTTTCAGAGCAACAACACCTCTGACCAGAGGAGCGTCGGCAAGGTGTTTAACAGCTTCCGCTAGCTCGAGCCGGACTACGTGCAACACTACCACGCGACGCTCCGACGCCGCGCGTGGCTCGTGGGGCCGGTCGCGCTCGCGGCCACCAAGGGAATGGCTGCCAGAGGCACGACCAACGCGAAAGCAGTCCGGCCGGGCGATTGCGCAGACAGCGGCCTCCGGTGGTGTCTAGTTAGTATACGGCCGGCCGGCAGAGCTAATCCGATTTAACAACTAATTATTAGTAGTAATTAATTGTAATAAAAGACAATGCTGCCCTTTTAAGTTTTGGAGAGTGAGGTACACCGAAGCACATCCCCTTATTAATTTAATAGAAGAATTGTTCCTTAATGAGAATTTCAGATATTCGTCCTCGACGAGGTTCGAACTCTGGTTGGTGGGTTTAGCCACTGGACCTCTGCCTTGTTCTCTTTGGATCATTTTATATAAACTTCTTGCTGTGTCCATCAATCCATGATATTCATGCGCTTCAAACAGGCGCATATGCGCAGTCTCCTCCCCCATAATGTTGGCCTAGAATGCAACCGGAAGAAGCCACTCTAAAAAGTTTGCTCTTGCCTTGGCTTTATTCTAATCCAAAGCGTGCATGTGAGGTGAGGATACCAAAGAGAGCGGTGTGGGGTAAGCTAGAACCACAAATGATCGATCGGAAGTGGTGCAAAACCAGGCCTAGAAATACCATATCGTGATGGCAGCAGGTATGTCATGCAGGAAAATTAGTCGGCAATTTTTGTTGAAACCAAATTAGTCGGCAATTAATGCCGAATACCCTATCATCATGACAGCAGATATGTCTTGCTCGTTATATGGTAGTTCTTATCACAATCATATCTTTGACTTCCTTTTTTGTCTCATCTTGCGAGGCTATATATGGCGTAGCCTATTTCTGTTTGCATCTATTGTACGCTCGCTTACTAGCCTTTGTATTCGATTATTCTCAAAGACATGGGAATAGTCAAGGTCCCAATCCTGCTATGCATGCTACTGATCGCTACACTACTCTTTGTTCCTGGTAAGTGACGTCTGCAAATTTCATATGATGCACCTCCCCAATGCGTTATCTATGCCACTCATATATGAGCTTACTCCATTACACATCTATCTATTTTGCTTTTTTTTATTATTCCAGGATCTGATCTTTTCCCATACACCATATTATGGTGGTTGTATTGTAGGATTGGAAGCCAAGACCTGCAATGAACGGAGCGTGACCGATCGTGATTTTCCATGCAATAGCAAGCCATGCGCCGAGGCCTGCCACAAGGAGGGTTTTACTGAAGGGGAGTGTGGCCTGGTCAACGTATATCCACCTTTAGCGGCGTGTTTCTGCAAAAAAGAATGTTGAATAAAACATGTTGCAACTGCTGTAGGATTTGTGATGTAATAAATAATATGGCTCAGTAGTATACTGAGTCGACGATGATCAATAGCAGAAGTTGAGGCTTTACCAAATACTAGATCATGATGGCGCGCGTTTCCTCGCCGGTTTATTTTTGAGATAGAATGGTAGGAAATTTCATAAATATATGAGAGTACAAAAATATGAAACTTCACATAGCCCATCCCATACATACATGTAACGAAAACATTAGAAATCAAAGAGTTGCTTTTAATAACCATATCCTTAATAACCTGTGTGCAATTTGAAAACCGCGGGCAAAAAACTAAAGGAACTAACAAGTGCCGCGCGGCAAGCCGCGCCGTTCGAATCTAGTTGTAGACATGCATGGCGACATACGGCTTTCACCCGGTTACCATCTCTCCATTGACCGTCATTCTCTTGCTTCCCATTGTGTCGCCTCCTCATGATATTGATCTCAACATTCTCGGCGCCAATGTATTTCTCTAGCATAAGTCTGTATTACATATTCATAAAACTCAAAACAATGAATGTTGGAAAGCCATATCTGACATAACAACTTGAAATAACGGTGAACGTGCGTGGCTAGTTAAGCCAGATTTGGTGCAACACATCTAGCACCTGGTGTGCGAGCTTCGGACTGGGCAGACACTGACGCCATGTGCAGCACAAGGCTACCGTGCGAGCGCGCAGACCGGCCAGAAGTGGCGGCTTTCCCCGATGGCAGCGCGAGCTCACTGGATTGGTCTCCGGCCAGGCGTGGTCACGGGGGAGCAACAGCAACGTTGTCCAGGAGCTCAGGCCAGGGGCGGGCACGTGCGAGCTCTGGGCATGGAGCTCCGATAATGGGGTAGGAAACCTCCGGACAGAGGCGGACGCGGGCGAGCTCCGGCAATGGGGCATGAGAGCTCTCACTACAAGAAATATGCTATCCTATAACCTTTTGACAGTGACCCTGAAAATATTGGTCATAAATCAATGACCATTTTGTACCATTTGGTCACTCGCTGATTTGGAGGGTATAAACCCGAAAATACAACGACCAAATCTATTAGAAAGGTCATAGTCTCCTTACATGAACTGGTCATAATACAAATAACACTAATTTAATATATTTTTTCTAGCCGATTACAACCAATTTAAATGGTTATTCGCATTATTTGACAGCCAACTCAGCAGTCTCGACTACGTGTCATTGCTTAGGTGTCATTTTCGCTTACATGTCACATTATTCAGTCATGATTTTAATCTCACTGACATGTGGGACCCATTGGCAAGAGGAGCAAATATTGACTTGTTGACCGAACTGAACGGTGGGACCCAATGTTCAGGAGAAGCAAGCACATTGACTTGTTGACCAGTCTGACCGGTGGGACCCCTGCCCTGACAGGGGGGACCCACCCGCCAGGCCGCCATGACATATGGGTCCCGCGCACACCCCCACCAAACCTGACATATGGGTCCCGCGCACACCCCACCGAGTCTGACAGGTGGGAGCCGCCCCCACCCCCAACCTGGCATATGGGACCCGACCCACCCCTGACATGTGGGTCCCAGCCCCGCCCTGACAGGTGGGTCCCGCACCCATGCTGCCTGACTTGTGGGACCCGCACCAACCCTACCTGACATGTGGGTTCCGACCATTGGCAAGAGGAGCAAATATTGACTTGTTGACCGAACTGAACGGTGGGACCCAATGTTCAGGAGAAGCAAGCACATTGACTTATTGACCAGCCTGACCAGTGGGACCCCTGCCCTGCAGAGGGACACTCCCGCCTGGCCGCCATGACATATGGGTCCGCGCACACCCCACCAAACCTGACATATGGGTCCCGCGCACACCCCCACCAAACCTGACATATGGGTCCCGCCCACACCCCACCGGCCTGACAGGTGGGACCCGCCCCCACCCCCAACCTGGCATATGGGACCCGCCCCCACCCCTGACATGTGGGTCCCAGCCCCGCCCTGACAGGTGGGTCCCGCACCCATGCTACCTGACTTGTGGGACCTGCACCAACCCTACCTGACATGTGGGTTCCGACCACCAACATCTCAAATTCGTGAATATCGCAAAAAGTAGCAGGCGGGAGTGAGCCCGCGACCTCTCCCTCAATTTGGGCGTACCTAACCACCAGGCCACCTCTCGTTTGGTTGATAATGAAGCGCACTTCCTCTTCTTAACGTTATAAACAGACTGGGCTTGGGCGTTGGTGGATGAGGCCACCTTTTTTTTTCGTTGCCCAGTGGGCCTTGGCCCATGCAGGAATAAAGGCAGGGTGCCCTCATATTCTACACCCACATGTATTCAGCCCATAACGAAACTAGGAAAATAACTAGTTTTCATTATATATCTCTTTAAAAAAAGATTTCTCATTATAGACAAATTTGAAAACCAGTTAGCAATAGAAAATCGTAATAATACAAAAACATCATGAAGTCCTACACAAATCTTTCTACTTAGAAAATAAAAAATATTTTTCCTTTTTGATTTATTTTTATATTTTTTACGTAGGTTTTAAAATGAGGTCGAAACGAAAAGTGATTTTTTTCTGAAACTTGTGGGAATATTTGTTCAGGAATATTCCTTCCATCCCACAATGCACACATGACCCAAATTTGGGCATATTTGGACAAATTATGTCATGAATGTGGCCAAAACATTGCTTGTTTGTTCGTGATAGCAAGTTTCTGAGAACACTTTCCAATAAAACTTCCGCATTGCAAGTATATATTTTTTCTGGTAACTAGGTCACATATCATGACGCCACGCGAAGGTTTTCCATTTTTTGATTTTTTGAATTTCGTATGCTCATTTGAAAATCTAGTCGAAGTGGCCGTCGTGACCATTCGTGTCTAGTAGTTGAATCATGCGAGATTTTGGTGTATCTCTGATGAAATGGATACTTGTGAACCTAAAAATGAAGTTTTAGAAAAATAACGAGCAAACTTTGTGGTAGCTGCAGCTCAAAATCTAGCTGTTTCCAGCTGAATCGCCAGGAAGCGGTTTAAATGGCCAAAAATAGGCAGAGAGCTCGGAAGTGCATGATTTTTGGTGATTGTGCATAACAGGATGTCTACTCTGTGACAAAAATGTAGCGGTGCCATTTTGGATGATTTGCTCGGTAGCCGCTTCACAAAAAACGCATTTTGAGCACTTGAAAATGAAAAGTGGATTTTTTTTGTGAAACATGTCAGAATCTTTGTTCGGCAACATTGTTTGTTATCCCACAATGCACACATGTGCCAAATTTGGGCACATTTGGAGAAACTATGTTATGAATGTGGCCAAAACCTTACTTGTTTGTCTCGGAAGATATGAATGTTCGTTCGCGATAGCAAGTTTCTGAGAACACTTTTCCAATAAAACTTCACCATTGCAAGTATTTTTTTTTCTGGTAACTAGGTTACATATCATGACCCCACGCGAAGGTTTTCCATTTTTTTGATTTTTCTTTTGAATTCCGTATGCTCATTTGAAAATCTAGTCGAAGTGGCCGTCGTGACCATTCGTGTCTAGTAGTTGAATCATGCGGAGATTTTGGTGTATATCTGATGAAATGGATACTTGTGAACCTAAAAATGAAATTTCAGAAAAATAACGGGCAAGCTTGTGGTAGCTCCAGTTCAAAATCTAGCTGTTTCCACTGAATCGGCAATAAACGATTTAAATGGCCGAAATAGACAGAGAGCTCGGAAATGCATGATTTTTGGTGATTGTGCATAACATGATGTCTACTCTGTGACACAAATGTAGCGGTGCCATTTTGGAATTTTCTCGGTAGCTGCTTACAAAAAACGCTATTTTTAGAACTTGAAAAATGAAAAGTGATTTTTTTGCGAAACATGTCAGAATCTTTGTTCGGCAACATTGTTTGTCATCCCACAATGCCCACATGTGCCAAATTTGGTCACATTTGGAGAAACTATGTTATGAATGTGGCCAAAACCTTACTTGTTTGTCTCGGAAGATATGAATGTTCATTCGTGATAGCAAGTTTCCGAGAACACTTTTCCAATAAAACTTCGCATTGCAAGTCTATATTTTTTCTGGTAACTAGGTCACATATCATGACGCCACGCGAAGGTTTTCATTTTTTTGATTCTTTTTAAATTTGTATGCTCATTTGAATATCTAGTCGAAGTGGTCGTCGTGACCGTTCGTGTCTAGTAGTTGAATCATGCGGAGATTTTGGTGTATCTCCGATGAAATGGATACTTGTGAACCTAAAATTAAATTTCAGAAAAATAACGGGCAACCTATGTGGTAGTTGCAGTTCAAAATCTAGCTGTTTCCAGCTGAATCGGCATGAAGCGGTTTAAATGTCCAAAAATAGGTAGAGAGCTCAGAAATGCATGATTTTTTGGATTGTGCATAAAATGATGTCTACTATGTGACAAAAATGTAGGGGTGCCATTTTGGATTTTCTCGATAGCCGCTTCACAAAATACGCTATTTTTAGCATTTAAAAATGAAAAGTTGATTTTTTTGTGAAACATGTCAGAATCTTTGTTCGACATTATTGTTTGCCATCCCACAATGCACACATGTGCCAAATTTGGGCACATTTGGAGAAACTATGTTATGAATGTCAACAAAACATTGCTTGTTTATCTCGGAAGTTATGAATGTTCGTTCGTGATAGCAAGTTTATAAGAACACTTTTCCAATAAAACTTCCTCATTGTAAGTCTATATTTTTTCTGGTAACTAGGTCACATATCATGTTGCCACGTGAAGGTTTTCCATTTTTTCTATTTTTTTGAATTTCTTATGCCAGTTTCAAAATAAGGTCAAAACGGCGGACACGATCGTTCGTGCTATGGGTGAATCTTGCACGGATTTTGTTGGATGTCTAAATAAATGACTACTAGTGTATCTAAAAATTATTTTCTCCAAAATAAAAGAAAACTATCAAGCACAAGTAGTTCAAATTTCTCCAAAAATATGGCATGACCGTTCGTAGCTAGGGGTTTGATCTTGCGAAACTATGTGTATCTATGATGAAATAGATACTTTTGTACCTAGATATTTTTTTAAAAATCATGAGTAAATTACGATACACTTGTAGTTCAAATTTGACCCGGTTCTGCTGAATCAGCATAAATTTGTCTTTTTCACGAGATGTAGATGCGAAAATTTTAACACGCGACTATTTGGTTAAATATGGTATAATATTTTAAAAATTGGTGCGGTCCAATTTTTCAACATATTTGTGGTAGGTGCTTCACAAAACCCATTTTTAGCACTTAGAAACCATTTTAAATGACACTTGTCGTGAACCAATCAGAACGCAGAACAACTCTTCCCAGATCACCCTTCCGTAGGCGATCTGAGCCGTCCACGCCTTACCTATCCAACGTCTCTGGCTCACCCTTCCGTACGTGCAGCCTCCGAAACCCTAACCCTAAATGCCCAAATCCACCCCGTCGCTCCTCTCCCCAGAGACCCCGCCTCCACTCGACATCCTCTCCCACGATCCCGTCGCTCCTCTCCCAAAAAAAAACCCATCCACCAACCATGGCGATGGCGGCGCCCCCACGATCGCTCGTCCAACAGCCGGTGGGGAGACCATGGCGAAGGCGGCGCTCCCACGATCCGCGTCCTTCACGGCCGTCATCTTCCTGCCGCTGGTGCCTCTGGCATCCGGCGCCACACCACTTCCTACTTCGCCGCAGCAGCGCCGGGATACCCTTCCCCCCTCCTCCTACTTCGCACCAGCACCTGATCGCCGACATGCTCTCGGTGAGAAACCTATCATCCCCTCCCCCTTCCCCTGGGACCAAACCCTAACCTCATACCTGTTTGCTCCCGACCAAGGCCTTGCGCGCGTGGACATCGCCGCTAATCAGGACGACCAAGGGTAGACCGGACGTCCGCGGATCTGGAGGTGATGCTGGCCCCCTTCTCCTCACCGCAGAAGCAGAGTCGGATCCGTCGTGCTAGCCAGGGAACAAGACGAGTCGTGGTCGCCGTGCTCCGCGGGATTCGCCGTGCTAGCATGACCTGCACCACGAAGGCCGCGTCGACATCGTCGAGCTCTGCTTCCGCCGACGCCTGCGCTCTTCCCTAAACTGCAGCCGCTTGAAGGTGCCTGCCTCGTCCAAATGCGCTGCAAGACCGCTACCAACTTCAAATCTACGTCCTTTTCTCTCTGGTGAGCTCCTACTCGCTCCTTGGTTCAACGCCACCGAGCTTTCTTTGATCCGCCTTGGTGCGGTGTAATTGTTCAATTTTTTGTCTTAGTAGAGCAGTTGGTGATGTTTTATCTGTCATGATGTACAAGGTTCAGGAACTATTCTAACCTGCAGTTTGAGATACTAGTGATCGCAAATTTCACCAACTATATTGCCATGATGTACAAGGATAATGCATATTTGGACAACCCATACACCCCTCAGCTCCATTTGCAGTCAACAGATGATAGTCTATTTGGTAGCTCCATGGCTGGTAATGCATTGAATTTAGTGTGTGTTGAAGATCTTCTTGCTTATGGTTTTGTTATGCGTTTTCTTTATGTTCTCGTGCTTCAGAGGTAGTTAAAACTGATAATGCTAGAACAGTCTCGTGCTTAGCTCTGTAATTCACATGCAGTTTGAATCAATACCATCTCGTGTTGTCAACTGCACTGACAAAGATTCGCTGTGAAGTATCCAGTAAAATTTATATGCATGTTCTCACTGCACTGTCTACACATTTACTTAGTAACATGTACTACTGCACTTTTCATCCAAGTCATGCATTCCCTGAATTAGTGCATGATTATATTTGAGTGATAATTAATCAATATTGACTGAGAACTTCATAAACATGTTCAACATGAACTAAGTCGTTCTCTTGTAGTTGCATCTCAGGATTTATGAATTTCATAAACTAGTGCAACTCTTCAGTGAGAATACACCTCTATGGTTCGAATTCTTGTGTCTAATGATCTGATATTTGTTGCATGACCTGCACTTTGCCATGCATATTCAATTGAGATATACCATATTTGTTGTTGTTACGTCTATAAATCTATTTTATGACATGACTTCATGTAGCATTGTTGTATCAATACTATATTCAACAAAAGCAGAGGAATGGTTTCTTCTTTTGATATCCTATTGATGCATTCTTCCGGTGATACTTTGTAATGTATTAAGTTTATTCTCATATTTTAGTGTCTATTTTCTTACTTGCCTCTCTTTGACATGTTTGCTCCTTTTGGATATTCTGGCTATTTGCATTAGTCATGGGTGATGGCAACGCTTTTCTCCCTCTCAAAGGATGGCATTGAGATGCAGTTTGTGACTAACCATGTCGGTATAGCTACAAACTCACATAGTCGCATCTACTTTTTACTAGCTGATGCTGAACCATTTACATACCCTTACTTAGAGCGCTTCATCTGAACAGTGTAGTGGTGTCACTATTGTTCTTCTAGTTGCATTCCTTAGACAGTGAGGTTAGTGTTTCAATCTTCAGAGTTTGAATGTTTTTTTTAAGGAATGCGGTAGGGGAAGCCCCTACAACAGATTTTTTTTTTAAATAATAAGAACCCAAATCCGCGTCCCTGAGGATTTGAACTTGGGTGGCTGGGTTGTACATCCACTTCCCTAACCAAGTGAGCTGGGCTCACTTCTTTGAGTTTGAATGTTTAATTTTGTCCTGTCTTAACTAAAGTTCTAATAGTGTCTTATATCTCAACCTTGTCTTCCTGGCCCTTCTGAACCAAATCATAACCGATAATATTTGCTCCACATATGACATACTTATATTTTAAACTTCTGCTTGATGTAAATTTTGCTATCAGTTCTCAGTTTTGATGCCTCTGGTTGATGCAGGTACACATGATTGTTGTTGAGGACATGGTCTCCTTTTTGGCGTGCCCAAGTATGTGGTGGTGCTCGCCTACATATATGGTTACCGACGAGCTGCAGTTCAGGTGGGTGCTCCAGCTCTACCTTGCGATTTCTTTCAGTGAAGCCTACATTTCGTGTATGCTACTTATCGTTCGATTTGCTCCATTATCTTTCCTGATGTGCTTCTACATATATGTTGGTTGTGATTTGCTTTAACCGTGCAAGTACTTGATATTCCATTCTGTTCATGTAGGTGAAGGGAACTTCCAATATCCTAGAGTATTTGAAGATCATGTTGACGACTTCTTCCCATGTTGAAGATCATGTTCCAGGGCATCCAAGAGTAGCTAGCTTCGTTTGTGAAAGTGTGGAATATTGTATGGTTATCTTGTTAAAGCTTAAAGTTCCTGTGTATGCAAGATTCGAAGGTTATACTTGTTGTGATGTGAACAAGCGTTTGGAGTTTCTGTGCTCTCTATCTGTTCAGACCACATTATTGGAATAAACTGATTTTGCCTGTTATTTGAAGATTTTCATATGTTTTCGCTCTCCTTTCTGTTTGATATATATTGCCTATTAATAAGCTATAAAAATTTTAGAACCTGACAATTGGGACCCACTGCCCTTGAAAATATCTGACAATTGGGACCCATATGAAAACTGGAGCTGATAATAGGCCGTAAATTGAAATTAGGTGGAATGCAAAAAGGCTTGGCCCAGAAAATGAAAAGGCTGTAATATTGGGCTTGGCCCATGTAGATGACCAAAATTAACAGAAAATAAAAAGTAAATTGGCTGAATTGTTGGGCTCGGTCCATGTAAATCACCAAAGTGGACTGGGCTGATTCTAATTTACGACCATTTATTTGGTCACAATTTTTCCACGTCAGCTCTGCCACGTTGGATCTGACGTGGACTGGCCAGATTGCCCATGACCAAAATAATTGGTCACAAAACTTATGACCTTTTATTTTGGTCACAACCGTCTATGACTAATCCCAAAATGGTCACATTCAGCCATTTGTGACGCTCATCTTTTAACCAATTGTTTTTCGTCACAAAAAGGTCATAAATGACAGAACATGACCATTTCTGTGACCAATATCGAGGGTCACAAGTTAGCATATTTCTTGTAGTGTCTGGCCAACGTGGACGCGTGCGAGCTCCAGACAGGGACAAAATCGTGGTCACGGTCATGGCGCGGAGGCCGGGAGAGAGGCAGGAGAACCGCGCGGTATGGCCTCTGCGTTGGCGAGTTTAACAATTGATATAAAGTGCAGTTCGTGAGGAGGAGACGTAGCCCTAAGTGTGAGATCGTTCGTGTGGGAGAAGCTCATGTCGCAGGTCCTGTTCTTGGCGGAGTGTTATGGTTCAACCTCGAGCAGGTGGTAGGGAGGTCAAGCAGGACGCGGGAAACATGTCGTGGTGCCGGTGAGCCCGAGTTTGGCCTCAAATAATGTTTCGTTGTGATATGGAAAAATTCACACTCGTCTGCGAATAATGTTTCATTTTGATATGAAAAAATAACGTTTTATTTTGATATGTGTTGAGCTGCTCAACTTCGGCGGAACAATCTGAGTCGTTGGTAGGATATCGTAAGTTTTAATGTATCCGATCAAGTTTGCTCGTTTAATAATAGTATAGAAAAGAAAACGGAAGGTAGTTAGTATCATTGACTGCCTGAAATTTAATCGGCAATTATTGCCGAATTCCAAGAAATTCACAACCGTAGCATATGTTTATGCCAGAAAATTAATTAATGCCGAATCCCGTATCGTGATGGCAGCAGATATGTCTTGCAGGAAAATTAGTCGGCAATTTTTGTTGAAACTAAATTAGTCGGCAATTAATGCCGAATACCCTATCATCATGACAGCAGATATGTCTTGCTCGTTATATGGTAGTACTTATCACAATCATATCTTTGACTTCCTTTTTTGTCTCATCTTGCGAGGCTATATATATGGCGTAGCCTATTTCTGTTTGCATCTATTGTACGCTCGCTTACTAGCCTTTGTATTTGATTATTCTCAAAGACATTGGAATCGTCAAGGTCCCAATCCTGCTATGCATGCTACTGATCGCTACACTTCTCTTTGTTCCTGGTAAGTGACGTCTGCAAATTTCATATGATGCACCTCCTCAATGCGTTGTCTATGCCACTCATATATGAACTTACTCCATTACACATGTATCTATTTTGCTTTTTTATTATTATTGCAGGATCTGATCTTTTACCATACACCATATTGTGGTGGTTGTTTCGTAGGATTGGAAGCCAAGACCTGCAAAGAACGGAGCGTGACCAATCGTGATTTTCCATGCAATAGCAAGCCATGCGCCGAGGCCTGCCACAAGGAGGGTTTTACTGAAGGGGAGTGTGGCCTGGTCGACGTATATCCAACTTTAGCGGCGTGTTTCTACAAAAAAGAATGTTGAATAAAACATGTTGCAACTGCTGTAGGATTTGTGATGTAATAAATAATATGGCTCAGTAGTATACTGAGTCGACGATGATCAATAGCAGAAGTTGAGGCTTTACCAAATACTAGATCATGATGGCGCGCGTTTCCTCGCCGGTTTATTTTTGAGATAGAATGGTAGGAAATTTCATAAATATATGAGAGTACAAAAATATGAAACTTCACATAGCCCATCCCATACATACATGTAACGAAAACATTAGAAATCAAAGAGTTGCTTTTAATAACCATATCCTTAATAACCTGTGTGCAATTTGAAAACCGCGGGCAAAAAACTAAAGGAACTAACAAGTGCCGCGCGGCAAGCCGCGCCGTTCGAATCTAGTTGTAGACATGCATGGCGACATACGGCTTTCACCTGGTTACCATCTCTCCATTGACCGTCATTCTCTTGCTTCCCATTGTGTCGCCTCCTCATGATATTGATCTCAACATTCTCGGCGCCAATGTATTTCTCTAGCATAAGTCTGTATTACATATTCATAAAACTCAAAACAATGAATGTTGGAAAGCCATATTTGACATAACAACTTGAAATAACAGTGAACGTGCGTGGCTAGCTAAGCCAGATTTGGTGCAATACGTCGAGCACCTGGTGTGCGAGCTCCGGACTGGGCAGACACTGACGCCATGTGCAGCACGAGGCTACCGTGCGAGCACGCAGACCGGCCAGAAGTGGCGACTTTCCCCGGTGGCGGCGCGAGCTCACTGGATTGGTCTCCGGCCAG
Organism: Poa pratensis; assembly: GCA_947311845.1. NCBI lineage: Eukaryota > Viridiplantae > Streptophyta > Magnoliopsida > Poales > Poaceae > Poa > Poa pratensis. The sequence goes on along the minus strand of CAMZMU010000089.1, from coordinate 14,477,142 downwards.
GCGTGGTCACGGGGGAGCAACAGCAAGACGTTGTCCAGGAGCTCAGGCCAGGGGCGGGCACGCGCGAGCTCTGGGCATGGAGCTCCGATAATGGGTAGGAAACCTCCGGCCAGAGGCGGACGCGGGCGAGCTCCGGCAATGGGGCATGAGAGCTCCGGCCAACGCGGACGCATGCGAGCTCCGGACAGGGACAAAATCATGGTCACGGTCATGGCGCGGAGGCCGGGAGAGAGGCAGGAGAACCACGCGGTATGGCCTCTGCGTTGGCGAGTTTAATAATTGATATAATGTGAAGTTCGTGAGGAGGAAACATAGCCCTGTGTCATGGGGATGAAACCCGAGTGCCCAAGACCCACAGAAGATCCCGAGCAAACGCAAAATCAAGTGCAACACCTCCAGCTCGGCCGCCTCCGACCGCCTGGCTCGGTCGAGTCCGCCGGCCCTGAGGACAGCCGGACTCTGCCTGGCCTGCCGTGCTCTCCAAGGCGGCAAGGGCAAAAGGGCAACGGCAGGATCATCATCACGATTCCCGGCGACAACCAGATGACGACAAGGACGCGACCTTAAGCGACCAAGGTCAACTAGGGCAGCCGGTTCCGGATGGAGAACCCTCGTCGAACCGGCTGCCGCCCACCTCCGCCAAGCAGAAGGGGACAAAGACCGCCGCCCAGTACAATGACGGGACATCACGGGAAGTGTCCGCTGTACCAAGGGCAGCCGGTTCCGGGTGGCGACCACTCGGCTCACCGGCTGCCAACCGCTCCCACCAAGTAGAAGAGAACAAGGGCTGCCGCCCAGTACACCAATGGGACGCAACAGGAGTTGCCCGCCGTACTGGGCAGACGGGAGCGCCATCACCGGCCAGCCTACCACGTCACCCCGGCATGGGCTAAAGTGAGGGCCAGCCTGACGTCTCCCACGCCGCCTAGTACATCGACGAGACTCCACGCCGAGTCAACGGAGCCCCATTGGGCGCAGCCGGACAGAGGTACCTGCCCTTTCGGGCACGCTGTACTGCAGACCAGCTACGTCATGATTGAAGACTCCTGTAGACCACGTCGGCCGGTTGGTACGGCCAGTCGGCCCCACCTGTAAGCCCGGCAGCCGGCCCCTATATAAGGCTGCCTGGGCACCCATGTAGAGGGTAACCAACACTTGTTAGCTCATTTCCCCCCTTCACTCCCAAGCATAGAGATAGCCACCCGAGAACTTAGCTCCTCCGATGCACCATGGAGGGCTTTGCGAACAGCTCAAGGAGCACCATTTTACTTTGTCCACCATTGATAGAGAGATCATGCAGGAGTAGGGGTGTTACCTCCTTGAGGGCCCCGAACCTGGGTACACCATGTGTTGGCGCTCTAGCGCAATCCCGCCTTCGGATGCCGACGTTGCGACATGTTGCTCCCACTCCTCTACTCAAGCCACCACGTGTGGCACGGCCGTGCAACATACCACGTCAGTTGGCGCCCACCATGGGGCAAGATGCAACGGCCGGAGTCATATTCCACACGGGATCCCAAAGCCGTCTCGGCGAGCGAGTCACCTCCAGCCTCGTCTCGTCGTTTGGCTCCCTCGACTTCATCACCGACAACACCGCCTGCTTCGAGCACTCTGCCTTCCCCGAGGACGGCACCATCATGCACTTCGGCTCGCATCGCGTCTACATCGCCATCACGCCCGAGTACCCCAGCAACATCGAGCTCTACACCGACCCCGAGGAGACATCCGACTGCTGATGACACTATCATTATTATGCCAGCATGTTCGGCTCAAGTGGTGAAAATGAAAGAAATCTTGGATACATATGCTGAATCTACTGAATTGAGAATTAACTATCACAAATCAATTTTGATCCCCATCAATACACCACAGCAAAAAACGTCTGACATAGCCTCCATCCTTGGTTGTGATGTTGGTGTGATGCCATTTACATACCTGGGGTTACCGCTTGGAACAACAAAGCCTACTGTTCATGATCTCATGCCTCTTGTAGACAGAATTGAAAGAGCAATGTCTGCCAATTTCATGATGATGTCGTATAGTGGAAGGGTTACTGTCATTAACACTCTTCTGACTTCTATTGCCACATTTACTATGTGCGCTTTGAAGGTACATCCTAAAATCCTAGAGCACATTGATAAAATCAGAAGGCATTGCCTATGGAACAAGAAAAACGAGGATGGGGAACATTGCAATCCCTTGATTGCCTGGGATAAGGTGTGCAGGCCCAAGAATAAAGGTGGGATGGGGGTGCTGAATTTAAAAATTCAGAATGAAGGGCTGTTGCTAAAATACCTCCACAAGTTTTATAACAAGGCTGACACTCCTTGGGTGACACTAGTTTGGCAAGCATACTACACTGACAAAGTCCCTCATGCTATGGACCTGTGCGGTTCATTCTGGTGGAAGGATGTTTTTAAACTGTCACCCATATACAGAGGTATATCACAGTGCACAATTACATCTGGCCACACTGTCTTATTTTGGAAGGACCCCTGGAGTGATAGAATTGCTGCAGAGTCATACCCTAGATCTTATTCTTTTGTGCTAAATGAAGATATTTCAGCAAGGGACTTCCTGACAGCACAAACTCTTAGTGCAAACTTTGTCTTGCCTCTATCTTCACAGGCAATCCAAGAATTACGACAAGCCCAACAAGACACAAAACATATTTTCATTGACAGTGAGGCTCATGATCAGTGGAACTATTTGTGGGGGTCTGACACATACTCTTCTAGCCAATACTACAGATTCTGCTTCAGAGATATTACGCCACACGAATCATTTGGCTGGATTTGGAAAGGAAAGAGCATTCCAAAGATCAAGTTCTTCTGCTGGCTGTTGCTGTCTGACAGGCTGAACACAAGGAATATGTTGCGAAGAAGACACTTTAATGTTGGACATAATTTTGAGTGCACTATGTGTGCTGCTAGAGTGGAAGAAACTGCTGAACACCTCTTCTTTCACTGTGATTTCAGCAAGGATTGTTGGGAACTGCTCCAATTCCCTATCTCGAGAAACCTTCTAGCTAATAGACTTGAGTTGATCTCCCATTCCAGAAATAATTGGAAAAAGGCAATGTTCATAGATGTCTTTTCGGTTGCAGCCTGGAGCATTTGGAAAGAGAGGAATAACTTTTATTTCAATGGCGTTACACCGACAACAGCTTCATGGTCAGCTAGATTCAAAGAAGACTTCAAACTCTTGGTTCATAGAACCAAAGAGGATAAACATACTTTTATTAACACCCTATCTGATAGCTTTTAGACCTGCATACTTTGCGCTAACTTCTATGTAAATATGTAACTGCTGATCGCTCCTTCGTGGGCTCTTGCTAATATACAGGCAGTAGGGCCCTCCCCTACTGTCATAAAGTTCTAAAAGACATCCGACTGCGAGAGCAGCACCGAGCCCCGCACTTACGCGGAAGTCATGGTCTCCGATGTCCAGAGCAGCCTGCGTCCGCCTGTGCCTGCTCCCGACTCCGTCGAGGCCCTACTCGTCGGCCTCGCCACGCCCATCACTCCCGGCTCCGACCCGGAGCAGGCCGCCGCCCTCCTCGAGACGGCACGACAGCGCATCTTCAACAGCGCCCATGGCGTTGCGGCCATGCAGCGTCGCATGGAGGCACAAGTCCGCGAGTACAACTACGCCCACGGCTTCACCCCCGTCCCCGTCGAGCCCAGCCGGCTGGGAGAGGTCAGGAACCGTGGCGGCAACCTCGCCAACGAGATGGCGGGACAGCCGGTCGCGCCGGAGCAAGCACCGCCAGCTCGCCAGCCCGTCTACAGCTCCCCCGCCAAGAACATGAAGGCAGCAAGAGTTGCCGCGGCGGAGATGCGCGGCCTAGAAGGAGACAAACTACTCATCCAGCAGCAGCGTGTCCAGGACCTCCTCTACGATGCGGACCACCAGTTTCGCCAGAACCAGGCCAGCAACAGCAGGCGCCCCCAGCCGGGTGGCAACCGCACGCGCAGCATCAACTCCAAGCTCAGTCGGCAACCGGAGCCGGCTGCAGGAGGCAGCCAGATGAACGACCACGACGACAACCGGACGGCCCCCGCAGAAGCAGGGGCAACGTTCACGACCGCCTGGGTGACCTCGGCCCCGCAGCCGGTTTTGACGCCCGCTACCGCCTCGACAAACTGGAGGAGTCACTTCGCATGGAGGAGGAAGAAAGTGAAGCTCACCCCTGCTTCGGCCCGCGCATCACCAAGGAGCCCTTCCCACCCGGCTTCAGCCTCCCCTGCGACGCGCTCAAGTACAACGGCAGCATGAAGCCAGATGACTGGTTGTCCGACTACATCACCGCATGCACGATCGCATGCGGCAACAGGCGAGTGGCGGTGCGCGACATCCCGCTGATGCTGAAGGAGTCGGCCCGCACATGGCTCAACAGCCTCCCACCGGCAGCATCAACTGCTGGCTGGACTTCCAAGAGGTGTTCATCCGGAACTTCTCCAGCATGTACAAGCGTCCGGGTCGCCCGCGCCAACTCGCCGGCTCCACGCAAGGAAACACCGAGTCCGACCGCGACTACCTCACGAGATGGTCAAGCCTGCGCAACAACTGCGAGGGAGTCCATGAAAGGCAAGCCATCCAGTTCTTCATCGACGGCTGTCGGCACGGCACGATGCTCAAGCACCGCCTCCTGCTGGACGACCCCCAGTCCATGGCAGAGCTGATGGACACGGCGGACAGATACGCAACGGCCGACTCGGCCATGAGGATCCAGATCCAGCTGGATGCAGTCGGCAAGCAAATGCAGGACAAGCCGGCTCGGAAGGAGCCAGCCGGCCAAGCAACAACGACAACCGAGGCAACAACGATCGCGACCGCCGCGACGACCGGGACAGAGACAGCCGGAAGAGAAGTGGCATGACAGACGGGAGATACGAGAGCCGCGCAGTCAACATCGGCGAAGCCAACCAGCCGGCAAACGAAGGCGCAGCCCGCAACCCTCGCCAGTGAAATAGGTCCGAAGATCGTGGGTGGGCAAAACCCATCTACTCGTTCGAGGATATGGTGAACGGCCCCTGCAAGTACCATAGCGTCAACGGCAAGCCAGCCAGCCACACAACTGCCCAATGCAGCTGGACCCTTTGCCTACAGCGGACTCAAGGCCAAAAACGACCGCCTCTACCGCCAAATATGGTATTTCTAGGCATAAATTTGTCTTTTTCACGTAGCAAGTACCAAAGCAAAGCGCTATTTTATCTTATTTTTCCTTCTTCTATCCCTAGTCCCCAAGCTATCACTTTGAAGTTTGAATATCTCCCCTTTTTCTTTTCTATGCTCAACAGTACAGTACTGTTGAGTACCTTCATGCATCGAAACCTTTTCTTTTGTGCCTGGCTTTTTTTTTGGAGCTTGCGACCGATGGGAAGAATTGGGAGGTGGGATCCACCACCATCCACAGAAGTAAAAAGATCGGATTTATTTTTTCTTTCGGTTCGATAATCTGTGCGAGAGATCATGATGACAATTTCCTATGGCTAGGGGTTCTGGTCACTAGAGCGGCCATAGTGCTGCTAGTGATGGCTCCCCGTCAAGTCCATCAAAGGAAAAAGCTATGGCCTCCACGATTCTTGCTTATCTATAATTCACATACCTTGAGATTTCTTTCTTATAGACGAAGCCAATAAAGCGGCTAGATGCAGCTTTCGTTTCATTAGTTGATCTATATGTTACTACCTACACTATCTGTACTACTAGCTTGTCTAAAACTAGGGATGCATGCCTGCTCTCCTAGCCATCAAGCTTAGATGCAGGAAGTTTCATGGGTTTGAAAAACCGAGAAAGCAATTCGATCTAATTATACTGTCTTTAATTCCATGGAAGGCAACTAGATCCATTGCCCAATGGAGCTTGTGGTAGCGGGTCAGGTGTAGGACAATGCGTGCGAGGCATGTCGCTAGATCCTAGAGCTTTCTCATTTGGAGTGCTCTCTTTGCCTAGTTGTTGCGGTACCATTCCCGGCTTTAACTCTCTCTTATCACCCCATCGATCTACTGTGTGTGATGTCCCTTTATCTCCTATCCTTTGTCGTGTCAAGGAACAGTATGATTGTGCTTGATGTGACTTGCTGACCCTAGAGCCCTAGGACTGCTACTACCACTAGCTGCAGTACAATTGATCACCAACTAAATCCATGGAAAATAAATTAACATCAACCAATTAATCGCCAAAACTGTACACATATGCCTACAGCCATAGGTAGCGTTGGAGTACATGCTATACCATGGTGGAGTACATTTGGATAACCATCAATCAATACATAGCCCAAAGAAACTTTTCCTAGAGAACCATGAAAAAAACGCATGTTTTATAAAACAAATAAATCGTGTAAAGAGAACAACCACTAAAACATGCGTTTTTTTGGGCGGCTCCGAGTGGGAGCTAAAAAGCCCCAAACGGACCAAAAAGTGTTTGGGGCGGCTGGGAGGTGTGGTGGTGGAGGAGGAGCAGGAGGGAGTGGCAGTGGCGCCGGAGCTCGTCGCGCTCGGCGGCCGCGGACGCCACGAGCCGCGCGGCCTCGGACTCCACGCGCCGCAGCCCCGCCCGCGCCGCGTCCAACTCGGCCAGCTCGCGGAGCAGGCGCTGGAGAACGCGGCCGGCGACCTCGCCGACGCCATCTCCTGGCTGGGGAGCGCCAAGGCCGGATCCGCTCCCCAGGATCCTCGGCCTCCCCGACATGACAGCCGTGCAGCGGAGCACTTCGCGGAATGTCCGGGACGCCAGGATGCTCGCGCTTGAGGCGTACCATGCCATGGAGCTGGGCTGCGACTCCCTGCTGTGGATACGCCACCTGCTGCACTACCCGCTTCTCCCTGGCGTCGACGACGCCATCCACGGCCAGCGCGCCGACGCCCACGGGTTCCTCACGACTGCGAAGGAGAAGCTCGACGGGAACGGGTTGCGGTACCCCATGGGGGCCGGCACGAGGCACTGCAGCCGCTCGCCCTCGGCCGGGCAGTGCCGCTCCCGGTACATGAGCCGCTCCCGCGGGAACCGCAGGGACCGCTCCACGTCCTCGCACGGCGTGTACTCGGAGTACTTGGCCGGGCAGGCCTCGTAGACGCGCTGCGCCAGCGCGGACACGGCCTCAATCCCCTCCGCGGTGTGGTGCGCGGCGTAGTCGAGGGAGCCGCCGCCTACGCGCTTGGGGACGGCCAGAGAGGGAGAAACGCAGGAGACGGAGGACATGTTTCCAGACTTAATTTGGGGTGTGCGAGTGGGAAAAGGCAACGCCCATAGCGTGCAGTGTGACCGGACACGCCCCAAATCCCCCATCCGGACACGCTTTGGGCGGCCATTTGGTCGCTCCGAGTGGAGATGCTCTAAACACACATCCCCACATAGGAAAGAAAGTGTACTCTCCTGGACAGAGAAAGAGCAGAGCCGCCGAGCTTCCTCGTGCCAATGCCATGATTGGGCACTGTTGGTGCCTCGCGCAGGGTCTTCCTTTGATCATCCTAGGAATCTTCAGAAATGATGTGCAAGCAATGCTTTCATGCTAGTCGAAGCAGCAGCAACTGTACACTGGCTGCTTTCTCTCATCATCATCGGACTTCACAGGGATCCTTGCAGTAAATAGACTGCGAGGACTGTGAAAGCCCCCTTGTCCTAGGATCAGAGCATCTCTCTATCTCGACTGAAGGTTCATCACACGTGCCGGGAAAGGAATTGGAGGTCGAAGCTTGTCCATTACAGTTGCTCCATGCATGCACGCTCTATGGATCCATCAGTGGCCGTCAGGTGACCACCGATCGAGCTGGATGGAGAGGTCCAGGAGGTGCCACATACGTGGATATGCTTCGGATCCTCACACTTTTCTCTAGTATATCTACCGACGGATCAGAGTATCTATCTACCTCGGCTGAACTTCCATCACACGTACATGCGCTGGAATTGAAGGTCGAAGCTTGGCCTTTACACTTGCTCCATGCATGCAAGCTCGATCAATCAGCGTCAGGTAACCGCCGATCGAGCTGCAGGGAGAGGTCCAGGTGGACACGCTTCGGATCCTCACTGTCTTCTCTCTACCGACGCACGGACGGGCTTAACCGTACTTGGATGCAGTCATACTTCACAGCCTTGCAGCTCTGGCATGATAAAGATTGACAATCTTTCTATATACTCCCTCCGTTCCCAAATATAAGATGTTTTAGGTTTTGTCTACATTCACATGCAGGGGCGGAGGCAGGATTACTGAAATTAGCAAGTTGAGGGGGGCCGATCAGAGCAAAAAAATAAAACCTGCACTGTTCATATGCTTATTAGTAGCTAATACATGCTGTTAGGGGGGGCCGGGGCCCCTGCTGGTCCTCCCCTGCCTCCGCCACTGTTCACATGTACACAAGTGTATCTAGACACATTTTATGTGTATGTTCACTCACTTTAGTGTGTATGTGGACAACATGTGTAACACCTAAAACATCTTATATTTAGGAACGGAGGGAGTATGATGGTAGGCGGAAACGTGTTTTGGCTCCTGGGCACCAGTGATTTCGCTTTAACAAAAAAATCGAAAATCACACTTTTGTGTTCTAAAAAAATATGGAAAAAATTATACGGATTCATATACATATTTTCTACATACGCACAAAATTTTGTACAAAAATACATTAGATTTTAGGCTTAAAAAATCGAATTTTACACTTTGTGTTCTAAAAAATTATGGAAAAAATTATACGGATACATATACATGTTTTCTACATACGCACTAAATTTCGTATAAAAATACATAGGATTTTAGGCTTCACAAAAAAGAAAAAATTGGGACAAAATAGGGGATTTTTACTATACTTCATACAGACACGAATTTGTTATTTTTCTTTAGCCCAAAATAAAATTTATTTTCAACTGAAACTTTGCACAAATATGAATACCATGCAAATGTATTCACGTTCAAAAAATTAGAATTTTTTGTAACATAAAAGTACCATTTTTTATTTTTGTAGAAAACAGGCTCACTGGTGCCCATGTGCACCCATTTGGCTTCAGGACATTTTGATCTCTGAACACTGAGTAGGTGAGTGGTACAGTTGACCAGACGAGGACTAACCTGACAATATCAATTTATTTCCAAGAAATCGGCGGGAGCACTGCTGTTCTATTGCTATTAGAAGAAATGAACCTAAGAATACTCATGACACTGTCGTTCTCTGATGTCGGAAAGCAACTGAGCTGTGGTTCAATTGCATACACCAGAGCTGGTAGAATTCAGGTGAGTTCTGAGCCACATTATCCCATGATTGACACGAGAGGGGCCAAAAATGCCGATCACATCAAGAGACTGAACGTGGTTTGGCAGATTAAGAAACGTTGTACATGGAAACTAGCTAGTCCTGATGCGTACGAACTGAACCTAACAATGAACACATGGAGTGGCAATAAAAACAGTGCTCCTGAATGAAACCCCTCACCCACACCAGTCCTCCTCCTAATTCATGGGTGGGTCCAATTAACAAAGCGTGCGGGGCCCACTGATAGGGCAGATCAAATCTTAAATCGGCTGTGGGGACTTGATGCATGTGGTGGCAAAAAGTATGACATGACAATTTTCTTGCAAGAAAGAATGAGAGCTTGAAAAGGGAGGTTGAGCAACAGTGTTAAAGGTAGTCGAGAAAGGGATCCAATGATCCCAAGATGGCCGCTCTAATTTTTTCCTAGAATTAGGGCCACCCTTTCCACTGTGGATGAACCAGAATACTACAAAGGATTGTGTGATTAGGTGTAGATATCATCAGTGGAGTTGAGTACTATGAGCAATGTCCTGAAATAGGGCTAGACTAGGTACTAGAAGATTTGTTAATTCGGCTAGATGACCTTAGTGTCATCATTACCAGCATGTAAGCTTTAACCCTGCATGTAAGCTTTTCTTAACACAAAAGCATGCTGCATACTCAATCAATTGTAGTACACTGTAGTACCACTAAATTCAACCTTGCAGTCATTTTTGGAGCAAGACAATCAATTGTAGTATACATTAGTCATCAAGTAGGACAGTAAATCAAATACTAGCATCTGAGTTTTCACTGTACGTGGATCCATGATCATTCACAAAATCCGATAAGTATGAGTACAATCGTGCACCTGCTCAGTGTATCACTTGGTGTGGACAATTTTTAGAATACAGCTACATACTTGCGGCATGGGAAGCTTCACCTGTCTGAAATCTGAAATAAGTTCAGATCTGGTCAGCAGATGCAGATAGCCTTCCCATCGGCGATTCTGCAGTCCCTACCTGCTTCTCTGTCTGACCATGCGCCGCTGCTGCTCCTGGGAGCGGCGGATATCCCGCGATGCCGCACCTTCCGTTTCGAAGCCTTTTGGCTAAAAATGGAAGGCTTTGAGGAGGTGGTACTTGAGGCCTGGGAGAAGGAGGTGCTCATGGCCGACCCGGTCCGTCGGCTCCATGCCAAGCTCGACCGCACGGCAAAGGCGTTGAAAAGATGGCACAAGACGAAGTTTGGGGACCTCAAGCTGCAGCTTGCCATTGCTAGAGAGGTGATTCAGAGGCTTGACTTGGCACAGGAGGACAGGGCGCTTTCGGCGGCGGAGCGACGCCTCAGAATAAATCTTAGGGCCAAAATTCTTGGGATTGCAGCGATCAACAAGATTCGGATCCGGCAAAGATCACGGCTGACAGCAATCAAGCTTGGTGATGCGAACACGCGCCTTTTCCACCTAAGAGCCAACGGAAGAAGGAGGAAGAATTTCATTCAGAACCTCCACACCACGGAGGGGTTTGCGATCACTCATGAGGAGAACGAGACTGCAATTACTGAGCACTTCACACGTTTTCTTGGTTCAGTGCAGCAACGGTCCACAAGCTTGAATTGGGCTGAGTTGGGGTATGAGGCACATGATCTGGCGCATCTGGAGGCTCCTTTCGGGATGGAGGAGTTGCGGGCTGCGGTTTTCTCCTTGCCGGCGGAGAAGGCGCCGGGGCCAGACGGGTTCATTGGGCTGTTTTTCAGGGCATGTTGGGCCATTGTTGATGATGACCTGCTGGACGCAGTGATGCACATGGTAGAACGAGGAGGGACGACCACGGGGCTGGTGAATTCAGCGAGCATTGTGCTACTGCCTAAGAAGACGGACACGAGGACCATTGCTGATTTCCGGCCGATCAGTTTGATTCATAGCGTGTCCAAGATATTCTCCAAGATGTTGTCTTTGAGGCTAGCACCGTTGCTCCCTGCTCTAGTCTCGCCTTGTCAGTCTGCATTTATAAAGAAGAGATGCATACATGACAACTTTCTGCATGTGCAAGGGATGATCAAGGCAATGCACCGAGAGAAGACGCAAGGCTTCTTCTTGAAGCTAGATATCACGAACGCTTTTGACTCTGTCAGTTGGGCGTATTTGCTGGAGTTGCTCGAGACCCTGGGATTCGGCCCTCGATGGCGGAGATGGATTTGCCTTCTCCTCTCCACGGCCACGTCCCGGGTTGCGTTGAATGGGAAGCCAGGTCCACGCATTTCTCATCGGAGGGGGCTGCGACAGGGGGATCCACTCTCGCCGATGCTGTTCATCCTAGCCATTGATCCCATCCACCATCTGTTCCGGGTTGCAGCGGAGAGAGGGCTGCTTCTTCCATTCAGAGCCACACCGGTGCGCTTCGCGGTCTCGCTTATGCTGATGACGCCGGGGTTTTTGTTGGGCCGGAGGCGGCGGATATGACGGTTGTCTGTACGGTTCTCCGAGTGTTCAGGGAGGCCTCGGGGTTGAACACCAACATGAGTAAATCAGAGGCTTTTCCGATTGGTTGCACCGAGGAGCAGGTTGCAGCGGCGCTGTTGATTTTCCCAGCTAGGCGAGGGTCTTTTCCGTGCACCTACTTGGGGCTGCCGTGAAGATTGTGCACTTCCAGCCGCTCATTGACAAGATCGGAGCTAGATTGGCTGGGTGGTGGGGCAAGCACTTCACAAGGGCGGGAAGGGTTGTGCTTTGCTGATCCGTGCTCACCTCCATGGTCCTCTACCACCTAGCAGTTTTCAAGCTCCCTCAGTGGGTGATTAAGAGAATTGAGAAGATAAAAAGAAACTTCCTGTGGATGAAAACAGGGGTTGTTCCGGGTTCTCGTCCGCACCCGTTCGTTAACTGGAAAACGGTTTGCAGGCCTAAGGAGCTAGGAGGTCTCGGCGTGCTTGATTTGGACCGGTTTGGGAGGGCCATGAGGCTCCGTTGGTTGTGGCTAGAGTGGACTGACGAGGCAAGACCATGGCAAGGGATGCAAACGCCGTGCGACGAGATAGATAGAGAGTTGTTTCGTGTGTCCACTGAGATCACGCTTGGGGACGGGGCGAGGTGCAGCTTTTGGCGGGACACTTGGGCGCATGGGGGACCCTTGCGCCAGCAGTTTCCAGACCTCTTCGCTATTGCTTCAAGAAAGCGAAGATCGGTGAAAAAGGAGTTGGAAAATCACAACTGGATCCGCTCTCTAGCAAAAATTTCCACAGCAAGTCACCTCGAGCAATACACAAGGTTGTGGGCTCTCATCCAGGGTGTGCAGCTGCTCCCAGTGCCGGACTCGATCCGTTGGCGTTGGAGGAGTCGGGGGAATATTCGGCGGCCACGGCCTACCGCTGCCAGTTCGCGGGCTCTTGCGCTCCCTTCCGCATGGCCAAGTTTTGGAAGGGCCATGCGGAGGCCAAGTGTCGATTCTTTGCATGGATGGCGCTCCATGGCAAGATACTCACGGCCGACAACCTTGCAATCCGTGGATGGCCACACGATCCAATTTGCAAGCTTTGCAGAATCCATCCTGAGACGGTGCAACACCTCACTCTTGACTGCAGTTTCTCGACCATGGTGCGTGAGCGCGTCTTCTTGGCGCATGGGCAGATTGGGGCGGCTCCACCGACGAATGGGGGCAGCCTCAACACTTGGTGGGACAAGGCTTTGACCGGCCTCCCAAAGGACAAGCGGCGGGAGGCGAGTGGGGCGATCATATACTCAATTTGGGGAGTCTGGAAGGAGCGGAACAGACGGGTTTTCCAGAATGTGGCGATACAACCGGACGCCGTCGCGGCGTTGGTGCGATAGGAGATGGCGCAAAGGGCTTTTGCGCACTCACATGATCCTGGAGATGGCTAGTTTTTCTCTCTTTTTTGCGGTTTACCTCAGGTCTTGGTCTCTTAGGAGACTTGATTTGTGGCTGTAAATAAACACACTATTTCTATCTAATCGAAAGGCAAACGGCTGCCGGGTCCTCAAAAAAAGATGCAGATAGCCAGTCCAACGTACACCTCGAATTCTCTCTCTGAAAGAGCTGGCTCCATCATTGCAAGATCTATAAACAAATTTGCATGCATGGGCCAGTTAATTCATTAGGAATGAACACTTCAGGAAATTAAATGTAGGATAAAATGTGCATGCTTGCTTCGATCTGTTGCAGCTTAATTTTCAGATTCGGTGGCTTATTCGCTGCAGAGCAGGTCCATGGCTGCGCCTAATCAACTACTGCTACTTGCATAGAACGCATATCAAGTACCTAATTCCCTACAATGAAGCCGCAAAACAAGGTATCTATATATTATATACTAAAAGCAAAATGAGCTAGTTTTTCGAGACACCACGTTAATCCACATAGGTTAGAAATATATAATCCGTTGATTTTAGTTGTGACGGTTGAGATTAAAAAATAGATAAGTTACATACAACATAAATCGGGTGCAAACAAGTCGCTCTCAACAAGTACCAGCAAATAACATAGCGTCCCGTTCCAGAAAAAAAAAACAGGAACGTGATTGTACGTGCCCATGTTTAAATAAGATGTCCATGTTCGACTAGTGGGATCAACACCCACATCCCCCCGTAACCCTCCGCGCCGTCCCCGTGCGGCGGCGGGAGGGCCGCCAGAGCCCCTCCCCTCCGCGCCGTAACCTACCCCCGCCGTCGCCTAGGGCCGCGGATGTGCGCTGCACGGCTGTCGCCGGCGGCGGGGATTCTGTCCGCCCTTCCGCCCTAGAAAGCTCGCGCGGGTGGCGATCTAGGGCCGGAGCGTGGTGTGGCCGCCGACGCCACGGCGCAGCTCCATCCGGTGGCTTGCGTGGCGGGTGGCGCTCTTCAGATCTTCTCCGGGCAGATCGGCAGCGGGGCATGGTGACCTCGTTCTTCAGATCCCGGCCGTCCCGGTTGTCGGATCTTGGAGTCGAGGACGGCGGCCGGTGAAAACCGGGCTTTGGCCGGCGACTGCGGCGCCCGTGGGTGTCCCCACCTTGTTGAAGGAGTTGCCGCCGCAACTCATCCGCCTCGGATCTTGGAGGTGAGGTCGGCAGCCGGTGAAAGCCGGGCTTTGGCCGGCGACTGCGGCGCCCGTGCGTGTCGCCACCTTGTTGAAGGAGTTGCCGCTGCTAATCACCTCCTGCACTGTGTTCTGGGGGAAACCCTAGATCTGGTATACCCAGATCGGATGATGGCGGCACCTTCGGTGTCGTATACCCCCTTGGGGGCATCGTTTTTGGAACACAGGCTGTCTGGTGGGGGTCTATTGGCGGTGCGGTGCTTCATCTTCGTTGAAGACGGCGAGTCTTGGCGGCGTGGAGCCGCGGAGTCACGGCGATGGACGCGGTTTGATGGGCTCGCGCAGGAAGGTGGTGCTGGATGGCGCCATGGCGGCGTCGATGGCAGGCCTGGCAAGGTTTCTGCATTGATATCTCCAGAAGATGGTTGGTGGATGTCGGCGGCAGCGGCTTCCGAGTGTGCACAGCGGTGTATACTGCGGGCCTGCTGAACCGGTTTTGTGCTCCCAGTTTGCCATCGGGCGACTTGGTGGAAGCAGCCGGAGTAGATGTTGCGCGTTGGTGTGTTAGGTCAGGGCATGCGGCTCCGATAATGACCACCCCCTTCATCATGTTTGTAGGTGTGACGATTATCGTCAGGCAGGTGGCTTCTGATCGATCCTTGTAACTCTTTGTAAGGCTTCGTGGTTTCGCTTTTATTATAAATAAAATCCGGCTGTGTGCACCATTTTGGTGCAGAGGCTGGGGGCCGGGTAGGACTTCCATTTCTAAAAAAAAAAAAGTTCAATACTACTCCCTCCGTGAGCCATTTTTCTATACTTGGATCGCTGGCGTGGTTGATCCGGCTAAAACGTGCAGTGCAGCCAAGAAAAGGAAAATAGATCAGCTAAGATTTGAAAGCGTTTTGCCAAAAAAAAAAAGTAACGTAGCTACCTAATTCGAATATGATGGCAACCGGCAAAGCAAGCAGCTGCCAGACAACGGATTAGTGTTTTAAGAAAAATGATATGTAAACTGATTAGGACGGATATGCATGTACAAAGTAATAAGGGCAAAGAACGGAAACCACAAATAGCGCCTGAGCTAAAACCTCAAATCAATATTTTGAAGTTCTAAAAATTCCAAAAGAAATCCTGCATGTAGGCAATGATGTATTCTACTAACATGAAAATCTCAAATAATAACAAGTCGTATTCTGAGCTACACAAAAATGATAAAATCCAGCAGGTTTTAGATGTTTAAATTTTACACTTTTCACTAATTCAAATGCCGATTTTGTCTTTTCTGCAGCAAAAATTATTAGATGTTTCGGCTTGAGATTTACAGGTTTGTACAAGAACACTGTTTTACATGTAGGATTTTTTGTCATATTTTTCTAAAACTTCTAAATGATATTTTTAATTTATTTGAATAAAGGGCTACCTGAAAGGCTGAAACCCAAACTCGATTTGTCCGCTCTGACGAAAGAAAGATTATTAACGTGCCTAATTACTCCCGGCTATTGCACACATTCCTCAATGATATATTCTACAAGCATGAAAAATCTCAACTCACAACAACTCATATTCTGGGTTACACAAAAATGACAAAATCTGACATATTTTGGAGGTTTGAAATTTTGCACTTTTCACTACTTCAAATGCCAATATTGTCCTTTTCTGCAACTGACAATATAAGATGTTTCGGTTTGAGATTTTACTGGTTTGTACAATACAATACCGTCTTAGGATTTTTTTTCTCATATTTCATAAAACTTTTAAATGCTATTTTTAATTTTTTTCGAATAAAGGTCTAAGTGAAACCACAACTCCATTTGTCCGCTCTCGCAAAAGAATAGATTATTAGCGTGCTTAATTACTCCCGGCTATTGCGCACTTTCCTTTGACACAAGAAAATTTACTAACATCTAGAATTGGTCCTGCCTATTGTGCACACTTCTCTTTGACACTAAACTGAGATAAGTTGAGGTGTGGAATCCAAGCAGAATTTAACTATAACTATGTCGTTCTTAACAGTATTTATTTGTGTAGACTGAATTAGTGTCGAAGACGGGCGTACATGCGGGAAGCATTTCAAACTGATCAGTAATAAGAAAAATTCCATAGCTGACCGTCTGCATTTAACTTATGTGTGGGTGTGGGCCAGGACACAAAAGTACAAGAACATGGTGTTACATGTCAACAAAAAAGGGAAATTGTCAAGAAAAAATATAATATGCTTTAAAAATAAACTGATTTGTACGTCTATACGAGATCAACAAGTATATGCAAATACTAAAAAAATGTAATGTAAAACTTTAATTAACCCAACGGGTTCTGAAATATTATGTGAGAAGTTGAATTCAAATCCCATAACCCTAAGATCCGGCGTGTGGTTTCCAAGGACACACTGCCCGCAAAACATGCTACTATTGATGAATTCGTAAAATTGACGAGAAAAAAAAGGTGAGCAATGGGAACCACTTGCTAATAGGATTGCAATGCGACAAACATAGATACTTATGAGGACATAGAGACTTAGAAAGAGCCAATATCATTTATTCCAAACGACATCATCCCAACAACAATAATTTTCCCGTGAATAACTAACCAACCTAACATAGCTAAACTACATACTTCGTCACTATAACTGACCAATCTACCATGGAGGTGGAGCATCGGTGGTCGGTTATTAGACATGTGTTTGCCTCAAAATGTATCAGTACCAAGAACTTGGGTGTTGTTAGGAGAACTCCCGATGCTATTTTCTTTTCGGTATCCACAATGATGTGAGACCCTTTTATTCATAAGGATTTCAGAGTCATTGCAACATTAATATTAGGAATTTCACGTAGAGCTGGATTTTTATTCTAGAGGATTGTAATTCTTATACTGTATTTATATAATTCAGACTCAACTGGAAATAAAAGGTTCTTTCAGTATAGCCTCCTGGAAAAATATTTATGTCAAGTGAGTTCATATGTTTTCTGAATTAAACGTCTTATTATGATAGTTTCTATGCTTTTTAGAGAAACTTTATATGACATTTTCTAGACGTTTGTTGAACTTCTCGAACCTTCAATATTGATGCATAATCATATTACTAAAACTTGAGGAAAAATTAAGATAACTGAATTTAGGTATTTGTTTACCCCATTTTCTATTGTAAGTACCATATTCATCCATTAAACATTGCTCAAAGTTTTATATACTAAGACGTCATGTAATCTATAACAATGTGAGAATCGCATGTAATTTCATAACAAATAAAAGAAGCAAGAGGTACAAAGATCAAATCAAAGTTAAGTTCTTACGGTTAGTCAAGTAGCCCCTACTTATTTGACAAGTTCTTACGGTTAGTCAAGTAGCCCCGACTTATTTGACAATAAGATTGTCCCTATGAACAAATCGAATATAACCTAATCTTGATCACAATTTGAAGTTTAGTACAATAGAGCAATGGTCATTAACGTATTGGAAAAAAACTAATATAACCATTTACCCCCAAAATAAATCTACACATGTGATATTTATTTAGCATGATTGTGTCTATGAAATGTATTATTCTATATCACATAAATGTGAATGTTCAAAAATCAATAATTGCATTTCCCGGTCAATCTCAACAAACCAAAGACAGTGATCAACTCTCTAAGTAAAATAAAGATGTTGTCCTCGCATTTGCGAGGGCCACCATGCTAGTTTTTTATATATTAAGATAGCATTTGTAAGGGCAATTCACAAATAATGTTGTGTAACTGTACAAATAGACTGTCATCAGCAATATCACACCAATAAAACACGAGGCCAGTCGAACATATGTAAATATACGATGCAGTTTGACTGAAATGACACAATGCATTCATGAACCCCAGTTTCCTTTTACGAATACATGTAATCTCATGATGGACCACCCTATGGATCTCAGGAGGAATTTAAGAGGTTAACAACAAGAAAGGACCAAAAACCAGCAGCAAATAATACAGAGCACATCAATGAGGGAGACAGTGGCCTAATTAATATTTGCACACACATGCATCAGGTGGGCCCACTCCTTGTGATGATAGTTAAACACCAGGACCGAGCATATGCTAACATGAGCTTACTTTGGTGATCAAAATACTACAGCTAGTATAGTATTGGAGTGGTCTGGCTAGAGGAGAGCACATAGCAAAGAGAGGGGCACTGATGATGATGATCAGGAGGGAATCAGTGTTCCCCATGGGGCTTTTAATTATGGGAACCTCCTGCCGTTAAAGAGAAAAGGCCGTAAGCAAAAGAACGAAGTATGCTACTGTGTGCCGGCATGGCGTTGCCTGGCCTGTCGCCGTGTCTCGCTGATGCCACTCTCCAGGAGGCAAACATGCAGCTTGTCCAAAGCTAACCCGGTTTATTAGTAGTATAGTCTTCCATCATGCATGCATGTTGAAAGCGCACGCGATCGATGATCGGTCCGATCATCAGTGGTGTAATTGGCAGCCAGATGCATGCGTCACATTGCACATACACTAAATTAATGCGCTCAAATCATATCGTACTCACTGCTCTGATCGCGATCGGCATCGTGAGCAAGCTCTCTCTGGCGGGCGAATTGGATGTGTGCGAGCAGAGTAGTTTTTTTAAACGAGACAAAATACCTGTTACTTTCATTGATTAATAACATTAGTTGATTGGTTAATTAGCATAGTTATCTAAAGTCAGAACACACACTCTCGCAAAATGTCATGTAACACAATACACAACCAGCGTAGCTATCAACATAAGATGCACACCACCTTAAACAGGGGTCACAGTCAGACTGCCCATCAGTGTCGTTGTCATCGACTCTGAATTCACCGACTCCAACCACATAGGGATAGGGAGACCTCATCATAACGGGCAGCGGGAAACTCACACTGCACAACAGATTGGTAGCTCTGATTCTGATGAGGAGCTCCGTAGAGTGGATGAGCAGGACTTGCGTCGACAAAAATCTTTGTGACCAGACCGCTCCACGCAAGTCATCGTATGTCGCCCGCAGTAGTTCTGACTTCACTACATGAGAAGTCCAACGGCACGACGAGTCAGACACACCGAAACTGGAAGCCAATCGACTAACAAGATATTACGGAGACCAAACCATCACTCGCTATCATCGTCGTTGCTACTCACTAAGCATTTGAACACCGACGCATGTGTAACGAGAGAAGGAAAACTGAATCATCCAAGGAGGGCACACAACCACCGTAGCTATCAACGTAAGATGCACACAGGCCACCGAAAACAGGGTCACAGTCACATTGGCCATCAGTGTCGTCGTCATCGACTCCGAATTCACCGACTCTAACCACATAGGGAGACCTCATCATAACGGACGCGTGAAACTCACACTGCACAACAGGCTGGTAGCTCCGATTCTGATGAGTAGCTCCGGAGAGTGGATGAGCAGGAATTGCGCCGACGAAAATCTTTGCGACCAGACCGCTCCACGCAAATCATCGTGCCCAGCCCACAGTAGTTCCGACTTCCCACATGAGAGGTCCAACCAAAAGACGAGACAAACACACAGAAACTAGAAGCCGATTGACTAACAAGATCTTGTCGCGACCAAACCATCGCTCGCTATCATCGTCTACTCACTAAGCATTTGAACATACACGCATGTGTATCGAGAGAAAGGAAAACTCGCTGGTGTGATTATTTGTCAAGATATATCCTGGAAACGGCCAATGGGAAGTACTTGTCAGTATCATATGTTTCTTCTTTTCCTGATCGATGCATATCTGTTGCCCGTTGGACACGCACGCATGCGCATTATGGTGGCAAGAGTCAAAAGAGTGTTGAAAAGAATGAGACCGGCCGCAACCAGGGCAGCAATTGGCGACTGAACTTTCACCACTCGTTTTCTCCTCCGTCGTCTTTCTCGCTGATACTGACAGTAGTATCGTCTCTGGATCTTGGAGACCCAGCTGCTGCACGCCGCGCATGCTTCCACCATGCGTGCGTGCACACCATGCTTCAAGTGAAGCATGCACACACGAACAGCCGGCCAGCGAGGCAGCCGACATGCACTTCCACCATGCGTGCGTGCACACCATGCTTCCGGTGAAGCATGCACACACGAACAGCCGGCCACCGAGGCAGCCGACATGCACAGGCTTAGAGCATCTACACTCGCGGCGCCCAAACGGGCCGCCCAAACGCCTTTGGGGCGTGCCGGACACAAAATCGTCCCCACTCGCGGCGACCAAACGCGAATTGGGTCCGACGCGGCCCAGTTTTGTGTCCGGCACGCCCAGCCCACGCCCTCAACTTGGGGAGGCTTGGGGCGGCCCCGGACGGAAGGAAACGCGACGCCACGTCGGCCTCCGACGCGCGGGCCACGCCTGGCAGTGAGACGGCGATCGCAATAAGTACCGGCTTCCCCCAATTCGTCCACAAAAATCGCATTTCCCCGCCATCTCTCCCGCCAAAAGAAAAACCCTCGCGCCGCGCCGGCTCCATGGCGCCGCCGGCACCCAAGGGGAAGGCAGCGAAGACGAAGGCGGCGGGGAAGACGCTGGGCGTCAAGCGCAAGGCCCCCCGCCCAGGGAGAAGCCGGAGGCGATGAGGCAGGAGGATTGGGACCTCGACGTACTCCGGCGCCGATTGGACACGCAGAGCCGTGCCGGGCGCCGCGTGAAGCAGAATGAGAGGAAACGGCTCGGCACGGCGGCGCCATTGACGGCAAGGAAGATCGCCGCCATGAACAAGACCGTCGTCGCCTTGAACCAAGCATTCGCCTTGGGAGGGAGTCAAGAGAGCAACGCCACTCTACGATACAAGGTCGGCGGCTCGCCGTCGAATTCGTCCTTCTTCGCCGACAGCGCCGCCGCCACGCCTCGCACCAGGTTCTCCCCCGAGTACGGCGACAGCCAGCATCACGGCCGCTTCGACCCCAACGTCATCTTCCCTTCTTGTGGCATGGATCTAAACCACCCCGTCGATCTGAATTCGCCGGCGATGCGGAGAGATCCCGCCGTCCAAATGGCCGCCGGTCGGAGCCTTTCATTCGACGCGGGCGCCTCCCATGTGATCGACGGAATGACTCCCGACGCCCCGGAGCTCATGCAGGTATGAAACCGCGTTTTGTAGCCATGGCATGTACAATAGACGTGTGCATAGGCGAGTCGTGGCTACCAGCCTTGCTCCTTGTGTGTAGGAGACCGCCCATATCATGGACGACATCATCAACGACAACGCCCGGGCGGAGGATGACGACGACGGGTTCGACGAGGATGAGGAGTACTACGAGGACGACGACGAGGTCGAGGAGGAGGGGGTGGTGACCGACGCTGTGGTCGGCGAGCAGGCGGCGAAGAAGAAGAAGGGCAGCCGCGGCATAATCTGGACGACCAAGGAAGACGAGTGCATGGTCGAATCATGGAAGGCCATTACTACCGGCGAGATCACCGGCACAAACCAGTCGAGCACCGCCTACTGGTCCCGGATCAAGGACGAGTTCGACGAGCGCCGGTTCACCAAGGACTTCTACAAGGTGAGCATGGTGCGCGGCCAAGGCGCCATCGAGCATAGGTGGCGCATCGTCCAACGCCTCGTCAACAAGTTTCACGGCTGCCTTGAGAACATCGTCGACCGGAAGGAGAGCGAGAAGGGCCCGGCGGATCAGGTGACCGCCGGCTTGCGATCCCCTTGTTGTTTTGTAGCCCGCGCATTTGCGCGGCTAGATTTTCTTTTTGTGTGTGTTCATCTTGCATAATTGTTTGACTATTTAATAATGTATCATTGTTTATATTTGTTATCCGATTATACATTAAGATGCTTCGCTGCCATGCAAGTTTTTTAAATTACATCTAAGTTAATTGCTTCAATTGATTTGTGAGAAACTTACAGTTGTGTAAACTGAAAACATCGTATATTATCTCATATATTAGTAATTTAAACAAAGAAAATTAACTTCATTAGGAAGGTATTGTCAATAGATATATTTATACGACAACATAATAGAATACATTGTTGTCAAAGTATGCACACCTATAGAGTTCCGCGATGCCTTGTATAGATTTGCTTCTTCCACTTCACCTCTTCCATTGCTGTCCATGCGTATGTATATTTCTAAAATTTAAACTATCTCTAGATAAACCTTTGTTTTTTTCTTCCGCTCGTCTCGTGGCCACTGCTTTTATGGAGGCTCATTTTAATTTAATCCGCTGCTTGGCCACCTACCTTCCTACCAGTTTATATTCCTCAAACATTACTAAAAGCATTCTCTCGCTATTCGCATGACATTTTGCTTTTCATTTTGCATAATTTTCTTAACAAAATTCTAGTTGATTAGTCACTTTTGAATTTTTGTGATCGAATTTTTTGCAAGGCCACCATAACAGCATCGACTCATCGATATCTTTTTGTCCAATTTCATTCATGGCATAGATCTCATATGTTTGATTCTGCTCAATCAACTAATTATTTCTTGCTTCATCCAGAACAGTACACAGTTAACTCATGGATTGCACCACTTGCCTTAATTATAACATCGAGGTTATCCTATTATCAGGCATATGCATGCTTGTACGTCTAATGATTTTGTATTGTACACTTGTCATCCTTCATCATTATATAAGGGAGAGAAAGACTACTGCTTGCATGTTGTGCTGGATGTGATAGCGGAAGCACATTGAAGAACATGATCACGTGTGACTGAGGTTCATTGGAGATTGATTAGACTTGTATTTCTGCTACTTTTCTCCACTACACGGTGTGCGATCTAAAGGAAAACGAACTCAGAGTTGCGATAGGTTCCGTCATATATAAAGTAGCCAGAGTCGCCCTAATCGCACCGTGCCTCTTTATTTAGCACATCATGCGTTAGATACGTCTGTAAATCTCCACGGCTGAAACGTAATAAGAACTTAAAATTGGCACTATTCAATATTTATGTAATTTCCTGAAGATCCACTCTCATACAACTACGTACGTAGCAATAGACAAATATGAAATATTGGATGTTAATTTTTTCCATAGCAAAACTAATTGGTGATGAGCAGATATGATTCTCATGGAAGTACGTAGTAATATCCTTGGTAAGTTGCACCCGTTGGAAACCTTTGTGCCAGCTTCCCTTGCTTAAATGATTTTGTGCCAACAAAGAGAGATCGAAAAGAGACTGCAGTGTAATCTACCTTATCTCCTCGATCGGGATGAGTTGGGATGGGGACCGAGTAGACACTCTTCCACACGTGTGGACTGACGCCAGGATTACATGGAGAAGCCACGGTACATACTGAAGAAACAATACTCATCTTATATCTACACATATGTCGCAGAGTTCGGCACTTCGGCCCTTGCTGCCGCGCGGAGACGGATGAGCATGGGAAGACTGGAGAAGACATGGCAGCCATGGATTACGGCCTTGTACCGACGGCGACTCTCTGTTCACGGGGGGGAGGGGGGCGACGATTATATGAGATTTGTGTTCTGCAATTTGTGTTTCGCGTGCCTGGTGATGTTCATGTCTGTTATCCTGCATCCATGCACAGATCCGCCGTCGGTTGTACTGCCGCTCGCCACCTGCTATGTCAATGTCCCTGGATCCATGTACACCTTCTCCGTTAGTTAATCTTGGTACGACGGCGATCGATCGATCAATCTAAAAATTTCTGGCCGATCGATGGTGCATTGTTCCTCGCATCCATCAGGGGATACGATCATCCTTGAAGTTGCTGGTGATGATGGTTGGGTGCATGATGACGGCGCCGACGTGATCGATCAATCTAAAAATCTCCGGCCGATCGAGATACATCGTGTACCACCCGAAGTGACGGAACCCCTTGACGCCGAACTCCTTCCTGTTCCTGCGCTCTGTCAGGTTCCGTCTTTTAATCGCCAGAGATCATTGGTGTCGCCGGCCGCCGGCATCGTCCCACGTAGAGCTCGCCTTCGGCCCGTCTTTTGATCGCCAGAGACATTGGTGTCGCCGGCCGGCATCGTCCCACGTAGAGCTCGCCTTCGGTCGGTCGGCTTGCCTTCTATTGCTGTCGGCATATTTGGTGGTAGCGAGGCGTGCATGTTGAGGGATCAAGAGGTCTTACCAGCTTACCTCGTATCCATCTTTGCACCATGCACACAATAATCTTGCCTAAATACAAATTACTGGCTGCTGGCTACATCAATCTTGTTTGGTGTTGCCGAACTATAATCATCATACAGGATTACATGAACCATGTATAACCGACTTGCCGCTTGGCTTATCTTCTAGGCTTGCATGCCATGGTGTAGTTCTACCTGCAATCGTCTGTGCTCTTCTTCTAGGCTGCATGCACTACGTGGTGATTGCAGCGAGGACGACCTCTCGTATCGATCGGGACCAGCGGCCGGCGCAACCCGCACTGTAAAAGCTCGTTGATTTGGATGGCATGTTCTTGCTGCCGCGCAGAACCATGCCGGAAGCGTGCAAGGCCGCCAACCCTCGAGAGCTGTACGATAATACCACGTACGTCCTTCGGCATGTGCTCGTTGATTTGGATGGCATGCGCGGATGCGCCGGCCGGCCGGCCGCGCAGCTACTTCGAACAACTCCATCATCGGTCGCTCCATCATCGGTCGCCGACTCGCCGAAGCGTATGTGCATAATCTATAGAACTCGCCGGTCCATTGTTTGCCCTCGCCGCCGCGATACACGATGGCATCTCTCTCCTATCGATTTGCTCCCGCTTCCGGTAGATATGGTCCAAATATAAAGTGATGCGTTGATGACCTAGCAATGATTAGGTTATGTGCATCTTTGGATACCGATCCAATTTTCCTAAGCATCCCGATTGTGTACGTCTCACTTTTCCTTCTTTTGATTACGTACGCCCGGCGGGCTAATCTCCTGCCGTTGTACGTTAAGCGGTAGTCCTGGAAGCGCGTCCTTTTATTGTAGTCTTTGATCTGAACCGTTGAGATCTTTACGTTTAGCATGGCAAATCTTGACCGTTGATTGTCTTGTGTTTTAATTATATAATAGATTGTGATCGTCGTCGGCTTGCTTTGTTGTAGGTCATGGACGCCCTTGTGTTGTACAAATCCATCAACAAGGAGAAAGACTTCAAGTTGATGCATTGCTACAAGCTTCTCCAAAATTGTGACAAATGGAAGGCGCACCGGCGGACTTTGAACAAGAACGGCCGCGCCGACCTCAACGCCGATCCCCAAAACTCGGAGGGGCGGCCAATCGGGAACAAGAAGGCGAAAGCGGTCTTGGCAGCGGCGGCAAAGACGGACAGAGTGCAGTCGTCCATCGACAAGGTCTTCGCCGATGTTTGCTCCAACTCGAGCTTGAGGCGCGAGGAGAACAACGCAAGGTGGGCAACCTTGATGCTGAAGGCCGACGTCAAGATCAACCTCGAGCAGAAGAAAGCCGCCGTCAAGAAGAGGAGTCAGGACTTCATGATCTTGACGGCCGACGTCTCCAACTTGGACCCGCTGGCGAGGGCGCCGCACAACATGTATCGCGCCGCGATCCTGCAAGAGCTTGGGTTCGTTCCGCCCGAGAACGGCGCCGAGACCGGCCACGACGCGGCTGGCCAGGTCGATGATGACCCCGACATGAGCGACGATGACCCCGACATGACCCAGCCCGGCTATGGCTACGTGCCCCAGCCCGGTGACAACATCTAGATCGGCGACGACGACGGCGGCGGCGACAAGCAGACGTCGGGCAACGACATCTCCCGGCGTATTTTGGCGACATATTTTGGCGTAATATATTTTGGTGGCACAGGACTCTCGATTTGTGGCTAAAACAGCCCGTCTGTAATTCGAATTCGCAAAACCTTGGCGGCACATTCGAATTTGCAAAACCTTGCTCGGAAAAAAAACCTTTGGGCCGGGCGATTTGGGCGCCGCGAGTGGGGAGCGAGGGCGCCCAAATACGCCAAGTAGTCCGGACGGCGCCCAAACGGCCTGTCCGGAAGGCGTTTGGACGGCCGTTTGGGCGCCGCGAGTGGAGATGCTCTTACTAAAATCTCTCAAAGCAAAGCCTCCAAGCATCACCTACGTGCTGTGCTGCACTTAAAAAGAATCAGGCCACATACCCAAATCCGGGGCAGCCCCACCGTGTTCCTTGCAGCCATAACACACCATCTCAGCAACAACAGGGAATTAACAAACAAAAGGCTAAGCTTTACTTCTCTCATTCTGCTTAGCATGGCAGAAGGCAGCAGGGCAGGGATATATTTTCTTTTCCTCTCCTTGCATGCATCTTTGTGTCCCCATGCCGGCCATGCATGCACGAACGGATTGATCGGTGAGTACTGCGTTCCCTGCTGTCGCAGGCTCGAGCTTGACGAGAGGTATCAGCTGAGCCCGAGGAGCAGCCATGGAACACTGATCAAACTGCAGTGCGCCATGTCCTCGAGCTCACACGTGAATGAACAGTTCAAATGCAGCTGTTGCAATATACTGTATATGCTCATCCAACTGTTGCAACATAGACGGTAAAGACAGATGCATGTATACTTATGATACCATGTTCATATGCACTCAATTCTCTATTTTTTTCTTCATCTTTTCTAGAGGAAATTGCATGATCTTGTAATGCTCCTCTCTACATTTGATTTTCTCCTCACATGATAAACTATGATGTTTCTATGCATGATCTTGTAATGCTCCTCATTGCGATTCCAACAAATCCAAGATCATCGAAAACGGAGTCCGGATGGAAAACTTGTTGCGTTCTCGGTGTTGGAAATATTACCGGTCCTCCTCGAGATAAGTTCCACACCTCCCATGTGTGATATCTCCATATTTGTGACCCTTAATATTTCCAACAAAGTTGGTTTCATCGCATTTGGATTTTTATTGAAAAAGATATGATTTTTAGAAAGTATTTTTTCTGGGTTGCCGGTCGCTGGGCCGGCCTGTGCCGGCTGTTGGGCCGGGCGGCTCGGCTGGCCTGCCGGCCGCTGGGCCGACCTGTGCCGGCTGCTGGGCCGGCGCGCCAGGCCGCAGCGCTCGAAGCCGGTTGCCAGGCCGGTTGGCTCGGGGCATGGGCCGGCCCTCAGCCCGGCCTAGGCCGGCTGCCAGGCTAGTCCAGCTCCCTCGCCGAAATCAGCCAAACGGCCATTTTTTTTCTAGTGGACCTATTTAAAGGGTGTTTCTTCCCCATTGTTTAAAACATCTCTTGAGTAAGTTTTTCTCCCTCTCTCCTCCATTGTTGTCCTTTGGAAAAAGCTTGCCTTCCTCTCATTCCCTCCCATGATTCTTACATATCTTTGAGAGAAATTGAGAGGAGATCTAAATCTACATATTCATCCATTCCATCTCTCCTCTAAGTGAGGGGAACCTAGTAGATCTTGATCTTGAAGTTCTTGGAGCATCTCATCTTTGTTCTTCCTCTCTTATTCCCCCATAAGCATTTGTTGCTTATTGGAATTTGAGAGTGAAGGATTTGAGCACTTGTGCACTTGCCTTTTGCATTCGGTGCATCGGTGTGCTCTCCACGAAGATTCGTGGAAGTTGAAAGCTTGTGAACTTGTTACTCTTGGGTCTTTGGACCCTAGACGCCCGTGTGGTGGTTGAGACCCTTGTGTGGTCACTTGTAGCTGTTCGGGAGCCCCCAATCCCGTTGTGGGTTGTGCCCCGGATCGTTGTTGAAAGGCTCCGGATTTCCGCCTCGAAGGATTCCGATAGTGGAAGGTGAACCAAACCTTTGTGGTGCGGTTCATCGGAGAAGAAGGTGAAACCTTTGTGGTTGTTGAACCATTGTGTTGGTTCACACCTCTCCAACGAGACGTACTCCCTTAACAAGGAGGAACTCGGGAATACATCCTCGTCTCCGCGTGCCTCGGTTATTTCTATACCCGAGCTTTTTAGTTATGCACTTTACATTGTGATAGCCTTCGTGCTTGAAGTATTCTATATTGCTATCACTTTGTTGCTTGTCTAGCTTAGTTTAAGTTGTTGGTGCACATAGGTGAGCCTAGTTTATTTAGGTTGTTGGCTTGTTAATTTAAACACATAGTTTTATTCCGCAATTATCAAGCCTAAACCGGAAAAGTTTTAAATCACCTATTCACCCCCCCTCTAGGCGACATCCTTGTCCTTTCAATTGGTATCAGAGCCCGGGCTCTCTTTTTTGGGTTTTACCGCCTAGAGAGTAAAGATGTCATTTAGAGAATTGGTGCACGATCCCACTCTTATATTCGATGGCACAAATTATGATGTTTGGAAAATTCGCATGCTTAACCTTCTTAGGGACATAAACCCAAATTTAAGAGAATTGTAGATATGGGTTTTTCTCCTCCAAAGGATCCCCAAAAGCTATCTTTAGAGGATGAGGAAAACTCTTATCTCGATACTCGTGTATCTAATTGTCTCATATGTGTTTTAAGCGATGTAGTTCTTGCATCAATCATGCCTTTTCGGAACGCTCATGAGCTATGGACCAAGCTTCAAGATATATATGAAGTGTCCGACATTATTGAGGATGATTGTTCTCCTTGCACTTCCGGCCGTGATGAGTTCACATCTTCTTCCACTTTACCAACATGTGTTTTGACACAAGGTAATGATATGGTGAGTGGTGATAGAAATTGCTTTGTTGATGGTGAATATTCTATTGACTATACTTCATCTCTATCTCATTGCAATGATCTATCTTTGGACTTAAACACTTCTAGCACTACAAATGTCTTACATGCTAGTGTTGCTAGTCCTTGCATATTATGTAATAGTTGTTTAACTAAATCTCATGATGATATGCTTCATTCGTCTTGTTGCCATGAAAACAATGCTTCCATATCCTCTATTTCTTGTGTGGCTAACAATGTAGAGGAATCACAACATTTGTTGGAACAAGACGTGGATCTCAATGGTGCTTCAAGTATCTCTTCGCCATCTTTGCCCACTACTCATTTTTGCCTTATGGCTAAGGATTCAAAGGTTTCTCCACCTTTGGAACCCTCTACATCTTGTGATGATGTGGATGGGGATTCTCATGGAGCGCTTATGGATGTTGAATCCATAACAAAGAAGGGTGAGATGGTATTTGGTGCTCTCCCCAAGGTAGCAAAGCTATCCCTCCTCTAAGTGAAATCATTGTTTATGCTATTAAGAGTAGGGAAATCATTGAGGACTTGAAAACTCAATTTCTCGAGAAATGTCAAATTGAGAGAGAGGATGCCGATGAAAAGGCATCCTTAATGAATGCCCTTGAGGAAGAGCAAGAGCTTCGAGTATCTCTTGAAGAGAAACTTGAATCTCTTGATGAATCAAATGATCTTATTATTGCTAAAATCATTAAGGAAAGAGATCATGCTATTGCTAAATATAAAGTGCTTAAAAAGGAAACGGTTGAATTTGGTGTTGGCAATGCTAGACTAAGCGAGGACATAGAGAGACTTGACAAAACTCACAAGGCTTTAGAAAGTGAACACTTTCTCCTTATCAAGTCTCATGATCAACTCCAAACTCAACTATCTAAAAATGATAAGCTTGCCAAGTTGTCTTCTTCCATTCCTAATATTGATGATGCTTGTGCTACTAACTCCACTTCTCGTGAAGCATCTATTTTGAAGGAGAATGTTGAGCTAAGGGCTCAACTTGAGTTGCTAACTAGCAAGTATGGGAAATTGGAAGAAATTCATGAAAATCTCTCTAGCTCTAATGAGGATCTTCTAGCATCCCATGCTAGGCTAAAGTTAGCTCATGAGGCTATTATGTCAAAGGTAACATCTTGTGAGCCTCATGTGGACAATGACACAACTTCTACTCTTAATACTATATTGTCTTGTGCTAGTTCTAGTAATTCATCCACTCACAATGTTGCTACATCTTGTGATGAATTACTCTCTTTGTCGTGTTGCTCTAACAATGAAGCCTCTACTTCCTCTAGTGTTTGTCTCGATACTAACCATGTAGAGGAATTAAATGAGCTCAAGGCCCAAGTCACTTCTTTGAAGAAAGACTTGGAAAAGCGTCATGTTGGGGATTCTACACTTGACAATATGTTGAGTGTTCAAAGACGCCCCAATGACAAGAGTCGACTTGGATTCGACTCCAATATTAAGATCAAGTCCAAGTATAACAAGATGTCGTCGTATCGGCATCTTGGATAGGAGACGGGGTCCTGCTAGCCGAGGGTGAACGTAGGGCAAGAAGGTGGACGTCGTCAAGGTCGGGATTGTACACGGCGGTTTACCCAGCTTCAGGCACCACGGCGGTGGCGGTGCCCTACGTGCTGCTATAACTCACTATAAGGCAATATCGCCGTGAACAGGTTACAATGAGTTGATTGTGTATCTAAGAGTTGCCCTAAAGGCGTCCTGAGGTCCAGCTTATATAGGCGGCTGGACCTAGGGTTACAAGGTGAATACGTATCCAGCAAGTATACGGAGTCCTAAACCTAGCCGGCAAGTATGCCGCCTTCCGTCTTGGTCTTGGTGGCTTCATGGGCTTCAGTCTTGGGCCTCCTCCTTGCCGGCATCCGCCTTCCTTGGTCGTCAGCTATCTGGGCCGCCCGGTAGGCAAAGCCTTCACCACCACTGCGGGCCACCCTGGACTAGCCGGATTGATCCATGCTGGTGATACCCCTAGTAGGTATATCCCCAACATTAGCCCCTGGGAGGGTTCGAGTTCTTCAGGCGCCGCCTTCTTTGTCGGCAACGTCCGCCTTGTCTTGTAAGCGTCTGAAGAGCTTGAAGCATTCCATAGTTGAAAGTAAGCGGCGGTCCGCCTAAAGTAGTCGGACAACTTGCCGCCATCATGGGAAAGACGGCCTGACCATTGTCAGGAATCTTCCTGGCACCAGTCTTGTCAATTGACTAGGCTCGTCAAATGTTGACGGATGACGCCATGTAGTCCACGACAGTTTGGACTTGGGCATGCGTCATGATGGTTTCTCCACCACGCACAGAAATCGGAGCGAGGCCGCAGACGCCGTTGCCACGACGTGCAAATCGTGGGCACGTGGCGGAAATCTCGCGTCCCCCCAATCTCAGGCACGAATCTTGGCGCGTGGGGTTAAATACCCCCAAAGGGCACATCGATGCACTTCTTCTTCATTCGCACACCCACCGTGGCCTCCTCACCTTCCCGAGCTCAACTCCTCCTCGAACTCAACTCCGGCGAGCACGAGCAGCGCCCTCTCCCCCAAATGGCGAGCACTCAGCAGGATGCGGCGGCGACGGCGGCACTGGCTGCGGCTTCAACGACCCCCGTCGGATCTGGATCTATCCCAGCGGCGGCGGAGGCGCCCGCAGTAGGGGTGGGCATAAAAACCGAAGACCGAAAACCGAAACCGAAAAGACCGAGACCGAAACCGAAATGACCGAGACCGAAAAGACCGTTAGAAATTTGGGTAGCAAATTAGAAAAGACCGAAATTAGATCAGAAATTCGGTTATCACTTATACATAACCCGAATAGACCGAAGAACCGATTTTATTTTATTTTGAGTGAATTACATACGGAAGCAGCCGAATTTGTGTGCCAGCCCAGTTTATGTACATCTAGTCTATAGGCCCAACTACTGAACCAAGCGTATCATCTAGTCTCTAGGCCCAACAACTGAGTATCCCAAGCCAGCTTACTGTAGATTCTCCTGTGCGCGAGATACCAGTCGATCGCTTCCCACTTTCTCAGTCCTGGGTGCCGATTCCCTTTCTTGTGGCCTAGATTTTGGTCTATTTGGTCATGACCGAAGACCGGACCGAACAGACCGAAGACCGAAGAACAGATAACCGGAAAGACCGAATTTATTACGGTATCATTTCTGGATGACCGAAATTATTAAAGACCGGAAAGACCGAACCGAACTAACCGAAAAGACCGAATGCCCACCCTTACCCGCAGGTGCATCGATTACCTCCTCCGCGGCCACCGTGGCCACGGGCGGGGTTTCTACTTCTTCCCCAGCTCCGACGACGCCTGCGACCGCCGCTCCAACTTTTCCCCTCCCATCCCTCGCGGCTACCAGCTCAGAGGCCGCGGCGGAATCTGCCGCCGACGAGGATGACGACGTCGAGGAAGAGGAAGAGGCTGGAGACCTGGGTTCCAGGTACTGGCTGCCGTCAGTTATGACGTCAGCATATCTGAAGGAACTGGAGGAAGGCGGATACATTCCGCCAAAGACGGAATGCTCCTGGAGGGTTCCAGGCGACGAGGCGGTGCCTGACCCCCAAGACGGCGAGCGTGTCATGTTGGCTTCGCATAGCCTTCGCGGTATGTCTCTGCCGCTTTCCGCCTTCTTCTTGGCGGTGCTTAGTTTTTATGGGCTGCAGCCACACAACATAGCGCCCAACAGTATTCTAGTGCTAGCCGGCTTCCAGGCTTTGTGCGAAGGGTACTTAGGCATAGCTGCGTCCATAGAGCTGTTTAAGTACTGCTTCCTGTGCCGCCGGCAAACCATACCAGGCGGCCACCTAGCAACCTGCGGTAGTGTTACGTTCAACTGCCGCCAACCCGACTGGTACCCAAAAATACCATACATCGAGTCGGTGAAGCACTGGACCAGCACTTTCTTTTACTGCAAGGACATCCCGACACCTGGCAGCACGCAAGGGATGCCAGCCTTCGTCAACGGTCCGCCAACCCACAAGGCTTGCTGGACAGCAAAAGTGCCGCTCAGCAGCTTGCCGGAAGAACTTCGAGTTGCCGTTAGGCGGATCGAGTTCTTGACGAAGACGATGTTGGCTCCACGACTTGACGGAGTTGACACCGTCATTGCTGGGTGTCGAGGAAGATTATGCCTCTCCGCCATCGCCCACTGAAGATGTGCGAGTACAAGGCGGACGACGCCGGCAACAGCACCCTTGATCAGGATGCCTTGGAGTACCGGCTTAGAGAGCTTATCAAGCCTCTGTCGGTGAAGGCGGCTGAAGGCGTCGCCATGTTCACTCATAACAACCCAGCCCCAGCGGTAAGTGAAAGCTACTTTGTTATTTCACTAACATCCTTGCCCACTAGGTACTGAATTAATATTGTCTTGCTTCCTTTTCAGCTACAAACCTTGGGAGAGGACGAGCTGGCCCCAAACTGGTATGATACAGGTGCCAGCAAGTCGAAGAAGCGCAAGCTGATCTCCTCCACCAAGGATTTGGAGAAGAGGAAGAAGGCGGCCACCTCTGCCGACGCAGAGGATGAGACCGTGGGGAACGTTCCCTTGAAACGGTTAGCAAACTTTGGCTTCCCTGACTTGGATATTTTAATATGTTTGTGCTGACAAACTTGCATGTTTCTGCTTACAGAGGCAAGCCTACCATGCCCAAACTCCGCTCCAACTTGAAGATTGCTGCCGGCAGGGGCAAGCCACCACGTTCTTCTCCAGCTGCTGCGCCGACAACGCCCACAGTTGGCGTTCCCGTGGTTGTGTGCCAGGGAACGTACACAGCTGCCGGTACCGCAGAGGCGGCTACAGAGAAGATGGCGGGCAAGAAATCAGTTGCCGGCATAACTTTTTCCAAGACGGCTGAAGCTTCGGCTAGTGATGCCGCTCGATTTATCGCCATGAAGCAGGAGATGGATGACCAGATGGCGGCCGAACAAGGCGGATCGTCCACTCATCCTGGCTCCCAACCTGGCAAAGGGTTGCAAGACCCCCGGCAAACACTGAAGACCATGCGTGACGGTACCCGCAACTGGTACGCACACATGGACGAACTCCACGACACCCTGCACGGACAACTTGAGGTAAAATAGCCTATGGTCCCAGCCCCCGAGCACTTTGGCGGCTGAAAAATTTAGCCGGCAAAGTGGTCTCGTTGACTAAATAGCGCTAACCATAATGTTGCTTTCGTGCATGCAGGCCGTTCTTGCTTCCAATCTTGAGCTATTTCGTGCTCAAGAGATGAAGAAGAAGGAATGCGAGGAACTGCAGCAGGACGTGGAGTTGAAGAACGCCCAAATTGCGAGTTTGGAAGAAGCTCGCAAGAAGGATGAAGGTGACAAAGCTTTCTTTGCCTTCTTTTCGTCCGACTTCTTTTCCTTTTCCGACAAGTATTTTAGTCGTCTTTTCTTTTTATTTGTAGAATTATTAAACACTGCGCAAGATATTCTCAAGAACTCCACTGACATGCAAGCTTTGATGAACGAAGCTGCAGATCTTGCCGGGCTGGTGACCAAGCTGAAGGCGGATCACGCCAAGGAGCTGGATGATCGTGCGTTGGCTCATGCTGCCGAAGTTAGCAAGTTGACTGGACAACTTGAGGCCATGAGCAACAACCTTGACCAGGTGAACAAGAACGCCAAGGAGCAGCAGGACCAACTGTCAAAGGCGGTCCAGCTAGCCCAAGAAACGCTTGAGAACCATCTGGATGAGGTCAACGCCATCCACGACCATGTCTTGGGTATGCCTCCAGTCCTTCATTTTTGTCACCTTGCTTTCTTGATACTTGAAGCTGCAGTGTGTAACTTTGTGTTTGTGCAGTGCCGGCTAGCTTGGGAGATGACCTGGCCACAACGCCGCGCCTTGCTCGGATCTTGAAAATTGGCGAAATCGTCAACCAGATTGTCGGCGCCGGCAAATCATTTGCCGCCAAGTTCTACCCTGGGGAAGACGGCGATCCCGTCATCTTCGATGCTCTGCCGGAGTTGCTGGAGAAGGCGACAGCTGAACACGACAACACACTACGCTCAGCAGCACGAGGCGGTGCCAAGTTGGCATTGGCGATGACGGCGGCGTGGTACCCGGAGGCTGATATTCATCAAGTCACCGAGTACTTCCCCACCGAAGACGAAAACAGCCAAGCCATCGTGATGCAGGACGTGCTGCGGTCTGTTCGCGGCTATGCGACCCGGGTTGCCAACATGGTTGACATCCGCAAGTTCTACAAGGAACACCCGGACCCGCATGTTGCCGTTGCTGATCCCTCCTTGGCAGATCCTGAAGCTTCCCGCGGCGAAGAAGGCGAAGCCGGAACCGACAAGCGCAGCCCCAAGGATGGCGGAGCCAGCCCCAAGAATGCCGGCGTTAGCCCCCAGGATCTCTCCACCAGCTCTACGAAGGCGGCAATCCCTTAGACTTCCTCCTGCAAAGGCAGCACAAAACACTGCGTTAATCTGTTAACGCATAAAACTTTATTTTGGGTTGTAAATATTTATGGGCCAACTTTTATGCTACACTTGGCGGTAGGCTTACTTAAGTGGCCCGCCTTAATATGTATCTCGCCTGCATGTTTAGCTTTTTCATATGTTGGCGGAACCTCATCTTAGTTACTTTAGCTGAGCCAACCAGGTGCAATACCAACTAATTTAGACTCAGAGACCAAAGCCAGCATGTTGGTGCCAACGACATACTACTAGGCGACCCACATACAAACAGACAGATAAGCATATTAGGCGGTGCAAAGATTGTTTGCGTTTTTAGCCGGCAGACGGCAAATGTCAAAAAAGTTTGGACCTTAGCACGGAGCAAAACTTATTTTATTTGGTAACTTTTATGACAACAGATATATGATTGCGAGAAAAGACAAAAGATGGCATGATCCCAAAACTGAATGAGCAAACCACAGACTTTTATTTCATAATCATATAGTACTTATTACAATGTGGAAATTGCTAAGTGTAAAAAGGACGTAGCTGCTCAATGTTCCAGGGTCGCTTGGTTTCTTCGTACTTGTCGTCAACCTTCCTTTTGCGCTTGCGACCTCGCTTCTTCTTGTATCCGTCACGTGCATCGACCAAGTAATAAGAACCATTGAGCAACACCTTACTGACCACAAAAGGTCCTTCCCAAGGCGGGGATAACTTATGCAAGCCCTTTCTATCTTGGATTAGGCGGAGAACCAGGTCACCCACTCTAAAACTTCTTTGCCTCACCCTTCTGCTGTGATAACGCCTCAAACTTT
Organism: Poa pratensis; assembly: GCA_947311845.1. Classification (NCBI taxonomy): domain Eukaryota; kingdom Viridiplantae; phylum Streptophyta; class Magnoliopsida; order Poales; family Poaceae; genus Poa; species Poa pratensis. The sequence continues at coordinate 14,441,104 of CAMZMU010000089.1, read as the reverse complement.
GCTGATAGATGGCGGATCGCGCAAGGGCAACATCTCGTTCTTCATCAAGTAGGTCAAGGCCATCCTGTCTTGCATCTTCTGCGTCCTCCTGGACGTAGGCTTGGATTCTGGGAGAATCGTACATCATGTCGGTTGGCAACACTGCTTCTGCGCCATAGACTAAGAAGAAAGGAGTAAACTTGGTTGATCTGTTTGGAGTTGTGCGTAAACTCCAAAGGACAGACTGCAATTCATCCACCCAAGCCCCAGCCGCTCTGTGCAATGGTACTTCGAGACGTGGTTTGATTCCTTGTAGGACTAAACCATTTGTACGCTCTACTTGACCGTTTGCTTGCGGATGCGCGACGGAGGCTAGATCTAGGCGGATACCATGCTTATAACAGTATTCCTCGACTTCGCCTTGCGACAAGTTAGTGCCATTGTCGGTGATAATGCTATGAGGCACCCCGAACCGAGAGATTATTCCCCACAGAAAGTTTGCGGCTGTGGCGCCGTCTAGCTTTTTGATAGGCTTAGCTTCAACCCATTTGGTAAACTTGTCTACAGCCACAAGTAAATGTGTGTAGCCACCAGGCGCCGTTTTAAACGGACCAACCATGTCCAAGCCCCAGACTGCGAAAGGCCACGTGATGGGTATTGTTTTAAGCTCTTGAGCCGGCATATGTGATTGTCTGGCATAAAGTTGGCAGCCCCTGCACCTTTTAACAATGTCTTCTGCATCTTGCTTGGCTGTCAACCAATAGAAACCTTGTCGGAAGGCTTTTGAAACAAGGGCGCGTGAAGAAGCATGATGTCCACATACGCCGGCATGTATCTCATCCAACAATTCTCTGCCTTCTTCGGGCGAAATGCAGCGTTGGTAAACACCAGTGGTGCTACGCTTGTACAATTCACCTTTGATTATTGTAAATGCCTTGGCTCTTCTTATTATTTGCCTTTTCAAAACCTCATCATCCGGTAACTCCTGATTGATCAGGAAGTCCAAATATGGCGTCGTCCAATCCGGCTTTACCAAGTAGACGGCATAGCTAGCACTATCAACTGGTTCTGCCGACTCTGGGTCAAGGAGGTCTGCTCCTTTAATTGACGGCTTGTGTAGGTGTTCCAGGAAAACATCTTTTGGTACCTTTTTGCGTTCAGACCCCATTCTGGCAAGTGCATCTGCCGCCTCATTTTGAGTTCTTGGGATATGGCGGACCTCGTAGCCTAGAAAACACTTGGCGAATTCGTCAACGGTAGCTCGATATGCCGCCATTGTTTCGCTCTTTGTGTCCCAAGTACCACGTATCTGTTGCGCCACCAAATCTGAATCTCCGTAGCAGAGGACACGTTGGACGCCAAGTTCCTTGGCAATGTGTAAACCATGAAGGAGAGCTTCGTACTCAGCAACATTATTAGTTGCCTTGAAGTGTATTTGTAACACATAACTAAGCTTGTCTCCTTGAGGGTTTCTTAAAACAATGCCAGCCCCCGAGCCCTGGAGCATTTTTGATCCATCAAAGTGCATGATCCAGTATGCATCTTCAGGGAGAGGTACTTCGTCCATGGCCTCCGTCCAATCAGCTACGAAATCTGCTAAGGCTTGAGACTTAATGGCCGTTCTGGGCTTATACGAGATGTCGAAGGCGGCAAGTTCAATGCCCCATTTGGCAACGCGGCCTGTTGCATCTGTATTATTGATGATATCCCCCAGAGGTGCCTTGCTCACCACGGTTATTGAATGTTCCTGGAAGTAGTGCCTTAACTTCCTGGCGGCGTAAAAAACACCGTAGACCAATTTCTGGTAATGCGGATAACGCTGTTTTGAGGCGGAAAATACTTCACTGATGAAGTAAACCGGACGTTGTTCCGGCAAGTCTGAAATTTCCGTCTTGCGTTCCACAACCAGTACCACACTAACAACTAAGTTAGTTGCGGCAATATAGAGCAGCATTGGTTCCTGCGAACGAGGAGCTGCCAAAATTGGAGCAGACGTTAACGCGTCCTTGAGTTGCTGCAAGGCGGCGTCTGCTTCGTCTGTCCACTCGAAGTTGTCGGATTTCTTCAGAAGCCGGTAGAGAGGCAGCGCCTTCTCACCAAGACGGCTAATGAAACGACTGACGGCAGCCGCCGATCCGGCAAGTCGCTGCACGTCCTTCAGGTCCTTGGGCCTGGATATGTTGAGGATCGCTTTGATTTTTTCTGGATTCACCTCTATCCCTCGTTCGGAAACGATAAAGCCAAGCAATTTGCCGGCAGGAACCCCGAAGACGCATTTTTTCGGGTTGAGTTTCATCCTGTATACCCGGAGGCTATCAAAGGTTTCTCTCAAATCATCAAGCAAATCTGCCTTCTTTCTTGACATGACGGCAATGTCGTCAACATAGACGTGAACATTGCGGCCAATTTGCTCGTGAAGGCATCTTTGCATACACCGCTGATACGTTGCGCCGGCATTTTTTAGACCGAAGGGCATCGTGATGTAGCAGAAGGTCCCATAGGGTGTAGTGAACGCTGTTTTGATTTGGTCGGATTCTCGCATTTTGATTTGGTGGTACCCGGAGTACGCATCCAAAAAGCACAGCAGCTCGGAGCCGGCTGTGGAGTCTATGACCTGATCTATACGAGGCAAAGCAAAGTGGTCCTTAGGACAGCACTTGTTCAAACCGGTATAATCAATGCACATTCTCATTTCCTTATTAGGTTTTGGAACCATTACAGGATTTGCCAACCAATCAGTGTGTACTACCTCCCTAATGAACTTGGCTTCTTGCAACTTGATGATCTCCTTGCCTATTGCTGTCCGCTTCTTCTCACCGTAGCGTCTTATTCCTTGCTTCACTGGTTTGGCTCCTTCGTAGACGTTAAGAGAATGCTCGGCAAGTTCCCTCGGGACACCTGGCATGTCGGCTGACGACCATGCAAAGATGTCCTGATTCTCACGGAGGAACCTGACGAGCGCGCTTTCCTATTTGTCGTCCAAGCCAGCCCCTATGGTGACTTGCTTGGAGCTGTCACCTGGGACCAGATCCGCCTTCTTTGTGTCTTCGGACGCCTTGAAAGTGTTCTTTTGCTCAGCGGTCTTTACATGCTCCGGCAACTGTGATGTATCGAGCTCTTTCTTCAACATGGCTAACTCCTCTGCGTGGAGGACTGCCTCAGCGAAGGCGGCATTGCCACGCTCACACTCCTTTGCTTTCTTGAAGTTGCCACTGATGGTAATTGTACCATTGGGTCCCGGCATCTTCAGCTTGCTGTATATGTAACACGGGCGAGCCATGAATTTGGCGAAAGCTGGCCGTCCAAAAATGGCGTGGTAGGCACTTTTGAAGGGGACTACTTCGAACCTGAGATACTCCGAGCGGTAGTTTGTCTCAGGCCCAAAAGTAACCTCCAATCTGATGCTTCCCATTGACTTGCCTTGCTTTCCCGGAATAATGCCATGAAACTTGACTTTGCTATAGTCAAGCTGGCTTTCCGACAAGTTCATGCGCTTCAGAGTGTCCGCGTAGATGATGTTGAGGCTACTGCCGCCATCCATCAACACCTTGGTGAGCCTGAAGTTATCGACAATAGGGTCGACGACAAGGCCGTATTTGCCGGGGTGAGGAACGTGATCTGGATGATCATCTCTATCCCAGGTTATTGGCTCCTCTGACCAGTCTAGATACTGGGGAACGTCTGGTACTGTGGCGTTTAGCTCGCGCATCTCCGCCTTTTCTTCTTTTGCCGAAGGAGTGCCCAGGAAGCACACCAATTGGCCATGTACCTTGGGATATTTCCTTTCTTTACGCATCAGCTTGGTTCCTCATCCTCTGACATGGACATAGCCCCATCATCGTCTTCCTTCTTTGTCTTCTCAGCCTTTTTGCTCTTTTTTGATTTCCAGCCAACCTCGGGGTCTTTCTTGAAGTCCTCCATGAACCGGCATTCCCCTAATGTGTGGTTGACTTTGCCTAAGGACGCGTGGATTGGGCAAGGCAAGGCTTTCGCCTGATCATACGTCAGGCGCTGCTTGCTGGAGCCGCCATCTTTACCCTTTCCTTTCCACTTGCGGTTGCTGCCTTTGCCTTCGAAGGCGGCGGCGACCTCGTTTGATGGTCCGGCTTTGTCATCCTGGGGAGCCTTGCGTTTGTGACTTGCTCGCCTGTTTGGCGCCATATCATGTGCGCCATCTCCATCGCGTGCATCGTCATCCGCCTGTGCGTACATGGCTGCTACTTCGAGCATGACTCCGAGATCCTTGACTTGCATGCGTACGAGCTTATGTCTGAGACTTGAGCCCTTCAGGAGGCCCGTGGTGAAGGCATGGATTGCTTGATTGTCGTCTACGTTCTCGCAGCTTGCCTTTGTTTGAATCCACCTTGCCAAGAAGCTTGTAGCTGTTTCATCTGGCTTTTGCACGCAACGAACCAAATCTGTGTATGTATTGGGTCGCTTGTACGTGCCTTGGAAGTGCTGCGTGAACACCTTTTCCATGTCATGCCAGCTATGAATGCTTTTCTCCGGCAAGTTTTCGATCCAGCTTCGGGCTGTCCCCTCCAACATGAGGGGAAGGAAGCGTGCAGCGACGAGGCCATTGCCTCCAGCAATTTCAACTGCCAGCGCGTAGTCCGACAACCATGAGTTTGGCTTGTCCGCTCCATTGTACCTTTGATGAGTTTTTGACACTGACGTCATGTCTCTGGGTACTTGAACGTTGCGGATGGCTGGGCCAAAGCACTCAGGTCCTAGATAGGCATCTTGCTTTCCAGCCTTGATGTCATTGAGACGATGTCTCGCGTCTTGCGGACTGAGCTGTTTGCCAGATCTATCAGCATGTGGCTCGTCCTGCGCTGCCCGGCTGTGCCTAGGCTCATTGTTGTGTCCCCGGCTTCCGCCTTCGTGCCTGGGCACTGGTGGTGGGGACTGTGTGCGGTCCCTGCTTCTTCTTGGCGGCGGGGCATCGTCGCGGTTGCCGCCACCCTTGGCGGCTGCTTGCTGCCCCTGCTTCCGCCTTCATCCCGCCTAGGCGGAGGAGGTGAGGCCTTGCGCCTGTTGCCGGTCCTGGATGCCTCATCACGCTGCCTTTTTGGAGGTGGTGATTTGCGTGGGTCTTTCTCCTTGTCCTTCCCTTTTCCGTGGCTACTGGAACCGGACGGATCTTCTGGGTTGCCACCGGCCGCAGCTTTGCAAGCGTTGGATTTTGATTCCAACTTTCCTCCCCTTGCGTCCGCCATGTCGGCGCGAGAATCAGCACGGGCCTGCTGCTCTAGAGCTTTGCGAGCAAGGATCGATGCGTAGTAGATCTTCTCGTCCTTGTCATAGTCATCATTGTTGAGGATGTCCAAGGCGGCCGCAGTGTTGAGGACAGGTGTTGCGAGGATGACGTCCCCGTTTTGTCCTTACGCTGCGGCGCTGTAGCCCACTCGAAACCAAGCTTTTGGGCAGGGGATTTGAAGGTGTCATGATCCCTGCCTTTCCTACCTCTCTTCTCCGCCACTTGTCCTGCCGGCTTGGGCAATGGGGTGGTGGTGAAAAGATTACGCTTGGGGTCGCACTTGGCAGTTATCTTGGCGTTTTCCTCCTTGGCTTCGTCGAGGAGGCTCTGGACCTCTGCTTGCTTGCTTTTGAGGTACTCAGTTTGCTCCACCAAGGTGTTCCGAAGTTTCTCCAAATCAGCCGGATTGGTTTTGTCGTTTACCGGCGTGTGAAGAACTTCCGCCAGAGCCGCCATGCTTCCTATCTTGCTGGGCTCGCCCTTCTCCAGGATTTTCTTCTTTGGAGCCCCAGGAGGCTCTGGAAACTGTGGATCGGTTGCCGGGGTCCCCAGGTTGGCGGCGTCAGTTGCCGCCTTCTCTGAAGCTGCGCCGGTGACATCCGCCACAAAGATCTGCTGCATGTTGACGGAAGAGCCCGTAGCCGCCTCAGATGGCGGAGGATCAGGTGTAATAAAACACTTCTTGACCCGTTGCTCAAACATGCTGGCAGAATCTTCTTCGGAATCAGAGTCTACGTTGACGTGAACGGTAGATCTGGATCCGGCATCCGACATCACATCATCCTGGAGTGCAGGAAGAATAGATTCGGGATCTTGACTGTTGGGCTGGGAGTCTGATCCCAGTCCCGTCATGCCGACAAAGTGTAGATCTGAATCTGCGGACTCCTCAGAGGAGGCAAACTCAGATCCGTCTTGATTGTAGGGCGGGTGGGATGGCGAATAAATTCGCGGCAACCCATACGCCTCAGAAGTGTAGCCGATGAACACATCGACGCCGCCAAACGGCACAACTCCGCATCCGACAATGTAGTCGTCTGCGGGGATGTAGGACTCGTCGCAGCTGATGTAGTGATGTCGCCGTAGCGAACAGCGCGGCCGACGGCGATTGTTTCGCCGATGCCGCCAAGAGTTCCCGCCTGGAACGTGACGCCTGACGCCTTAGGCCCCACGGTGGGCGCCAACTGTCGTCGTATCGGCATCTTGGATAGGAGACGGGGTCCTGCTAGCCGAGGGTGAACGTAGGGCAAGAAGGTGGACGTCGTCAAGGTCGGGATTGTACACGGCGGTTTACCCAGCTTCAGGCACCACGGCGGTGGCGGTGCCCTACGTGCTGCTATAACTCACTATAAGGCAATATCGCCGTGAACAGGTTACAATGAGTTGGTGTATCAAAGAGTTGCCCTAAAGGCGTCCCGAGGTCCAGCTTATATAGGCGGCTGGACCTAGGGTTACAAGGTGAATACGTATCCAGCAAGTATACGGAGTCCTAAACCTAGCCGGCAAGTATGCCGCCTTCCGTCTTGGTCTTGGTGGCTTCATGGGCTTCAGTCTTGGGCCTCCTCCTTGCCGGCATCCGCCTTCCTTGGTCGTCAGCTATCTGGGCCGCCCGGTAGGCAAAGCCTTCACCACCACTGCGGGCCACCCTGGACTAGCCGGATTGATCCATGCTGGTGATACCCCTAGTAGGTATATCCCCAACACAAGAAGAACAAAGGGCCAAGAACAAGTCAAGGATTCGGCCAAGATTGTTTGCTTCAAGTGCATCGGTGTGCTCTCCACGAAGATTCGTGGAAGTTGAAAGCTTGTGAACTTGTTACTCTTGGGTCTTTGGACCCTAGACGCCCGTGTGGTGGTTGAGACCCTTGTGTGGTCACTTGTAGCTGTTCGGGAGCCCCCAATCCCGTTGTGGGTTGTGCCTCGGATCGTTGTTGAAAGGCTCCGGATTTCCGCCTCGAAGGATTCCGATAGTGGAAGGTGAACCAAACCTTTGTGGTGCGGTTCATCGGAGAAGAAGGTGAAACCTTTGTGGTTGTTGAACCATTGTGTTGGTTCACACCTCTCCAACGAGACGTACTCCCTTAACAAGGAGGAACTCGGGAATACATCCTCGTCTCCGCGTGCCTCGGTTATTTCTATACCCGAGCTTTTTACTTATGCACTTTACATTGTGATAGCCTTCGTACTTGAAGTATTCTATATTGCTATCACTTTGTTGCTTGTCTTGCTTAGCTTAAGTTGTTCGTGCACATAGGTGAGCCTAGTTTATTTAGTTTGTTGGCTTGTTAATTTAAACACATAGTTTTATTCCGCAATTATCAAGACTAAACCGGAAAAGTTTTAAATCGCCTATTCACCCCCCCCCCCTCTAGGCGACATCCTTGTCCTTTCACCAGCAAAGAAAATAAATTAATGAATGAGTTATTCGTTACCTGATATCTCATAAAATCAACGAAAGAGACCGATATAGCGCGAAAATTACCTCTGGAGCATGTCCTGCATGCTGCGGAACTCTCCCAGGTGTCTCTTTAATGGGTCAATGACTTCAACTATTCCCTTATCAACTCGAATGTCTAGCAGAATCCAGTGGAACCTGCACATGTTTATATATACGTCAGTAATTCATCAATTACACTTAACATCGAGTAAGCAAAAGTGAATGTGTACAACAGAGTAAGACCCTCACTGGAACTTGTAAGGAAATAGTATGTGGTCACAGAAATTTTGCTCCGTTAGAAACCTTAGAAGGTTTGCCGCCGTCTCGTCGGGTTTCGTCGTTAGCGTATCTATATGTACTTTATCTGGGTCAATGAACCCAACACTATAGATCCTTCTTTTACATTCCTGGATCTTCATTCTGCATAATAGAGTACAAAAGGATATAATGAGGATAATTACATGCAATGAACTGAACAACTGAAAAACTGAACAACTTATATGTAGACAATGAATTCAACAACTTACAGACAATATCAACTCATGAGAGATTTGTCGAGGCCGTCGAAATTGTAATAACTGGAAGAGTTCTGAAAACTCAACATGGACCTCGTCGGCTCGGAAGAAGTACTCATGTGGACTTTCGCCACGATCATTGTTCTGCCCCCCTCTACCACTCTCAAGTACCATTCATGCAAATTCCGCATTTGTGTTGGCAGTTGTTTCAACTTCTCTTTGCTGACCAAAGGCTTCCTTGGGACATATGTAGGGACTACATCAGCCTTGGGTAACTTGTCGTCTTGGGAACCTAGCAATTCAGCAACACTCACACCCATAGCGGCCGCCAACTTCGCAGCTTCTTCCATATCCTGCTGCAGCACCTGGGGAACGTCTTCGGATAACACCTTGAGGGGTGGAATCGATTGTTTGGCCTGTTCTCCGAGCTGGGGAACGTCCCTTTTTTTCCCGCTTTCACTTTTACTTGATTTGCTCCCGCTTGCACTTTTACTTGATTTGCTCTTCTCCACTTCCTTCTGAAGTGTGCGTAGATAGTCATCTGGCTTATGGTGCAACTCATATTGCAATTTTGTGTTCAGAAAATCACGTGCATACGCTTTTTTCTTCTCGGTGTATACCGGGGCGGGCTTGGGTTTCTTCTTTGCAAAATGCGCATCTTTTTCGGCCTTTGCGATCGCTGCGATTTGCTCGTCAGTACGATCGTAAGTTCTGATGGGAAGATTCTTATGAGGTACTCTTGGGAGGGGCGACATTTGTTGTTTTGGGCTGCTGCGTCGGTTAGTACTCATCGACGAAGCACGCTTCCGCTTATTGTCCTTAGCGGGCAAAGGCGGCGGCGAAGACGGCCGACCCAAGTCCGGCGGTGGAGATCGAGATGGACTCGCGCTGTGGTGGTCGTAGTCATGGGTGGGCTTCTTGGAGGTGATGGAGGTGTAGGTGACCTGCGACGACTCGGAGGCGGTGTTGTCCTTGGCGCCGAGCCTGGAAGATTGATGTAGTTCTTGTCCCATAGAATGATACCACCCACTACTTCTCCGAGTGTCCTCTCATCTTCAGGTCTAGGGATGTCAAGCAACATATCATGAAACCCCGTTACGATTTCATCCACCCCGACTTTAGCATAGCCAGCTGGAATCTCACGGCCATGCCAGCGTGCGTCAGGTGGACAAGGTACAACATATCCGACCGCCACCTTCATGGATATGTCCTTCATTTTCTGATGGAGCTCACAAGATATTGAATCCTTGATTCCATCCACGGGGTAGCCGGGACCGCCATCTATCATCCGCCGTGCATCGTCAGCCGGGACCTCCGAGTCATCCACGCTGCTTTTCACACCTACACTCTATGGATCTCAGGACGAATTTAAGAGGTTATCAACAAGAAGGACCAAAAACTAGCCGCAAATAATAAAAAGCACATTAATGACAAAGACAATGGCCTTATTAATATTTATCCACACATGCATCAGGTAGGCCCAATTAATCCTTGTGATGATAATTAAACACCATGACCTTGTTGCATCATAATACCTCCGTTTCGTAAAGTAAGACGTATATTCTTAGTTAAAAGTCAATAGGGTCTAACTTTGACCAATCTGACAAAAATATGAAGATTTATAAAATTTGATAAACACAAAATTTGATATTCAAAACCTTTATAATTTTATCAGTAAAATCGATCAAATTTACACTATGTTGACTATTAACTAAAAATATATGCCTTACTTTAAAGAACGGAGTGAATATATGCTAATATAAGCTAGTATCAACTTTGGTAAAAATACTACTACTCCATCTGTCGCAAAATAAGTGTCTCAAATTTGTCCAAAAGTGAATATATCTAGACATGTTTCATGTATAGATACATCTATTTTTTAGTAAACTTGAGACAGTTATTTTTGGACGGATGAAGTACTAGTTAGGAGTATAGTATTGGAGTGGTCTGGCTAGCTAGAGCAGAGCACACAGCAAAGAGAGGGGCACTGACGATGATTCGGAGGGAATCGGTGTTTCCCATAGGGCTTTTAATTATGGGAACCTCGTGCCGTTAAAGAGAAAAAGCCATAAGCAAAAGAACGCAGTATACTACTGTACTAGTGGAATTTCGCGCGTCGTCACGACGCGCCTTTGTTAGTTTTTAAATTTTTATTGGCGAGTTGTGGTTGTAATATTTCGTAAACAATGCTTTATTGAAGTATTGCAGATGTCCAAAGCGTATTTAAGGAATGATTTAAAATTGAGAAGATTAAGTAACAAAATCGCTTAGATGGGGATTTTTTTCTTATTTTCTCTGCATATTCATACTAAAATGTGCATTATTGTAAATAAACAACATTCGTTGAATTAATTTAATTCCATAAATTGAAATGGTGAAGTATCTCTGTAATTTGTCGTAAATATCGAAATATTTAATTTAACTCCGTAGTTTGAGGAAATGCATTGTAAGGAATTTTGTTAAATTCAATCCATAATTTGGGGAAATGGATTTTTATTTTATGCAAACATTTAGTGGACGAAGCATGTTTTAATTTTACGTTCATAGTTAGAGAGATTTCAGCAAAATTACTAATTGTAGATTATTAAACAATTTGGGAAGGTATAATAAGTTTTCATTTTGATTTGAAAATTTAATTGAATTGCATAATCAAATGGAATACATTATGTGGACATATATTAAAGTCTGTCCATAATTTGGAGGGAATTAATTTGGATTTTTCTCAAATATTTGCTGAATTGAAATCTTGAAATACGTTTGCATTATGCTATAAGTAGTGCAAATAATGGTTGGTACCTTTTTCTTTTCTTTTTGATTGCCTAGTATAATCAGAGGAAATGTATTTTGCGATCATTTATTAAATTTTAATTCATAATTAGATGAAGTGCACCTAGAATGTATACAAATATTAGGCAATTTGAATTGTTTAAGTTTGTTTGTATTTTGGCATTAGGAAGTATCAATTTTTTTTGTCGAACATGTTGATATATTTTGGGGTACATCAAATATTTTAGCAATTTGAAATGTTGGAATGTGCTTCTTTTTTTCAAATAATATTTAAGTTAAGTATGTAGGTAGTGGTACTGTATATTTTTTGGATTCGTGCTAACAAATGGGGAAAGTTTGTCTATATTTCATCCAAATATTGACTATTTTGAATTGTGTAAATATGTTATGTGTTTTGTCATACATAATTAGTGTTGCTTTTTTCGGAACATTTGTTATATAGTTTAGATAATATCGAAATATTTAGCAAATTGAAGTATTTAAATATGTGTCTATGTTGCCATGAATTCTTAACTAGAAAATGTATTTGAGTTATGTCCAAATGCTGACCAATTTTTTTTTAAATGTTACGGTAGCTTCGAATACTTGGCAAATTTGAATGTTTTATTATGTTTGTACGTTGGTGCAAATTATTAATTTAGCTTTGTAATCAAAAGATGTGCATTGTATGAGCATATAGTAAAGTGAATATATAATTTGAGGAATTGCATCTCAATTTCATATTTAGAGAAAGTTAATTTAGTTTTATGCCAATATTTTGCTTAATTGAGATGGTCAATTAGAGTCCATAATCAGAGGAAATACGTAGTGTGAGCATTTGTTAAATTGGACCACACACAATTATGGGGAGTGCATTTGTTTTTTCTTCAAATATTCACCAACTAAAAATGTTCCAACATTTTTTCCCCTCTAAATAGTTGGCCTTTTTCTGTGTGAGCATGCTGATATATTTTAGAATATCTACAATTTTTTAAGCAAATTGAAATGTTTAGAAATTATTAGTTTTAAATTCTACTCTACAATGGGTGGAAATGCACATGTACTCATTTGGATTCGGTACATGAGCATTTGTTAAATTCAATCCTTAATTAGAAGAAATTCATTTGGATTTCGTACTAACATTCTTCAAATTAGAGTAGTCAAATGCCATAAATATTTATTTGAACTCCATAATTAGGGAATATGCAATATGTGAGATAATATGTGGGATGTATATATTTTAGAGTATCTCTATTTTCTTTTGGCAAACTGAATTTTTCAAATGTGTTGCATGTATTTTTTCTAAGGACTTTGATATATTCTTTCGCAGTTGCAAACATTTAGCAAATTTATGGCATAAGTAGTGAACATTTTTTTATGTGCATGTTGATATATTTGTCACGTTTGTAAATACTGTGGCGTCAAAAAATTAATTTTGAAAATGTTTGCAGTCAGAAGTTGTTTAGATTTAAATGAATTGAATTTTTTAAAAAGTTTATATTAAGTAGATGATGTCACGTTTGTAAATACCGTGGCGTCAAAAAATTAATTTTGGAAATGTCTGCAGTCAAAAGTTGTTTAAATTTAAATGTATTGAAATTTTAAAAAAAGTTTACATTAAGTAAATGAATTTTTTAAATTGTTAATAGTGAGAAGCCATTCGTATGTGATTTCTTTTTTATGTTTTTTAAATGCTAAGGTTTGGAAGGCATGTAAAAAATAGAAATCTTCGAATTGCGAATTTGATCAAATGTCATGAATTGGCGACGTTTTTTATGTGTTAGTGAAATTGGTTAAATAGAGTGGGCTTATGCCTGAAGATTGTTCAGATTTCGGAAAATTGTTCAAATTGAGAATTTATCCATATTTGAATTCTTTTAGCGTTTACGAAAATGAACAAATTTGGAAGGCACCTAAGATTTTGGAATATTCAAATTTGAATTTTGATCGCACGTCTCATTGGTTAAATGGGGTGGACTTATGCTTGAAGATTGTTCAGATTTCGGAAAACTGTTCAAACTTGGAATTTATCCATAGTTGAATTCTTTTAGCATCTAGGAAATGAACAATTTGGAAGGCACTTAAAATTTTCAAATATGCAAATTTGAATTTCAATCGCATGTCTTAATTAGTCATCATTTTTTTGTGTGGCCGCTTTCATATATTTATTATGTTTTTCTGGTGGACATATTTTAAATTGTTGGTTTTACATCATTTAGAAATTTATTTAGGAAATGAACAATTTGGAAGGCACTTAAAATTTTCAAATATTCAAATTTGAATTTCAATCGCATGTCTTAATTAGTCATCATTTTTTTGTGTGGCCGCTTTCATATATTTATTATGTTTTTCTGGTGGACATATTTAAAATTGTTGGTTTTACATCATTTAGAAATTTTTCAGAATTATTTAAATAAGTTGGGCTATTTTTTTTAAAAAAGAAAGAATAAAAGAAAAAATCTGACGTGTGGAGCCCACTATGACGTCGCGCTGACGTCATAGTGGCCAGATCTGGCCGCGGCGGCGCTGAGCTCGGCGCCGGCGAGCCTCGTCGCGCTCTACCCGCAGGTGGCAGCGCCGCCCATTTTGGGTCGCCGGAGCGGCGCCGGCGACGCGCGGAGGCGGCGGAGGGCAGCGGTCGCGGCGACAGCTATTCCGGCGCGCCGGCGGCGTGTGGGGGCGCGATCCGCGTCGAGGAGGTGGAGGGCGCAGCGGCGGAGCTTTCTGCATGCTCCGATTTGAAGGGTGAGGACCGGAGCGGCGGCAGAGCGCGGCGGCGTCGCCGGCGATCCCCGGCTCGCACGGGGAGAGAGAGGGAGGGGAGTTGTGCGTCTGTTTTGCACGGAGGTCCCTGTGATTTACACAATTTGCGAATAGGTCCACTTCTTCGTTAAAGCGTGGATTGCGGAGCAAGCTCTGGATTAGTGAGGGGCCTTTTTAGAAAAACGTCATGAGGAGCTGTGCGAGCCGTTGGATGAAGAGGCGACGGCGCAGATCAGAGCACTGTAGAACACTGTTCATTTCCTGCCGTGTACTGTAGCTACTACAGTAACCGATCGCTGCGGTGCCGCACTTTTGGCCAGCTTCATATAGTGAGTAATAATAATAATGCAGCCATGGCGTTGCCTGGCCTGTCGCCGTGTCTCGCTGATGCCACTCTCCTGGAGGCAAACATGCAGCTTGTCCAACGCTAACACCGCTTATCAGTAATATAGTTTTTTTAGATAAAATATCAGTAGTATAGTCTTCCATCATGCATGCATGTTGAAAGCGCACGCAATCGACGATCGGTCCAATCATCATTAGTGTAATTGGCAGCGAGTTGCATGCGTCACATTGTACATACACTAAATTTATGCGATCAAGTCATATCGTAGTCACTGCTCTTATCGCGATCCGCATCGTGAGCAAGCTTCCACTGGCGGGCGAATTGGACGTGTGTGTGTGTGAGCAGAGTAGTGTTCTTCTGAAACGAGTGAAAACACTTTTCATTTTCATTAATTAACAAGAAAATAATTAGCGAAAAACCGGCCAAAAACAGAACAAACACTGTCGCCGATAGTCATGTAAGATGACCACCCTGAGTGCACACGTAACCACTCTGGGTACCAACATAAGCTGCACACACCACCGAAAACAGGGGTCACACTCTGAATTCACTGACTCCAACGACAAGGAGACCCGTGATAACGGTCTCATGAAACTCACACTGCATAGCAGACTGTAGCTCACCGACGAAAATCTTTGCGACCAAACTGCTCCACGCAAGTCATCATACGCCGCCCACAACGTGAGAGGTCCAACGGAAAGGCGAGTCAGGCACACTGAAACTAGAAACCGACTAACAAGATATTGCCGCGACCAAACCATCACTCGCTATCATCGTTCGTTGCTACACCCTAAGCATTTGAACCCACACGCATGTGTATCGAGAGAAGGAAAACTGAATCATCCAGCTCGCTGGCTAGTGATTCTTTTTCACTCCCTCCGTTCCACAATATAAGATGTTCTAGCTAACTCACATGTTGGTTAGGTGCAAACCCAAATGCATGTACATACATATTAAAACATGTCTACATACATCTAGATCTATGTGAACGTGGACAAAAGTTTAAACATCTTAGGAACGGAGGGAGTAGTCAGCATCATCTTCCTTTTTCACCGATCGGTGCATATCTGTTGCCTGTTGGACACGCACGCACGCATGCGCATTGTGGTACGCGGGAGTCAAAAGAGGGTTGAAAAGAACGAGACCCACCGCAAGCAGGCCAGCCATTGGCGACTGCGCTTTCACGGCTCGTTTTCTCCTCCCTCTCTCTCGGTGATACTGACGGTAGTATCGTCTCCGGATCTTGGGCATGGCACCAAAGCCACCAATTCCCGGTAGATTCTCAGCATTGACCAGCTGCTGCTTGCCGCGCATGCTTCCACCATGCGTGCACACGATCGACATTTTCGCGCCGTGTGTTTCGACGGCAACTCAGCATGCGCGCGACCGATCGACCGACCGACCAAGGTACAAAGCGCTGGTTTCTTCAAATCGTGTGCCGTGTGTTGCTGACTTGCTAGCTAAGCTCGACCATGCATGCACTGAACTGAAAAAGGAATCAGCTCACATACCCAAATCCGGGGTCAGCAGCGTCCAGCGAGGCTGGAGACAAGGAGACACGCAGAGGCTTACAAAAACACAAGCATCACGCACGCACTCAACTGAAAAAGGAATCAGCTCACACACCCAAATCGGGGGCAGGGCCCCTACTGCAGTCCTGCTCCATACAAACGAAACACAACACCTCACCAACAACAATGCATTGAGAAATAAAAGGCTAGCTTTTTTTTTTTGAATTTTATGAGGCAAAAGATTTGCCTCTATATATTAATTAAGAAGGAGTTTAGAGGCTTAAACATTGTTTACATCACCGACCATAAGGCCCAACCAAAAGCTAGATAGGGGATTAATCTCCCGGTAGAATAAACTCAAATGCTTGGCCCCGCTTTGACCCATGTTTGTGCCTCGTCTTTGATCCTCTCCAAAATGATCGAAGGGAGCGTGGACTTGTGCCGGAACATTCTAGCGTTGCGCTCGGTCCATAATTCCCAAGAGATAAGCATTGTGAGAGATGCAATCGCCTTTCGCCTAGCGGAGTCATTCACGGTCATATGAGTCCACCAATCTTGGACACAATTGAAGTTGTCCCAAGAGCTCACGTCCAACCATGATAAGTGAAGCCAATCCTTCACCATGCACCAAATACGCTTAGCGAACCGGCATTGGAACAAAAGGTGAGCGGCCGTCTCTCTCGTTTGCTTGCAAAGTGGGCAAAGATCACGATTTGGCCAACCCCTCCGTCGTAATCGGTCCGCCGTCCAAACCCGGTTTTGGATGATAAGCCAAGCGAAGGATTTGCATTTGGGAGGCGCCCACACCTTCCACACAAGCTTCTTCATGTTGGATGAGGTGGTGCCTATGAATTGCGCGTGGTAGGCCGAACTTGCCGTGTAGGATCCCGTGGAGGACATGGTCCATGTGATGGTGTCGGGGACGTCTTCATGAAGGTGCACTTGTTGTAGAGAGGTCCAAAGGGCAACGAATTGTTGTATGTGGGCGAGAGTAACCCCGTCGGAAGTGTTTATTTGGTTTATCCATGCATCATCTTGCATGGCCTTTTGCACACACCATTTTTTCCGCTTCGAGATCAAGTAGATGAGGGTGCGACCTCACGAGGTCTACGTCCGTCCAACCAACGGGAGTCCCAAAATGGCGCCTTGTGACCGTTACCAATAGTAATTGCGGTGCATGCATAGAAGAGGTCGTAGTCCTCACTTGTGCATGGGTTGCCCATATCAATCCATAGCTTTGAGGTGTCTGTCCACTCAAGCCATAGCCAACGTAGCTGAAGGGCCGCCCCAAATCTTTCTGTGTCTAGTATCCCCAATCCACCAAGCTGGGTTGGGCGGCACACCTTTTTCCAATTAACCTTGCACTTGCCACCGAAACCTTGTCGAGGCCGCCCAAAGGAAAGAGCGCTTGATTTTGTTGACCTTGTTGATGAAACCGGGAGGCAACTTGATAGAGGTTTGGTGGAAAATGCCTTGGGAGGCCATAACCGACCTAACCAACTCCCTCCTCCCCGCCGAGTTGATATATTTGCCCGCCCACATGGGTACCTTGCCGCAATCTTGTCTTCAAATTGTTGGAGGTCCACCCTCTTGAGTTGCCAAAACAGAGAGCGGGAGACCAAGATAGCTTTACTTCTTCTCTCATTCTGTCCAAGGAGAACCCTGCAACGCATGCATGCATTCCAGTAGGCCAGCTATGGCAGCACGCAGGGCGCAGGGACATCTTTCTTTTCATCTCTCCTTGCATCTTCGTGTATCTTCTGCGATTGTGCGCCCCATGCCGCCGGCCATGACGCGTTGATCGGCGAGTACTGCATCCCCTGCTGTCGCAGGCTGGAGCTGGACGGGAGGTATCAGCTGGCCCGAGGAGCCATGGAACAGTACTGATCGAACTGCAGTGTGCAATGGAGCTCACATGTGAACGAACAGTTCAGATGCAACTGTTGCTCCATACCACAAGGAAAATATATGTGCTTCTCTAACTGTTGCTACATAAATGGTAAGGAAAAGATATACACTTATCATACCACTTTTTTTTTGCGATACGCACTTATCATACCACGCTCATCTGCACTCAATCTCTCCATTTTCTTCAACTTTTCTGAGACACAGTACCCTACACGAGTTGATATGTAGGGATGAAAAAGGAGCGGATACGCACGGATCTGAGTGGTGCCAAATTTACTTTCATATTTTTTTGAAGCGGAAACAAATACAAAAACAAATATTGTCGGACATAGATACAAATCGAATACAGTGTGGAGACGGAACAGAAAGCAGATGTTTACCGGAACTAAGAGACGTCTCGAATAATGAAGGTAAACTCAACCAAACCAACAAATTTGTTACAATTCTAAGATAAAATAAATACGATGATATGTCATGATTATATAATGTAGTGTGCTAATTTGCCAACATTAAAATGCTGATTGTCGTCCTAACCCTAGTGCAACACTGAAATGGTGAAATAGGAACGACTCGAGAGGGAGATGATATGCAAATATATAGGCCTAAACATGGTCGTTTCAGATCTTTTATTTATTTTTATTTAGATCCTGGGTTGTGCCTAAATGTTCCCACTATAATTTTTTAACTTGTTGGATTCTCAGAAAGCACCTCGTAGCAAAAAAGGGGGAATGTTCCGCACTGTAACTTTTAAACTTGTTGTATTCAGAAAGCACCTCGTAGCAAAAAATAAAAGGGAAAGTTCTGTATTGCCGGAAACAGAATTTCCGTTTTCGTGGTCGTTCCGCTAGAATATGCCGTTCCATTTTCGTTTTCGTTTCCGCATTCATTCCGGAAAATTTCTTATTTTTTCGTATTTCCATTCTATTTCCGTTTTTCTTCGCGAAAAAGTTAGAAAGTTTCCGTTCCGTTTTCATAAGACAGGTAGGGCGAGAGGGATGGCAGCGGAATGCACGCAGGGTATAGCCATCTCTGCCATAACTGTGTGCAAGCATGCGCGCGACCGACCGAGACGCGTTGGTTTCTTCCAACGCTCGTGAAAGTGTCTTGCTCACCGTGCATGGCGTGCCGTGTCGCTGCATGGACATGGTGGTGGTGCACTGACGTGCATGCATGGCGGGAGCGGCAGGGTCCGGTACTCCGGTGAAGCATGCACACACGAACAGAACAAGCAGGGATCAGCAGCCAGCCAGCCAGCGAGGCAGCCGACATGCATGCACAGGCTTATTAAAATCTCGAAAAAAGTCCATTTTAAACCCTGAACTCGTAGAGGTCGGACGATTTGAACCTGAACTTCAAATCCCGGTCGTTTGAACCCTGAACTATTGAATCCCGGTCTAAATTAAACCCTGAACATGTTTGGTACACCGGGAATGCCACGATCCCGACCGGGATTGCGGTCTCTCTCACTGACATGTGGGCCCGCATGTCATATTCGTCTCTTTCCCCAATCCTTCTCTGCTTCCAAAATCCATCCCGCCGACAGTGACTTGCTTACTCGCCGGCGATGCAACATCTGGACTCAACGCGCTGCTGGTGGGGCTCGAGGTCGCATGCGCCGCACGGATGCGGGGCACCTCGGGAAGGCGTCCTGCCGCCATCGACCTCAACGCGCTGCTGGCGGGGCTAGCCGCACGGATGCAGGATGCCGTCACGGAGGCGCCCATCCGTCGTTGAGCTCGACGCGCGGTTGGCTGGGCTCGAGGCCGTGCGCGCCGCACGGATGCATGACGCCCAGCCGCCGCCGAGCTTGACGTGCTCGCCGCAAGGCTGCGGGATGCCCGGCCTGCCGCCGAGCTTTACGTGTGGCGCGGGTCGAGGCCGCGAGCGTCGCAAGGATGCGGGAGGCCATCGCAGCGGCCGGCCATCGGCGAGCTTGACGCGCTGTTGGCGAGGCACGAGGCCACGGTCGCCGCACGCACGCGGGACGCCGTCGCGGAGGCCTCCTCGCTGCCCTCTCCGGCGACTCCGGCGGTCGCGGTGGCCATCCGCTTTGACGCCCGCATGTCTCCTCACGCTCCGCGCCACACAACACCTTGGGGCATGTCGTTTTCCTGCGTGCCCGTTCAATCCATTCACGACATGAGCAGTGACATGAGCTAGCACTAGGGATCAGAACCGGAAGACTCAGATTCGGAGGAGGCCGCCCTTCTCCGGAAGGGGATCGGCGGTGGAATGAGGAAGAAGATGAAACCGACATGTGGGCCAATGTAGTCAGTAAGAGTAGTAATTTAATTTTTTTTTAATGAAAACCAGGTGTAAGGTTTAATTTAGACCGGATTCAATAGTTCAAGGTTCAAACGACCGGGATTTGAAGTTCAGGGTTCAAATCGCCCGACCTCTACGAGTTCAGGGTTTAAAATGGACTTTTTCCTAAAATCTCTCAAAGCAAAGGCTCCAAGCATCACGTACGCGCTGTGCTGCACTGAAAAAGGAATCGGGCCACATACCCAAATCCGGGCAGACCCTTATTCATTGCAGCCACAACATAACACAACACCTCAGCAACAACAAGGCATTAACAAACACAAGGCTAAGCTTTACTTCTCTCATTCGGCTTAGAGGATGTTCACCGGCGGCCTCCAAATTCGTGTCCGGCACCCCCCAATGGTGGCCCAATTGGATCGTGCCGGACATGTGTCTGCCCAAGTTTTGGAGGCCGCCCACAGCGGCGCTCCCCAAGGGCCCACCCCCAAAGGCGAGCAAAGGGTCGAACACCTTGCGGACGTTCAAATTGACTAAAAAAAACTGAAACGATTCAAATTTCATTCATATTTTTTATATATTACAAAGATTTTGAATGAAATTTGAAAAACGCCAGCCCTAACCCTAGCCTAGTCGTCCAGCCACGCGTCGTCGCTGCTGCTGTCGTCGTCGTCGACCAGGACGTAGGCGGAGGAGGAGCCGGCACGGCTGGTGGACACGCCGTCTTGGCAGCGCGGTGCACGGCTGCAGGAGGCGTCGCCGGAGGAGGACGAGGCCGCCGTGGCCACCGAGGTGGCGATGGCGGCCATGTAGCCGGGGCTGTCGCGCTCGATGGTGGTCACCGAGTCCGCGAGGGCGGCCAGGAACCCCGGCGAGTCGCCGTCGAGCTCGTTCCGCAGCGGGGAAGGCACGGCGTACCCGTACGGGATCGTCTCCACAGGAGGCGGCGGCGTCCTGGCTCTGGGGCGGCGCAGGTAGAGGCGTCCGCGTGGTGGCGAACGCCGTTGTTCGCGGCGTTCGCGGATGACGATGCCGCCGCCACCTCCTCCACGACGCGGCGGCGAGCATGGCTCCTCCTGGCATCGTGGCCGCACGGGCAGCAACCGCAACGGGGTGGTGTTTCCCGCCCTTGCGTGCTGGCGCGCGGCCTCGATGGCGGAGGCCACGGTGTGGCCGGTGCCCTCCCACCACCGATGGCGGCCTTCCGCGTTGTGTGGCCGGTGCCCTCCCACAACCGATGGCGGCCTTCCGCGTTGTAGCGGCCCGGCGGCGTCAGCACCTCATTGTGCTCGCGCTCGAACCGCCGGAGCCATGCTCCCCAGTTGTTGTCGTCGTACTCGGGGAGGGTGCGCTCGTGCGGGGTCAGCCAGGAGCGCCGGCGAGTGATGTCGCGCCGGATCTGGAGACCGTGCGCCCGCTGCGCCTGCTGCGCCTGTAGCGGCATAGGTCCCACGCCTCGTCGGTGGAGACCATGCGCCCGCTGCGCTTGCTGCTGCCGAACTCCCAGTTCTTCGCCATGGATGGGATGCAGAGGGTGTGGGAGAGGGAGAGAAGAGAGAGGCGTGGGAGAGGGAGAGAGTGTGGAGAGCCATTTTATGGGCGCGGCGGGGGAGCTGGGCGGTGCCCGAGCATCCGGGCCGGCGTAAATGCGTTGCGTGGGAACGCCGCGACGCTGGCGCGTGGACTGCCGTGCATGCTGTCGCCGGCGTTAATGCGACGTGTGCCGTCAGGCCTGCCATCGCCGTCTCGTCGCCTCGCCTCCCGTCCAGTCCAATCGCCAGTCGCCTGGGAAACTGCCCGGCGACTGACCGCCATTAAATGCGGCGGAACGGCCTTCTGCGCGCCCTCATTAACACGGGCACGGCGCGCTGTGTGTATGACGGGTGGGCCAGCCCTGTCAGGGCCATGTCCGCCCCGATGTCCGGCACCCCCGAGAGGGCCTCCAAAAGGTGCCGGACACGATTTTGCTCGGGGAGCATCTCCACCGGGGGCCTCCAAATGACCCCCCAAAGGCCCATTGGGGGTCCGGACGGCCAAAAACGCCGCCAGCGGCACCCCCCCAAAGGGTCGCCCCGAGGAAAATCATGTCCGGCACCCCCCAAGAGGCCTCCAAGTTTGGAGGGCCTCCTGGGGTGCCGGACACTGCCCAGACATGGGCTCTGACAGGGGTGGCCCGCCCGTCATAGAGACAGCGCCCGCCTGGCCATGGGTTTAAGGCGTCGTGCAAGAGGCCGTTCCGCCCGCGTTAATGGCAACGCGTTTTCGCATGCGACGAAGGGACGGGACGGCGATGCGTCTCCCGCACGCCTCGCATTTACGGCGGCGC
Source organism: Poa pratensis (assembly GCA_947311845.1). Taxonomy (NCBI): domain Eukaryota; kingdom Viridiplantae; phylum Streptophyta; class Magnoliopsida; order Poales; family Poaceae; genus Poa; species Poa pratensis. The sequence continues at coordinate 14,419,034 of CAMZMU010000089.1, read as the reverse complement.
CTGCTGAGCGCCCAGCCTTTCCCGGCTTCCCAAGCGGCGCAGTGGCGGAGACTTGTCGCCGCCATTAACTCCGACGCGACGCGTGCTCACCCACACGGCGCATCCCGCCTGAGCCACCGCTTCCCGCCTCGGCTTCCCGCCGAGTCCTTGGGCTGGCTATAAAGAGGCCCCCGCCGTGCAGCCATTTCGCCACACCAGCACCGACGCTCGCCGGTAGCCATTTGAGCACATAGTCCAGCCGTAGCCAGTTGAGCACATAGCCATGCCTCGCCGCCTCGCCACCTCATGGGCCACGCTCACCCAGGCAGCGCGCCGTGCTCACGGCACGGCGCAGGAGGACGTCGCCGCCGCCGACGAACAGCCGTTCGACTGGGCGGATGTGGACGACGTCGACGTCGACGAACAGGAGGAGCAGGAGCCGTTGCAGGACCCGTACCCCGGCCAGGAGCCGCCGCCAGAGCTCCAGGAGGTGCCGCCGCCGCAGCAGCAGGCGCTCCTGCCGCCGCTGTGGTTGCCGCACCAGGTGGTTGCCGCCAACTCGTTCGAGAGCTGGCGCAACGAGCAGGCGAGCCACCAGGTCAGGCTCGGCTACGAGGCGGCTGGGGACGCCGTGGAGTCCGCCATCATCCATGCCTCCATCGCGACTGCGGAGCGCGACGAGCGGTGCCGCGCCTTCATGGCCGCCGAGCGGGCGGCGTACGAGCAGCTCAACGCCCAGACAGAGGAGCCCACGCAGCAAGCGCTCATCGCCCAGGCGGAGGAGCTAGCGGATGCGGCCGCCCGGCTGCGCGCCGAGCGGGAGGCGCACGAGGAGCTGAACCAGATGCGTGCGGAGAGGCAGACTCGCGCGAGGCAGGCGCAGGCTGAGGACAGGGATGCCATGCGCCGGGTGGCGAGTCAGCTCCGGCAGGAGAGGCGTGTGCGCTCCCGCTTAGCCCACCAGAAGGCCGCGCACGACGGCGAGGCTGGCCCGAGCGGCGGCGTTTAGATTAGGCTTACGTTTAAGTTTTAGTTTAAGTGTGTATGGTTTTACTTTAACTATGTAACGTGTTAGTTTAAGTTTAGAACTTGTATCGGTTTAGTTTAAATTTGTATCTTTTTAAATTAGTTCGAAAGCCGCGGTCGACACAAGTACCGCCCGCAAGGTGTTCGATCATTTGCTCGCGTTTGGGGGGCGGGCATTTGGGGTGCGCCGCTGTGGACGGCCTCCAAATCTGGGGCGGACACATGTCCGACACTCCTCAATTGGGTCCATTGGGGGTGTCGGACACGAATTTGGAGGCCCCGGTGGAGATGCTCTTAGCATGGCAGAAGCAGCACTGCAGCAGGGCAGGGATATCTTTTCTTTTCCTCTCCTTGCGTGCATCCTTGTGTAGTGTATCTTTGGTGATTGTGCCCCCATGCCGCCGGCCATGCATGCATGAACGCATTGATCTTTTTTTTTCATGAACGCATTGAACTGCGTCGTAGGCTAGAACTGGAGAGATGTTTGGCCTCGTCTCGTCCGCTGAGCCTGAGGAGGAGCCATGGAACACTGATCCAACATGTGAACCAACAGTTCAGGACTTCAGATGCAACTGTTGCTCCATACCATAAGGAAAAATATAGTGGGAGAGAGAGAGAGCCAGAGATGGCAGCGGAATGCAGGCAGGGTATGGCCATCTCTGGCATCACTGTGTCTGTGGTGTGTGATGCCGATGGTCAGTGGCATGTTGCGTTGTGTGCGCCCATGCGTGTGCAAGCTAGTGGAGTACTGGGAGCTGGCTAGCCCAGTTGAGCTAAGCTGCTGGTCATTTCAGGTCATCAGGTGTTGCCAAAGATCTCAATCAGGCTCAGATTTTACGTGCTTGACTTGTCCCAGTCAAAGTACATAGCATAACAGCACAAGTGCATATCCACACATATATGCCCACGGCCAGCTTGCATCGTCAACTTGACCATGCCATATTTTCTTGGCATGTGATGTGCTGGTATCGAGGAATCTGATCTGATCAGATATCTTGCCTTTTGAAGTTTGCAGTTAGGGTTTCTTCTCTTTTGGTCAAGAATGAGCACACTGCACACGGGCCTTTTTTATAGCGTTCGAGCTGTGTGCACGTATAGTTTTGTAACCGTAGTACCAGTAATCATAAATCTTCAATGAAAAATATAAAACACGAGATCAAGGTCGTTCGTCCATCGCCGCGTACCCCCACCCGTGTTGTACTATTGTAACGTTGTCGAAACATTTTCTAGGAAAATGTGTCCGGACCATAAAAAACAACACAATATTTTGAAAGCACACCAATGCAGCACAAAAAAAACATCACAATATTCCTGGAGTCCGTTGTATTTATTTTCTTTCCTTGGACCTCCTTGTAATTTGTGCTGGGTTTCCTGTTTTATGTATCGGATCCTTTCAAAAAAAAAAAATGTAATAAATCCCCACTGCTCAAAGTAAATTCCATCGGTCGCACCAAATCCCTGAGAAAAGGGTCTGCAACATGAGAGACCAACGTTTGCAGCACACACGGGAAAAAAGATAAACATAATTACCACATCAAACTTATGGCTTAATGATGTTGTTAATAAAAACAAAATAGGGGTCAAATCCGTGTTGGTCTCGATTCTGGCCTCTCAAATTATGCTTGGTTCTCTATGAATCTCACTGTTTCTGTTTCTACATAACGAAATAATGATTCATGCAAATGCTCGTCTTTTTAGAATTTCTTTTGGTCAAGAATGAGCACACAGGCTTTTTATAGCATCCGAGCTGTGTGCTCGTATAGTTTTGTAACCGTAGAAACTGTAATCATAAATCTTGAGTGAAAAATATAAAGCGGCGGGATCAAAATCGTTCGCCCATCGCGGCGTACCCCAACCCGTGTTGTACTATTGCAACGTTGTCGAAACATTTTCTAGGAAAAGGTGCCCGGCCCATAAAAAACATCACAATATTTCGGTAGCACCAATTATGCACACAAAAATTGTATGCAATAAATCCCCACCGCTCAAAGTAAATTCACCAAATCCCCGAGAAAAGGGTCAACATCTGTGTGCAACATGACAGACCAACGTTCGCAGCACCCACGAAAAAAAGAAAATAAAAAGAATCACCATGTCAAACTTACGGTTTAATGATGGTGTTAATGAAAAAAGAAGGTGGCCAGATCCATGTTGGTCTCGGTTAGAATTCCTTATACAATGTTGCGAAAAAACGACAAAGTGGCTCTTAACAAAACACCTACAAATAAGTGCCGAGTCGCGGGAGGCGTCTTTCGGAGCCATCGCAAAAACGAGAGGAACAAGGGGGGTATTTTAGAACAAAGTTCTAAAGTCCTGCGGGGTGTTTTTTTTTTAAATTTCAGGACGACATATATGAATCTCGCATCGCTCTGTTTTTTTTTTTTTTGAGCATTCGCATCACTCTGTCGGTCACGGTAAGGAAGGACGATACCAGAGGATGTCGCAGCAGAGCATGATCAGCGGCCCAACTGTTCTGTGTTGTGCTGGGCCTGGAGTCCTGGACTTGTCTAAGTGTTATACAAAAGCAAACGATTGCACTTGGTTTTCTTTTCACACTAGTAGCTTTGCACGTGCACGCACGTCTCAACTAAATTTTGTGAACATGTCATTATTTCTATGTTTCGAAGTAGCAATACACTAATATAGTATGGTGAATAATTGTCGTCGAATTTACAAAAAATATTAGTCCACAAGCAACATCCGCAAGAACTCTCATACATGTTTAATAGCTTGAAATCCATATAAAAGAAACATGTTCACAAGAGTGCCGTTTAAACCGGAACATGAAGTATCATATACTGTTGTAATCATAGAGCATTATACTGTAGTACCCTCTTCTTTTCAAACAACTCATATAGATTGACACCGTGCAAGAATGAAGCAAACCATCTAAAGAAGCCGGTCTATCTTTTTGTTTTTTGATAAAGAAGCCGGTCCATCTAATGTACAAAAATTTAGAGTTGCTGTATAACTTCATTTTCTTTCAGGTTGTTACCCTTCATACCTTTCCCTAGACCACTTAGTCAAATGTGCAGTGACCGAGCAACTGCAAGCTAAACATTCTCCTACTCAACAACATACTTTTGTCTAAATACATAATTCACATTTGATCGACCACTGCACTTTTTTACTGAAAACTGCAAAGTTTCAGGTAGTACACAGAAGTCTAAGAAACAACTTATTCCACGATTTTAGTATCCTTCTCACCCCATGCTTCTTGGGTCATTTTCCAAATATTTCGACAGCACAGCCTGATGGTAGAGGAGAAACAACAACTTAGCTAAACCTCCGTATATTATGTGGTTAGTGATGAGATATTTTGATTTTCCCATAATACATTTTGTCAAGTCTGTCAGAAAAAAGAATTTTGGATACATTAACACAAAAAATATAGCAAGAAAGATATAATGATTATATGAATCGGTAAAGACATCGAAGTTTTAAAGACAAAATATATAACTTTTAAGTCACATTGTACTGGTAGAGAGCGTCAGCATCCCAGATCTTAACTAATACATACACCATATTCCAAACCTCAAAAAGGTAACCAAATGCACTTTATACCACTGGAGACATGTTTAGTTTCACCCCCAATCTTTGTACATGCACCTATTCATCTCTGTACTACAATATCCGCCAAACCAAAGGAAAAAATGACCCTTTATTCTCTTAAGTAGCTATGTTCTTCCATCCAAGCATGTTATGCATTATTCTCTCACTACGGGAAAGCCACAGTACGCCGACGGCCGTACTATACGCCGACGGCTAAATGTCGGGGCCGTCGGCGTACAACGCGAGCTAGGGCAGCCGCCCACACAGCCGTCGGCGTACGAAGCGCCGTCGGCGTATCCAGGTAAGGCCGACGGCAACCGTCGGCGTAATCCGTGCCGTCGGCGTACAAAAGGACGCCGTGACGGAACTTCCAGTGGCGTTTATACGCCGACGGCCGTGCCGTCGGTGTACACGTGTACTGCAACGCCGACGGCGGCCGTCGGCGTATAGATGAAACTTTTTTTATTTATTTCTCTATATAATATTTATTTATCTATATAATATTTAATGTAGTTATAATTTATATTTATATTGGACCTATAATTTCCCGCCCAATTTCAGTATCCCACCCCCGTAAAAAAACGGTTCGAGTTTCCCGGAACCCAACCCTACAACATATACATGTAAAATAAATAAAAACAACACATGTAAAATACCTTCCTATGGCCTAACCTAACAGAACCAAGCAAAAAAGTCCACTGGCCTACCCCCTTTCGACGCACGTCTATGGGGGTAGACGAAAACGTTAGGGTTTTCCCAGCGGATTCGGGGTTTCGCCGAAGCGGGGCCCCGGAGCGTCGGAACCACACCAGAACCTAGGTTGTGCCATACCATATGTATACAAGTGTGTTAGGTGTTGTAACTGTGCAATATCCTACTCCGGGGTGTGACCGGCTTCACCGGCTTCACTTTCTCTCTAGTGAGTTTCTGCACTTAGAGGTGAAAACTCCCGTTTCGGGAGAACCGGATGGAATCTTGTGTTGATTTGGGGTAGACTTTGGTTTCTCACCTTCCTATGGCCTAACCTAACACAGCCAAGCAAAAAAAGTCCACTGGCCTACCCCCTTTTGACGCACGTCTATGGGGGTAGACGAAAACGTTAGGGTTTTCGCAGCGGATTCGGGGTTTCGCCGAAGCGGGGCCCCGGAGCGTCGGAACCCCACCAGAACCTAGGTTGTGCCATACCATATGTATACAAGTGTGTTAGGTGTTGTAAATGTGCAATATCCTACTCCGGGGTGTGACCGGCTTCACCGGCTTCACTTTCTCTCTAGTGAGTTTCTGCACTTAGAGGTGAAACTCCCGTTTCGGGAGAACCGGATGGAATCTTGTGTTGATTGGGGTAGACTTTGGTTTCTCACCTTCCTATGGCCTAACCTAACACAACCAAGCAAAAAATCCACTGGCCTACCCCCTTTCGACGCACGTCTATGGGGTAGACGAAAACGTTAGGGTTTTCCCAGCGGATTCGGGGTTTCGCCGAAGCGGGGCCCCGGAGCGTCGGAACCACACCAGAACCTAGGTTGTGCTATCAGTACAAGTGCTTATGAGCCGTTGGATCATCGGTGTGTTTCTTTCGAGCGCTTGTGAGCCCTTGGATCAGGCAGAAGCACACGGATCGTGTGTTTCCTTCCAGCGCTTGTGAGCCGTTGGATCAGCGGTGTGTTTCTTTCAACGGCTCACAAGCACTGGAAGGAAACACACGATCCGTGTGCTTCTGCCTGATCCAAGGGCTCACAAGCGCTCGAAAGAAACACACCGCTGATCCAACGGCTCACAAGCACTGGAAGGAAACACACGATCCGTGTGCTTCTACCTGATCCAAGGGCTCACAAGCGCTCGAAAGAAACACACCGCTGATCCAACGGCTCACAAGCACTGGAAGGAAACACACGATCCGTGTGCTTCTGCCTGATCCAAGGGCTCACAAGCGCTCGAAAGAAACACACCGCTGATCCAACGGCTCACAAGCACTGGAAGGAAACACACGATCCGTGTGCTTCTGCCTGATCCAAGGGCTCACAAGCGCTCGAAAGAAACACACCGCTGATCCAACGGCTCACAAGGACTGGAAGGAAACACACGATCCGTGTGCTTCTTCCTGATCCAACGGGTCAGCAACGCCAGAAAGAAACACACGACGCCTATAAATAGGCCACTCATCAGACATGTTACTCACTCACACAAAACATTCCAGCGTCAGTCGGATAGGCATCTTTGGGCAACCAGCGGCAAGACGTCTCTGATGATCTGCGACCGTTCCAAACGGTTGCAGATCATCAGAGATGTTTTGCCGGACGGTTGTAGATCATCAGAGACGTCTTACCGCTGCTTGGATCGAAGTGGCGCTCAAACACAAAACATCGGGTTCCCTAGCTATGCCCGACACTGAATGCAACGACATTCGACCGTGAATCAGTGCGGGCTGTAGCTAGGAGAAACCGTGTGTTTTGTTTCCCAGGTTACTCGTCCCCTTATATAAAGGGCCAGGGGCAGACCCCAGATTTGCTATCAGTACCGCGTCACCACCGCGCGCCGCCGCCGCCCTTGTCCACGCCTCTCGACGACCTCTCCGCGCCCGTGGCCTCCGCCGGCGCCCCTCCACGCCTCTGTGGACCTCCCCTAGTCCGTCCCCATGCCAGTGTACGGTACCCTTTCTCCCTGATCCCCTCCTCCCCTCCGTAGGTTGCATGTACCTTAGGTGTTTGATCAAATTCCCCACTATTGGTTTCAGATCTCGGGCATATACGTCGGCGATGGCCGCGGCCGGACACCCGTTGGACAATAACGGCCCTGTGCGGGATTGGGCTCCGCCGGGCTGGCACTGGGAGTTATCTTCCGGAACGCGTAGCTTGGTAAGAAATCCGGGCGAAGTCGCCGACCCGGATCTTGTTTGATGGAGGTCGCGTGGGCCAGGGAGCTTCCAGAGGGAGCCGGCCCCCGAGGAGGAGGTACGTCGCCGTATAAGGGAGGACGATGCGCACGTCCGTCGCTACATGCATCTGTTGGATACGATGTATACTAATACATGGCAGGCAATGCAAAGGAATCCTTATCATGTGAGTATTTACCCTGTGATGGTTCCTACTCTTTGGGTGAGGAGCGCTCCCCGTGATGCACCCCGCGGCCTAGTACGAGGCAAAAGTTAGTTAAATAAAAATGGCATGAGGACGATCGATCCAGCTGTAACCGGAGATTAAATAAAGATGTAACCGTCATACTTTTTGCATATTAATTTGATCTATGTTGCTTTTTGCATAGAGTATTTGTATGTGTACTTGTTGCTATGTGAAATGATGAACTTGATTTTCGAAAAAGTTGGTTTGTCACCTTCCTATGGCCTAACCTAACACAACCAAGCAAAAAATTCCACTGGCCTACCCCCTTTCGACGCACGTCTATGGGGGTAGACAAAACGTTAGGGTTTTCCCAGCGGATTCGGGGTTTCGCCGAAGCGGGGCCCCGGAGCGTCGGAACCCCACCAGAACCTAGGTTGTGCCATACCATATGTATACAAGTGTGTTGTGTGTTGTAAATGTGCAATATCCTACTCCGGGGTGTGACCGGCTTCACCGGCTTCACTTTCTCTCTAGTGATTTTCTGCACTTAGAGGTGAATACTCCCGTTTCGGGAGAACCGGATGGAATCTTGTGTTGATTTGGGGTAGACTTTGGTTTCTCACCTTCCTATGGCCTAACCTAACACAACCAAGCAAAAAAATTCCACTGGCCTACCCCCTTTCGACTCACGTCTATGGGGGTAGACGAAAACGTTAGGTTTTCCCAGCGGATTCGGGGTTTCGCCGAAGCGGGGCCCCGGAGCGTCGGAACCCCACCAGAACCTAGGTTGTGCCATACCATATGTATACAAGTGTGTTGTGTGTTGTAAATGTGCAATATCCTACTCCGGGGTGTGACCGGCTTCACCGGCTTCACTTTCTCTCTAGTGAGTTTCTGCACTTAGAGGTGAATACTCCCGTTTCGGGAGAACCGGATGGAATCTTGTGTTGATGTGGGGTAGACTTTGGTTTCTCACCTTCCTATGGCCTAACCTAACACAACCAAGCAAAAAATTCCACTGGCCTACCCCCTTTCGACGCACGTCTATGGGGGTAGACGAAAACGTTAGGGTTTTCCCAGCGGATTCGGGGTTTCGCCGAAGCGGGGCCCCGGAGCGTCGGAACCCCACCAGAACCTAGGTTGTGCCATACCATATGTATACAAGTGTGTTGTGTGTTGTAATTGTGCAATATCCTACTCCGGGGTGTGACCGGCTTCACCGGCTTCACTTTCTCTCTAGTGAGTTTCTGCACTTGGAGGTAGATATGCGGGTCCCACCGGACTACGGTTTCAATAAAACCGGATAGCTAGAGTGCTGGAATCACTCAAATTATAATGGTTTACAATATTGAAACTCTACAAATTTATAATGTAATAAATTCTACTCGTTTACAATATTAAAATTAAATAACATGAAAAAAAGAAAAAAGACAACGCCGACAGCTTTGCCGTCGGCGTAGGTCAAAGCCGTCGGCGTATGTCCACCTTATCTTCTAAGCCATCGCAGCCACATCGCAGCCACCCGCATCTTATCCACTCTCTCCCCCGACACCCGGCCGCGCCACCCGTCCTCCTCCGCCGCCCCACCCGTCCTCCTCCGCCGCCGGCCGCCGCACCCGTCCTCCTCCGCCGTCGCCACCTCTAGCCGTCCTCCCCCGACACCCGGCCGCGCCACCCGTCCTCCTCCGCCGCCCCACCCGTCCTCCTCCGCCGCCGGCCGCCGCACCCGTCCTCCTCCGCCGTCGCCACCTCTAGCCGTCCTCCCCCGACACCCGGCCGCGCCACCCGTCCTCCTCCGCCGCCCCACCCGTCCTCCTCCGCCGCCGGCCGCCGCACCCGTCCTCCTCCGCCGTCGCCACCTCTAGCCGTCCGACCCCGCCGCCAGGTACTCCCCGCCCCCTCCCCTATTTTCTATGTATTTTAGATTTAGGGATTTTAGGAGTAGGATTTTAGGGATTTTAGGAGTAGAAATTATAGATGGAAATTATAGGATTTTAGGGATTTTAGGAGTAGGATTTTAGGGATTTTAGATTTAGGGATTTTAGGAGTAGAAATTATCCACTGTAAATGTAGTATTGTCCATTGTAAATTAGATTTTGTTCATCAAAATCCATGTTATAATAATTGTTAATTTAGTACAAAAGAATGTTGTATTTAGGGAAGTTTTGGATGGGTCTTATTATCTTAATGCGGGATGGTTTGGTGTTAGGTTTACTAAATTGTGAACATTTTCAAAGAAATAACCAGTAACAAAGTTTGGTGATAGATGTAGTAAATAAAATGTTGTTGAAAATAGAAAATAACAAAATGATTTAGGGATAGATGTAGCCAATAAAATGTTGTTGAAAATAGAAAATAACAAAATGATTTTAGGGATAGATGTAGCAAATAAAATGTTGTTGACAATTATTTTTCATATATTCATTTCATATATGACTAACCCCTGTATCAATTGCTTTTGCTTAACTAAGTATCATGTCGGAGCCGGAGCGAAAGTTTCGTGGTGTTCATCGGAGACACACGAAGATCCCGACTTGGGCAGCTCAGATCACAGTGGATCACAGGAAGATCCAGCTTGGTACTTTCAGGTGCCCGTGGCAGGCGGCCCGCGCCTACGACTGCGCGGCGGTCCAGCACTTTGGGGCGAGAGCGATCCTCAACTTTGAGGATGAGCGGCGCGTGGCGCATATGTTAGCGCCAGATGGCATGAGGATCGCGACGAGGGCCGAGGAGAGGGAGCACCGGCAGGCAGAGAGGCTGCTCAGGGCGCGCCACCAGCGCGAGGAGGATGACCCCTTGGTCAAGGATCTCCTCCTTGATCCCCAGGTGATGGCGGTCCAGTACCAGGTCTTCAGCGAGAGCCGGCAGCAGCGCGGGCAGGGCGAGGCCGGCCCCTCCGGTACGCAGCAGCAGTTTCCTTAGGTAAAATGGGGAACAAATTACTTTGCAACTACTAACATGATTTCGTTCTAATACGTATTTTCTCCTTTTAGTCAATTCACGGATGAAATGTGGTCGGGAACATCAGATGGACCCAATGAAGCCGCGTTGGACACTCTTTTGAAAGAGCCTGCCCCCGGAAAGAAAAAATTCACGGTTTGGTTCAGGGAAAAGGTAATTTCAAACATGTCCCTTCTACCTTGCAATTCGTGTCTTATCCCTCTTACTAATGCACAAAACAATTTGTACTTGTAGGGAGCTGATGCCAACGTTGTGATGTCAGATGAGTTGAGATGTGTCTCCCAAGGTTGTAACCGTAGAGTCGAGAAGTATGAGAAGTATGATGTGAATGGGTACCGCTTCCATACAGAGCATCACCAGAACAGTCGGCCTAATGCAAAGACTATAAATACCGGGGTCTTCACCAAAGGAGCCGGAAATTATGATTACTACGGAAGGTTACAGAACGTATATGAGCTGACGTTCAATAACACGAACATATCACTCAAGCTTGTTGTGTTCAAATGCCATTGGTTCGACCCTGAGCATGGAACCAAAAGTACCCCTTCCATTGGGTTAGTTGAAGTTAAGCCTTCAACCACCTACCATGGATCCGATGTCTTTGTTGTGGCTCACCAAGCCTTTCAAGTTTATTATTTGCCCTACCCATGCAAGAAAGAGGGACTCATTGGTTGGGAAGTCGTGTTCCATGTATCGCCATGTGGTAAGCTACCCATGCCCTCCGAAGACGATTACAACAACATTGACCTTAAAACATACGAGGAGATTTTCTATCAAGAGGAACAAACCTTTGGGGACTTTGGCATACAAGGTCTTAAGGACCGCGAGGACAATGCACAAACAGGTGGTGACGTAGTGGTGGATCTAAAGGATATAGATATGCTCAACAAGTTACAGAGTGATAGTGATGACGATGATGAGCCTCCATCGTGCGAGGAGGTTCCAATATACAACACTCGTGATAGTGATGTTGATAGTGATGATGAGAACCCAGGACTTAACTATGAGAGTGATGATTAGGGGTGAGGGTCTTTTATGTCCTTTTGCGTACTATTTACTTTTCAACATGCTTAGTCTTTCAACATGCTTCTTTTTAATTGCATTACGTCTTTATTCTTATTTACTACATTTTTCAACATGCTTAAAAGTTTATCCTTTCTCAATGCAGGTGATTGACCAAGATGAGCCAAGGCAAGGAATCATCGGCCTCGGGCTCTCGGGAGGTGTAGGATGTGTTCGGGTGTAGCGTGTGTGAATTCGAACTTGTTTGGAGTTTGTATGAATGCTTGGATGAATTTGAATCATGTTTGTGTCATTTGGATATGTATGTGATGTTTTATTTGATGTTTCTATGATGTTTTATAATTTGTGCAATTTTAATTGTATTTAAAATGCGTCAGAAACCAGCAGCAAAAAGTTCCAGAAACTGAAAATATGGTCAAGGCTACGCCGATGGCATTGCCGTCGGCGTAGGATGCTCTGGGACGCACAGGATGGCGCCACGTCGACGCTGGAGGACCATATGGTCATACCTACGCCGACGGCAATGCCGTCGGCGTCAGGCTCCTCCCAGACGCACCAGATCAGCACACGTGGACTCCTAGGACGACGGCACTGCCGTCGGCGTATAGGTGGAGCAGACGGAGACGTTCGACGTCCGTTTTGTGGGACCCACTGAGGCGTCGCCGACGGCGACGGATACGCCGACGGCATTTTGCGTACGCCGACAGCGTCCTACGCCGACGCCGATACGCTAGGCCTACGCCGACGGCGATCGTTGCTACGCCGACGGCGGACCGCCGTCGGCGTTTTGACGCTTTCCCGTAGTGTCTGCTCGTGTAAAGCCTGCTGCACACACTGATAAAATAGTCCAATAAGTTCTTCATACGAACAAACATGATAATTTTTTACCAACAAATGAAAGAAAATGATTATACACTTATAAAGCACAAAAACATACCAGCTTGACGCTAACCCATCACCCAAAAATTCTTGTACCATGACAATACCTCACCCAGTACAACCCTATACCCCAGTCGAACTCGTCAACACTCTCACCCGTCAATTCCATCTGGAAAATGCATCAATGCATTTGGTATAAACAACATTTGGGCGGCATGGGCATCCGTGTTGGGAATGTTGGCTGTCTTCGTGGGTTGTTCTATCTCTGTTCCCCTCCCGCACAGACACACATAGGAGACCATGACATCGATCTTTACAAAAGTTAACCTTAATAATATTGCAAGTATAAAAGAAATATTTTCAGACTTTGTTTGTTTTAGAATTCCTCATGCTCTCTATGACAGACAAAACCAATTGGTAGACATAATTGTCGATATAGTACTATTTTGCAAAACCTTATAATTACTGGTAGGAATAATGGATTGGTAAGAAAACCAATAAGGCAATAACCATCTATCAACTATAGTTGCCTGCTGAAATTGCCATGATAGTAAGCAGGGTTTTTATAATTTGCATTACTGACCATATGGTGCTTCTTCCAACCTTGTCGTGCTGCCAGTATCTTCAACAGATACTCAGATTAGTGGTCAACTTTTCATGCCAAATATTCCTCTTTCTCCCTGGGAATTAGAACACAGTAAACGGAGGATAGCTAGAGACAAATTAAGTATACAGGTCCCCGATGATTTCAGGCTTTATAGTGTCATCTTCTAACCATGCACATCACTCAAAACTAACTGCTATGTGCTCTTTCTTAGATTCAGGCCGTAGCTAGTTTGCAGGAAGGATTGGTTAGCTGTACACAATGTCCACATGTAACTATACTACGACCCGATCGGACCTTGGACCGATCCCCTTCCCCGTCTACAGTACCGAAGGGCGATTTCTGGGCGCAAGAAGAAGTTCCACCTCGCCGTCGCCGAATCGGCGGTTGCCTCGCCCTCCGCCGGCCGCTCCGGCGGCGGGAGGACGGGGAACCCCAATTCGCGACGTGTACATAGCGTAGGGACCTTTTCTTATCCAGCCGGCGGCGCGGAGGAGGTGACGGCGCGGTCGGTGTTGCTTTTGCAGGTGGAGGACTCCCTCTTCGGCGGCGGCGCTCCGTGGAGCTCTGCGGCTGATCCTCTGCTGCTTCCACGCTCGCAGCTCTGCGGACCTGCCGTGCGTGGATTTCCCCTTCGCCGGATGCCGAGGGACGGCGGATCCGGCGTCGACGACAGCGTGTAGGTGGCTGAGGAAGTTCGGTTCGGCGACGACGGCGTCCTCTGGTGTAGGTCCTTTGCGGCCGACGATCGGCGACTTCCCGTCCGCTCGGGGGAGCTCTCGTTCCAAGGTTTGGAGAGCAGGAGCGGCGGCGCGCCACCGACGGCGCCTTGGACGACGACGTGGTCGGGTTGCAGTGGAGGCTTGGACTGTAATTTTGATCTTTGCAGGGTCCTCCTTGTAATTTGCTGAATTTCTTTTCAGCCCTTGTACTCACGGAAAAAAAAAAATACTACGACCCATGATGAATAAATTGAGTGTGTTACATCCAAATCCTTTCTCTCCGGTTTACATTGAAAACCCGTTCGTCTGCAGTACAAGCGCATTTCATATGAGAAATTCAGATACCTTCAACGGTCCGTGCAGTGCGACATCGAGCAGCTCCCGTGTGTAGTGCGGCGGCGGGGTCGTGTTGTCCCAGGAAGTTGCGGCGACTTACCGTGAGTAGTGCGGCGACAGTGAGTTGTCCGGCGAGCGTCTGCGGTGTTTTGGTCCGGGCAAATATGCAGAGGATGTGGCGTCCTCCTGCGAGCAGTCCAGCGGCGTGGTCGTCCTGTCCCGGGCTGTGGAGGCGTCCTCCCGCGGGCAGTGTGGCGGCAGTGGCATCCTCCCGCGAGCACGATCAATCTTTACATAAGATGTCACTCCCCTAATTCAGCAGAGCAATAATAGTAATCTGTTGCATCTTCATGTATGGACAAGCATTGAGAAAAATTACCACTTCAATGGCCTCAAACTGAAGGAAGCTACTCCTCAACTGAAGATCTGTGTTCTGTGGCATCGTTGCCTCGTTGGTGAGTGGTGACACGCCCTTCGGCAAGAAAAGGCTTTGGTCTTGTTAGCGCGTCACCCGCATCGAACAACGGGCAAACGATTGAAGCAAAAACAGTATGTATGTAAGGAGGGAAGTGGCAACACATATGACAACGTTCAGATCCAGGAACTCACTTCAGTCGGCAGGAGGGGTGAATAGGTGCATCATGTCCCGTGTCGGAGAGAAGACTGCAGCGGGTTCAGGAAGATGCGGCGGCGGCGGCGGCGGCATGGTCCTCCGGGCGTGACGGCATATGGAAGGCGACATGACAGCAGAGGTTGTCCATGTGGGCGGTCGATGCGGCGGCATGAAGGAGGATGGGGCTGCAGGAAGCGCGGCGGCGAGGATGACTGGAGGCGTGAATGCAGATCGGGGATGGAGATGGATGTGCGCGAGCTGTGGGTATCGTAATTTCCATGAGATTTTTCCGATCGCGGGATTACAGGGGTAATTAGTGGGATTTTGTCCGGTATGATTTGTGGTAGGCGTCATGTGATGTGAGGAAAATTGAAGAGGGGTGGGGAGAGCAAAGGAACGTACGCCGTTTGATCCTGGGCAATGGAGGGTCAGGATTCAGTTTTCCTGCCAAGTTTGCTTGTTTATTAGTAGTTGAGATGATTTGTGGTAGGCGTCATGTGATGTGAGGAAAATTGAAGAGGGGTGGGGAGAGCAAAGGAACGTACGCCGTTTGATCCTGGGCAATGGAGGGTCAGGATTCAGTTTTCCTGCCAAGTTTGCTTGTTTATTAGTAGTTGAGATAGTACACACGATTACACGAACTCATGTTACATACACATAACGGAACTGTTCTTGTCTTTTTAACCAGAAAAACACGTGCTTCCGTGATTACACCTTTGATTTGAATCACCGCTACGCCCCTACTTTAGCTACTACTCCTACGTTCCAGAAGTCATATTCATATAGCACTAACGAACCGTCAAAACAGGCGCGACTTCGGGTGTGAAATCATTTTTACTTTGTGGCGCCGCGCTACCGAAATCTACGACCCCCCTTCTAAAAAAAAAAAAAGAAATCCACGACCCTACATTACACAGCGACGTGCATTCACTATGCTAAAATATCCTAGATCTAGTAGTTCTCTCAATCCACAGTTCGCACAGAAACCATCAAGGAAGGGTATCACGATGAGAAATGTAATAAAATTCAGAAAGCTAGTGAAAGAAATTTGGATTGAGCTTCCATTATTATGCACATCTCCTAACAAATCATATATCGCACACACAGCCTGCCAAAACCATATAACAGCTCAAACTTAATCATGTCATATATTCCCGAAAGCACAGACAATAACGCAGCAGGATGTTCTTAACACTGCGTTATCAATCCTAACCGGTATAAACCACATGATCAAGTGATAATCTCAACCTGCCACAAAATGTGCACATGTCTTGCCGCATAAGTAAAACTCTAATGACCACAACACGACTACCCAGCAACCAGAGTCTGATGACACCATCTGGTTCTAATCTGAGTAAACAAAAATAACAGATAAACGTCTATTGTGTCTATTGTTGCTGTTGCCTGTTCAACTCAGTTTTCAGTTTTCACAGGTGGCTAGTCTCAAGCAGAAGGAGAGTAATAATCTCCATGGATGAAAGGCGCTCATGTATATTGCTTGCTTGCTCTATCGTTTCCTTGATCGCCTGGGTGCCGCTTCCTCGTCGCTCTCGCTGTCGTCGTCTCGGAAGGCGCTCCTGCCATACCTGTCCCCAGATTGGGACCTGGATCCATCCGCACCAGAGTTCCCAGCATTGTTGTCTTGGCCCCTGCTTCCCTGCTCCGACCCTGTCTCATACCTGTCGCCGCCTGGCCTTCTCTGGTCCCGTTTCGCGGACGGGGAGGTGGCGGCGGCATGAAGGGAGCCATGCCAATGGGACGGTTTGGCCGCCCAGGCCCGCCCATTCCCATGCCTCCCATGAGGGTCCACGGCCGGGGCCCATCATCATATCAAGGCCCATGGGGAAGGGAGGCCTTCCAGGGAAGACCATGCCAGGCATAGGGCCTCTTGGGAAGTCGCCAGGGAACCTTGGGCCGCCAAACGGTGGGAAACCACGTGGCATGCCAAAAGGATCAGGCATGCCAAAGCCGCCGCCAAAGCCAAAACCGTCGCCCATCATGTTGGGAGGGAAGCCACGCGCTCCCATCATTGGTCCGCGCGGCATCGGCATTTGGGGCGGCCACATCATTCCTCTCCCCCTTCCCCTTCCTTGAGATTCTTGGCCATTGTTATCTTCTTCCTCCTCGCTTTCCTCTTCTTCATCTTCTTCATTTTCATCATACAACACAATATCTTGATTGTCAGCTGCATCATCAGCACTAACTCCCTTTGCCTTCTCCTCTTCTCTCTTGGCCTCTGCTGTAACTAGCATAGCCTAGAAAACCCATGTTCAAATATCAGCCAGTGCACATGACCTCACCTCAAACAATGAAAAATAAAGGGAAATGCAACATGTGATTGCCAAATGTTGAAACACGCATATAAAAAGTGGGGTCAGACCTTTTAGCAAAGGAGCCAGCCAGCTTTCATTATATCATACACAATTATTCACTTGGTAAGAGAAAAGCAAAAATAGTAGTGATCACCACAATATAGTGGAGTTGTGCACTGCAATCTGAAAAAAACTGCGACACGTTGATATTAAATTTAAGTTTATTTCAAAACTGCAAATTTATTACCTTTCATTAACATTATGTATTCCTAGTCCTTGCGTAAAGAAATATTCTAAATGATAGTGGTATATTCCACCTCTTTTCAAAATCATCATGTCAACTAAAATCTTATATGTGCACTTGTGCAGATATTAATATGTGGTCACTTGTGCAGATATTAATATGTGGTTACCGGTTCCTCGTGATTTAAGAATTTAACTGGTAACTAATAGAACAACAGTGTATCTCTAAGCGCTGAATGAAAATGTTTAAGGTATACACGTAAATTTGACTAGATCAACTGGTGATACATAGTGGTGGATGGTACTTCTGCAGTTTAAATCACGTTCAGTGAGCAGTAATCCTAGCTCAAAACAAAGCATTTGTATCCGACAGGAACATTGGTGCCTGTGATTGTTTTAGCTGACATGCCCACCAGTAAGAAACAAGCAAATGACACCAACAACATGATTAGAAGGCAGAAATGCATGGCCTACCGTAAGTTCGCTGTCTGGCTCCAGATAAAGTAGAGAAGCCAAATGCTCACCAATGGAAGGTTCTAATTCTTGGCAATCTCGACTGATCTGCAACATTCAAAGGTGAATTAACCAGGGAGGAATATAGGATACTTCGAAACAGCCAAGGCAAACACACATTTTGGGACAAGGTGATGTGATGTACCTTAACAGGAAGATTGTCATTGTATGGATTGCGAAGATGATGAGTTTTTTGAAATGACAATTCACAAAGCTGCAGTACAAAAACTGTTGTAAATAGACATATCAAGATGGTACAAGACAGACTGGGAAAATTTTAAAAGGCATCAAATATTTCCATGTGGCATGGTGTTAGGTCATAACTATATACTGCACTTGTAAGCTCTAAGTCCTGAAGAGCACCAACCTACAAAAATGGATGGTAGCAAAAACAAACACAGAATTGATAAGAAATCATGTACCTTCAGCCACTGTAAAGAGAAGTTGCGACCGTAATGTGCTGTTCCATTAGCAGATTTCCAATTTCCACCACCAATGTAGCCACCAATCTAGAAGTCATCTTTGCACAGCCCTTGAAAAGCATAACATAATTAGAGCTAAATTCTTATCGACTGACTTCAAAGAAGTATTCTCAACGATGAATTCATGGATGAAAAGATACCATACAACAACAACTAAGCCTTTTGTCCAAGCAAGTTGGGGGACGAAAAGATACCATAGTCAGCATTAATTGCAAAGACTTACCTGGAAATTACGGGTTCTGTTGATTGAGAATATTAATATAACATTCTCCATGGATTCAAAAGCTTCATTTAGTTTAGCCTCATTACTCCTTTGAGTAGCCCAGATGCCCTGCTGAACTGATATTTCCAGGTTCTCCCGATTGCAACTCTTAACAATGAAGTACCTGATTTCTCAAAATTACCAACCCAAGACTGATTAACAACCATTGTAGTATTAGAAGACACCTCATAATATGAAACAACAAACATAACTTCTAACAGAAGAAGCATTCTGCTGTGGATGATGGAGATGCGAAATACAGGTTAGCCCTTGACCATAACAATCAGATATGTACCAACAATTGAAAATTGACTATGACCCAAATTAGCAAATGGTATAAGGCAACCATTAGTACTGTTATTCACGGAGCACAATAACTCCAAACTGAATCATAGATGCACATTTGGATTTACTCTTGTTAGGTTCATAAAACATATGTATTTTTAGGTATATTTATTAAATAAAAAAATGCATGACTTCCTAATTATAATATCATATATTGCATGAAATGTTGGCTCCTAAAAAATTATAACATCCTCTAGAGGTAAAAAAGACTAACTAATAGCTAATGTTTGGTCAAATAATGCTGTTGACAATAAAATACAAGTTGTTCAATAAAAACATTCAAAATAATTCAAACAGATATACATTTAAGCTATATGTAAACTGTACATTCATATGTCAATTGTCATATGTATTCCATATGACATATGTACATATGACAAACAAGTACACCTTATTATCAAATGTCAGAACATATAACAAAATATGTCTGTTTTATGATATATGCTATGGTATCTAAACTATGTATATGTTTTCACAGAGTATACTTAAAGCTTTACAAGATTAACTAGAAACTCCACACACACCTAGATGACCCTTGTGGAAGGGGTGGTGCAGGTCTGGTGGTTTGATTGGACGTGCCACTTGGAACACCTTGAACCTGGTCATTTGTATTTGGCTTCTGCTGCAGAAGCTGCTGCTTCTGTGGGGCTGTTGATTCATTGTTGGAGGTTGTTGTGCAGGAGCTGGTTGCATTGTTGCAGCAGTAGCATTTTCTGCCGAATTTTGGTTAGGTCCTGAACCTTGCGGAGGTCGAGGCCTCTCCCCCTGCTGATTATAGTTATTGTTCCTGTTCTGATTAAACTTGTTGAAATTGTTGAAAGATCGCATCTGCAAAATCTTTGCGACAACTTCCTCGACAGGAGGTGGTGGTCCAGGTAGCTTGACATGCTTGTATCGGCAGTTTGGGCCATTAGGGCAAAATCCCATCTTGTACCTGCAAACCACCATGAAATACACACGCCAGATAGGACCGATGCCTATAGTTAGACATTTTTGCACTTTAACAGGACATGAATACACAAAAAACAGCTCATTGGTCCGAATCGTCGACGACTAGTCGATGAGTCGCAATATGAAGTCCGACTCGGCATCTCGACTCGACTAATTGGTTGAGTCGAGCGACTCAATCGACTAGTCTCGACTAGTCCAGGTTTTTGAGTCAAAGAACCACTTAAAGTTGGCCCAGCCCGTCATATTTTTTCCAATATTGCTTGCCAGCTCCCCCCGTGAAACCTAGATCGCCCCAATTTTTTCCCCGAGCCAAAACTGCTTGAACACTGTATGGAGATGCCCAGGTTTGTATTATAGACTATTAATAACTATATAGTTATATACAATTATACATATAATATGGTAATTTTATAGTACCTATTGCTAAACTACTCATGTCGACTAGTCGACCATGAGTCTTGACTAGTCACGACTAGTCAAGAGTCACTACCCCTGAACGTCGACTCGCCGACTCGAAAACCTTGATCTACATTAGCACCTTGCTTCTTGCATCATACCATGTTCTACAGGCAATACTGTCATTTTCTATTGCAACAAACAGTCATGTAACAATAGTATGTCAACAGGTTCAATTGTTGCAATCAAAATCAAATTCTAGTCACCAAAATTCCCGAACCTGAACTGAACTATAGGATAGCAATCAAAGACTGAGACTAATCAAGGGGGTTATGAACAGAGCAACCTCAAGGCCTAAAATCCCCAATCACCGAAGGCAATGGGCACCCACGTCAGTAGTTTCCCAAGTAAACAAATCGTAATCGCTAAATTCGACCAAAATTGATCGGCCAAACATCTCCAAGAGCTAGAACCAACCCATCAGACTGACAAAAATCAACTACTTCCGGACCAAATGCAAAGTTTAGCTTGTGGGGGATCGGAGCGAATCGGGGATCTCACATGTTGCACTCCTTGACGTCGTCGTAGGAGTGCTTGTAGGCGCAGTCGGGCTCGCGACACTCGCCGAAGTCGCGGAAGAAGCGGCACACCGGCATGCGCGCCTTGTCGAACTGGTGCAGGAACCCGCACGCGTCGCCCTTCATGCACAGCCCCCGCAGCCAGTGCCGGCACACCGTCTGCCTGTAGCTGCCGCGCCCGCGGCCCCGCCCGTGCCCGCCCCCGTCTGCGCCGCCGCCGCTCGCGCCGGGGTCGGCCGAGGACGGCGCTAGCCCGCCCGCCGCCGGGGCCGGGTCGAGGCCGCCCTCGAAGTCGAAGCTCAAGCCGCCGTCGCCGTCGTCCATTGGGGAGGGGTTAGGGTTTGAGGTTTTTTTTTCTTCAGGTAGAGAGAAGGGTTTCAGAATTTGGCAGCAGGAGTGTTTTAAGACTTTTTTTTTTGTTTTGGATCTTGTCATTTCTAAGCCAACTGATCTTTGCTCTAGATTTGATCTTCTAATTCTAGCCGTCTGATATGTGCTCTAGATTTCGAAGGCTAATTGCGTAAAATCGCATGATTTGCGGCTAGGGTTTCGCGTTTGCGGCTAAGGTTTCGGGCAACCACAAGTTTTGGAAATCTTTTACATGCCACCCAAACTGCCCGTTTGAAAAGGTTTGGCGGAGAAACCGATGCTGGTTTGAAATTTTTTGGCGGAGAAACCGATGCCCTTAGAAAAGATCTGGCGGAGAAACCGATGCTTGGGCCACTAGTCATGCCTAAGCCGACTGATCTTTGCTCTAGATTTTGATCTTGTAATTCTAGCCGTCTGATATTTGCTCTGGATTTTGAAGGTTAATTGCGTAAAATCACATGATTTGCGGCTAAGGTTTCGCGTTTGCGGCTAGGGTTTCGTGCAACCACAAGTCGGATTTTTTTCCATGCCAACCAAATTGCCTGTTTGGGAAGGTTCGACGGAGAAACCGATGCTCGGGCCGCTACTCAATGTCTACGTGGACGTGTCACACATGGGTATGTACCCGACATGTTAGGAGCTCATCTAGGTCCACCTCTCTCCACATATACATACCACTCTCAGTCAAGGACGAGATGCTCGTCTACATCTTTATCGAAAAAAATCTTTACAGATGATCGACGTATCTGTGGTCTGCACACCCCACATCCACTACGTTTGAAAATACCAAAGAGGAGGTGAATAGGCAATGTAATGTTGATCTTCTTAGGAAAATAATAAAATTATTCTTTTAAAAAAACTTACCTCCATTCTTTTTGTATTCTCAAACGACACTCCACGACGAAATACGAGTTATCTCCACAGTCGTAGAACTTGTTCACACGATCAAAGGGCTCTGAGATTCTTGCATTATCTCTTCAGTTACTAGGGTCGAACTTCCTTTGGCCCTAAAAGTTTCTCGTAGTAAGGGCCATGTGTTCATTGAAAGCATACTTTAAATCTTTGAGGCCACTTGGTTCTTCTTCTTCTTCTTCTTCTTCTTCTTTTCTTCTTCTTTGCCTTCAAGGCAAGGTTGATTTATTGACTCCTTGGGCATGAGCAAGGGAATTCTCTGAAGTCTTGTCCAGCAGGTCCATGGTGAGAAAATGGGCCAACATATCACTTGGAGACAAGATAGTTCGATTCATTGGACCATCATCACCATCGTCTTGTCATAAGGAATAACAAAAAGAAGAAGCTTGCTTTTGAACCACACCATATATGTCTTTGCATCCAAAGCCCCTCATCTTTACAGCAAGAGACTTGAGCCCCGGAATAACGTTTTTGAGGTGACATCTTCATCATCATTTATCACTCTAATCGTATGATTATGACCAACAAACTGAAGGAACATTGTCTCTTGCTCACCCACAATCGTGTGGATGCTATCATGTAGTAAACCACCTACCCCGAAACATTTTGAGAATAAAGAAGAAGGGGGCTCTTCTCATCTGAAACATGATACTCTACATAAGTGCAGTTGTGGATTTCTTCTTGCCTTTCTCTCCACATCTCGATGTGATAGTGGTCCACACCTTATCACGGGACAGACCGATCATTAGCCCTCACACGGCGGGTTATGAGGTGCTTACCGCTGCCGCCAGAGAGGACATAGGTATGACGCAGCCGAAGGAGAGATTTGCGCTGAAGGAGAGTAGGAAGGTGCACCGCTACCAGAGTCAAAGGGTACATTTGGATAGGTAGCTCACCTAGCCTAGCCAATTGGTAACTTGAGTCGCTAAAAGTGTTAACTGCCTCAGTTGCTTTTCTCTTTACCGGCGCGGGAGAGTGAATTCAGACACGTATTTTGTGTGTAGTTGCAGGCTAGGTTGCTACAAAAAGATACCTTTACTTTCTGTACCAAATGATTATCGTTTCGTAGCTCCTTTCTTAGCAAGGCTAGAGGCTTTGACGAATTAGGTCATAGCCCCGCTATATAAATATAGCAACCACCCGATAGAGCCAATGACAGTCACGAACCAGAACAAAGGCTGGGACAACAGCCAACGCACACCCAAAGGGAAGAAAAAGAAACAAAAGGAGACATAGGCAGATTGACTAAATGACGGTGACCCGTAACCGCTGCGCCCTCCAAAAAGTACCACCACACTCATAGCACCAAATCGTCCAGTACCAAGCATCACCTTCAAGAAGGAAAGCAACATCGTTGCCCCGACCAGCACACTAGTCTTAGGGTTTCCCCCGACACATAGATGGAAGCGGACAAGGGTAGCCACGACACCCTTCAGGAAGGAAAGAAGTCACCCGGAGGCGGCACCGCGTCGGTGTCGGACGAACCGACTAGGATTTCTCCCAAAATAAACCATCCACAGCCCCGGGCGATCCGTAGCACAGGATCCCCGCGAGGACGAGCCTCGAAACCATCAAAATAGCCGCCCACCAACATGCGCCAAGACGGTTCTAAAGCCACCATCGTCGTCTCACCGAAGCAGTCGTCACGAGGTCTGCAAGACGAAGGTGAGGATAAGCATGACCCGGGGTCAACAGTGATGCGGCTGCGTGGGAGGGACGAACCTCCATCGTCGATGACGGTAGAATAACTGATAGACAACAACAGAAACCCTGTAGAATAATATGTGGCCATTTAGCATGAATTGCAGCTAAAAAAGGGAATATCTTATAATGGCGCATAATGCAATTTTACAACATCCAAAAGTTCTTTTTACTTGACTTTCTAACACCTTAGATATCCCACAATGTAGTGACAAACACAATGACTATGTCAAACCCATAGTACATTAACAACAGTATGTGTAGATACAGAGGTCAGATATTCAGGTCATAGTGTTTTGAGATTAAACAGGTCATATTAAACAGGTTACATAATCAGAGTTGCTCCAAAAAAGACTGACATGAAACATAAAAGCATGTTTAGAAATGAAAGGCATACCCATCGTTCATCAATGACTCTCCCTCGATAATCGTGTTGAGCTTCTTACTTGTTCCGAGCTCTTTTAGATGTGCAAGTGCAACCACGGCAACAGGATCAGTGGCACTAAGCAGGCCACCGAGCAACAACGATATTTCCCAGTTCCAACCATATGGAAAAGTAAGCTGCAGCAGTAAACAAGCTAGTATCAAACTAATCAAAGCATTAAAGCCAACGGTATCTGCCCATTTTAAACTTAGGTACAGACCTTGAGAGCAGTGCCAAGTAAGAATGTTGACATTAGCACACCAGGACCAGCAAGTAAGAGCATTTGTACCATGCATTTCTACAAAATAAACACTTTACGATTTTAATACACATCAAACAAAGATGTATGCAAATGCAGCGCTGTATCACGACCGAAAATTGTCAGGTGGAAGATCAACCGGATACAGGACAAAGAGTAACTACAAGTACAAAATGAAGAATTCGTTCAAACGATTAAACGAGGAAGCAGCTCATATTTCATCATATCGATAGACAGCCTTAAAAATCTACCTTAATTTGGTGTGCTTCCATGGAAAAGGCGCTTTCAAACAAAAGGGCCGGAAGGAAAGCGGCCAAGAGAAGGTCAGGGTTTATGTTAGCCCCTGCAAATTTGGAAGCACAATTAGCAAGTGCTTAATTCAGAAACACATATAATCAAAATTCTGGAACACTTATTTTTGCATGAGTTTCAATGTTGAAATACACATCCAGGGTGAATGAACTCACATATGCGAATGCCAGCTCCAAGTTTGCCTAGACCGCCTTTTGTCCCGTATTCTGGATGTTGGAAGGAAATAATACTCAGAGACTGGCTCCATCGTGGGGCAAAGGAACCCCAAATTGACGGAGCGGGGGTGAAGAGGAAGAGGGGGAGCAGAGACAGACCTAGCGATCCTAGGGCGACGCCGAGGACGAGGAGGGCGATGGTGTAGGGGACGCGGGTGCCGCGGAGGAGGTGGCGGCAGGCGGTTCCCAGAATGAGGGACACTCCGGCGAAGAGCACGGCGTCGTCGGGCCTGGCGGCAGTCGCCATCGCCGGAGAGGAAGTGTTGACACTGCTTTACTCTTTTTTTTTACTACCGGACACTGCTTTTACTTTTTTTTTTTTGAGATTCGACACTGCTTTTACTGCACCGATACTAGGAAGCGGGCCTGGGCTCCGAAGATCAGGAGGCCCAGCCCAACAGGAGGAGAAGCTGACCTTGGACTATCGATTTGACTTAACGAGCAGCAGTTCTAAAAAAAAACTTTACAAGCAACAGCAATTTTCTTTCTCAATTTTTCGAAAAATCATTTGGCTCTCAAACTCCAATGATCTATGTTTTTTAATAGAAATTATAGGGTTAAAAAAATCTGGATGTAATTAATGATGTATCCTATAAGGGCAGCACCAATGCACAGGCATTTAAAATCAGCTGGGTTAAGTCAGTTGCTGAATCTAGCAAGCGCCAGCCACTTCAGAGCTCTGGTTGTATGGGCCTGTCGCTAGGTAAGTAGCTGGGATAGTGGGATCGGACTGGAACTGCCAAAAACAACTAGTAGGATTTTATTCCTAGCGCCTATACACACTTGCGCCACATTGTAGATGCTCTAAGAATGCAAATCACAATACCAACTTTTTATATTACGGGCTACATGAAAATGATAAAACCTTCTAAATTTTGGAGAATTGAAATTATGCATCGTTACTACTCAAATTTGTAAATTTGTCACTTTTGTGTATCTCAGAATATGAAGTATTTCCGAATTTTTTCATATTTATGGGACACATCATTGAGAACCTGCTGGAAATTGTAAAGAATTTACAAAAAATTAAATATAATTTTAAAAATTTGGAAATAAAAAGATCAATGGAGGTTGGAGAGAGAATTCTCCACTCTTTTTCATTTTAAGATTTTTTTCTTTCCCCAAAATAAAAATGAGGCCCTCGCATGGTCTGGTAGCACACAAGGCCCAGGCCCCTTCCGATCCTCCTACTCTGATCCCCTGCCCACGCCGGCGCTCGCTGCCTCCCTCGACTCCGGCGTCCTGTCGGGGCGGGGCGCGTCGCCACCTTCCCCGCCCATCGTCCCGCTGCTCAGGTCAGGCCTTCGCTTCTCACCTCCTAGCCCAAGCTTTCGCGCGTACGTAAACAGGCGTAATTCTCGCTCTCCCCCTCCCTTCTCGCCGAACCCTAGTGGCTACCGTGCGGCGGCCGGCGGGAGGAGCCGACGAGGGAGCGTTGCCTGCAGTCCAGTATTTTTTTTTTGCAGGAACGGTATCCTATAACTAGGTTTTAGGCGTCACACACATTTCAACAGCCCAAATGCAGTGATTCGATCCATGAGTTAAATTGAAATTTTGGGCACGCACTGAGTCGTGGATATTTTCCCTTTGGTGCTTCTGGGATCCTAAGCAAGCATGTGTAGTGTAGCAAATTCTATTGCCTCTGGTTGATTCGTGGCTGCTTAACTGTGCCTATTTGCGATACTATGATATATACCCTGTAAAAGGTCTTGGCCAACCCATGGAGTCTAAATCTCAACTTCCTTATTTCATGAACCTTGGTCTAGAACTCCATATCAGCATTGGCTGTTTCGTGTATAGTTTTCATCTGCTATGTTCTGTCTGTGCATCAGACTTAAAGGTTGCTTTTGGTTTAAGCCGTTGTGATTGTCAACTTTGTATGCATAATATAAGTTGCGAAAGAAAAAACTCTGTATGCATAAATTGCCGCCAGGTGCTATGGACTACAATGGACTGTTCTATTATCTGTTACCTGACATTGATTATGGAATGCATCTCCTAGCAGAGGCCATAATGGAAGGACCAACTGATGGTCAAAATATTCGCGCCCTGAAGATACTTACATCAACAACTCGACTGCACTCGTGGATACCACTATCCGCGGCTCACAGCATGTTGCAAGGCTGCAGAGGCTGCTTTATCGCAGGATGCTCATCGGGGTGAACGATGGCCGCTATTTCCTTGGTCTGTTTCACTGCATCGACAAGCAAGGGAACATAATCCTTCAGGACGCAGTGGAGTACCGAAGTGCGCGACATTCTTCTTCGTCTCCAATGGAACAGCGGGGCCTCGGGCTCATCCTGATTCCAGCGGCTTGCCGGTCATCGTGCCATGTTGATTGCTTTATTGAAGAGCAGATGTCCCTGCTCTCCTTGGACAAGTGAATGATGCCTCTGGTGTTTCTTCTGTTTTCTCAAGCTATATATAGCTTAGATGAATCTGTGCCTGGAAACCTTCTTGCTGTGACTTTATTTGTAATTGATTCTGTCATACTGGAGACTCCCTTCACATTTTATTTTATTTTAGCTGAAATCCTTAAGGTACGCCGCTAGTCATATTTCAGTTCCATATAGTGATGTACTGCTACTTTTCACTGGCTGTGAGATCTTCAATCAGCAAGGCTTTGTACATTATGTTTGGTGTGGGTTTGTAACTGATGTCGTATCTACGAAATCATCAGCCAAATTTTAAACCCTGGTGAAGGCATACATGATGAGTGTGTTAATTTACTTTGCCGTCAGTTGATTTTTCAGTCCTGAACTTCTGCTGCGAAGGTTCACGGCAACTGCAAAATGCCCTGCACGTAACTACAAGTCTGGAAGTAGTTGTACAGTAGTACATGGGGAGTAGCAGTAACAAATATATCATTGCAAACAAAAAAAGAAATCTCTGCAATATCTTGTTCCCGTCTAAGATTTGCATAAAAATGTTGTAATACACATATGACGCAAATCAATGGCTGCTAGCTCTAAAAGGTATACAACGTTTGCTTTGGCATCGTATTCAAGTTAGTATTTTATCCGACAAAACCATTCAGCTAATGAACACATGCGCCATCAAGCCATTTCAGAGAAGGACTGAGTGTGGTCACGACAGTCCTGAAGTCATCCTTGTCAGCAACTGCATTTCCTTTGATGTCAAGCTGCGCCAAATTCAGAGATTTGAAGAACAGTATGGCATCCCAGAATTCCTCCACGTCAATGTTCTTCTTTCGGCACGCTTGAAAGGCTTCACATGGTTCGACTTTGTGTGAAAACGGAGACGAGCAGATGTACCGCGTCGTGTCGATCAAGCGAGCTCCAATGTCATTAAAAGACAGATCCAGTACTTTCAGAGAAATTATCTTGGTGAGGGGTTCAA
This sequence comes from Poa pratensis, assembly GCA_947311845.1. Lineage (NCBI taxonomy): Eukaryota > Viridiplantae > Streptophyta > Magnoliopsida > Poales > Poaceae > Poa > Poa pratensis. The sequence continues at coordinate 14,390,646 of CAMZMU010000089.1, read as the reverse complement.
GTGTTGTGAAACCAGTGATCTGGTTGTTGCTGATGTTCAGGCACACAACCTGCTGCAAAGCCTCCAAACCTAAAAACACCAAGAATTTAGTTTTAGTTTGTTGTAGGAATAGCAGCATGGAGCTTATCCATCAGGTACTAACCTACAACTTGAGCATTTAATCTATGCACATAGCAATTAATTTTAGCGTAAATGTCAATTTCATTTCCTTTGCAGGTACCATACTCCCATTAAACTGGTAAATATCGAACCTCTCCTAAAGTAGAGATAAGAATTACAAGATTTTAAGATCTAACCTTCAACTGATCTGAGACTGTTATGGCTTAGATCCAGCATTTGAACCCACAACATGCGTTCAGTAAATCCAATGCGTGTTAAGGACAATCTGCAGAGTTGCACATGGTTTAGTGGAGCTGAATTTGATTTCACTTGGACTGAACAGTACTTCATGAAAGTCTCCATATTGCATGTTAACTGCAGGAAAACGACAAGTTAGATAGCAGCACATTCTGTGCTACAAAATAAGGCCCACCCAATGCTATATGTGAGATAGGAGAAATTTCGTGTAAACATCAGCAAATTTAAAATGCCGGAATGGTGGAATACATGTTCTTAGGTTGGCGGTTATGCAACATTTTTCATAACAACCAAGTAATCCAAACAATGCTAAATTGTTTAGGTCTTATTACATTAAAAAGGTGTTCAAACATTGTCCACGTTACCTGATCCATTAGGACTAAGCTTCGCTCATCTTCATAATATCTTTTATGTGATGGATCCAACTTAATCAAGTCACTGAAGAACCCTAGTGCCTCTTCACAGTACCCCTTCCTTTCTATCACAGAATTTCCACGGGACTTTATTGCAGCACAAGCAAGTAGTAGGCGTGCTAATGTCAACTTGGCGAACTTGCTGCAAAAGAGATTATGATGTGAAAACGGAGGTCAAATTGACTAAGCAGCTGTTGCAAAAGTAATGTAGAGCCTAACCTGTTCTCGTCAGGTAATTCTCTGAAGAGGTCGATTTGATCAGATAGTCCTTCCAAATGCCATTTTGAGTTCTCTTGAACCACGGTAGTCGTGATATTTAGCTGATCAAAAGCCACACAACTGGGGTTTCCATCAGATCGGAATGATTCTGAGCAACTCCAGGAAATTGGTTCATGAAACAAATCAATATCATGTGCTTTATCATCATTGTTGCTAGTTCAATGGTAAATGCAAAATGCACAGGACAATTGCTGTGGGAGCCACTTCTAGACACGATGTCATCCGAGCAGGGTATGCTTACTTCAACAGAAAAATGTTGTGAACTGCTACATTCTTTGTTGATAATTTCAAGATACGTAACCCAACAATTAGAATGCCCTGAGTCTGTTACCGAGAGGGGCCTCCACTGAATATCATTTCCAATCACCAAATTAGAATTCAACTTCACATTTGATGGATTTAATCCTCTGACAGGCTCATCGAAATAGAGAACAATGGGTACAGTCCTGTCCTTCAATGAGTAACAACAAATGGAGCTCGAGGAAGACACCATGTTTAGGTCGTCACTTTTCCTGATTGGAAATAAACTGAGCTTTGCATCATTGCAGGGCCAAGATGCAATCAGCTGTGGGTTCTCTGGACTAGATGTCTGAGCTAAAAGCCAGAGGTGATAAAACCATCCGCTCTGATCACTTGGGTCTGTAAAGAGTGCATTGGTCACAAGTCCAAACTCTTCCGCAACAATCTTCTGCTTTGACTCAAAACCTTTGCTCTGTTGGATTAGCAGATTGGACAGAAGTATACTGCAATACATAGTTACACAAGATGATATCATAAACAGTAATCACCAAAATCAGTGGGTAAAAGTAATACTATGTAATTAAAAAAACTAAGACCAAGATAATACAATGGTACTCAAAACATGCCACACCAGATAAAGAGAGTAAGCAACTTCAGGATACCAATATTCAGTCTGAATCATAAAATACTAAATCATCAAGTTTGCTTGCTATTTTACTCCGTACATGACACATGCAGCAAAATTCTAAGAATCAACTACATTTGTGCATCTTTCACTACAGGCAAAAACACAATTTCGGAGTAGCTTAAGTCCTCATTCAACTGGACATGTGGGAAGAGCGTTTAGAACTGACGTACATTAACAATCACATACCTACGATTATGCCATGCCGAGTAATTGCTGAAGTTTTCACAGATCTTATCCATTGTGTACTTAAGCTCATCCTCTTCTAGCACCCCTGTAAATTTTGCAAGGAACCTGTGCAGGGTAGAAATCAGTCCAAACATCATATTGATCTTGAGGTTTCCAACAAGAATAAATGTACCTGCGGTAATTCCACCCGTGAAAGTTCCTGGCGTCCACCTTTAGTAGTTTATCCAAGAGGCCAAATTCACGCTTGGAATCCACAGGGGTAAGCTTTTGGTTCAGCAACCACTTACGGTGGTACCACGCTCCGTAGGACTTTGGGTTTGCCCTCAAAGCAGCCTCCACCTTCAAAATTCCAGAGTTGAGGATCATCAAGCAATCGACTATGACGTGAACTTGATTTCTTGCAAAATCCCTATCGAAGAGCATAGAACAATTGGATGCATGATCCTGCAAGAACTTACCACTCTGAGCTCGTCATCGACAACAGACTTGACAGCCTCTGGTTCTGAAAGCTCCTTGAGGTTGTGCTGCAACGCGAGCTTCCGGTAGTTCCACGCCGTGTAGGCCTCCGGGTTGATCTCGAGAAGCTTGAAGCTCAGCCCGAGTGCCTCCTCGGTGTATCTACAGACCCCAGCCATCGAAACAGATTCATTGCGTCAGTAAGGACGACTGTCCGAAACCTGATTACCTGAATTTAGTATATTTTGCTACATTTGCTCCCCATGTTGATAAAGAAACAAGGGCGAAGCCTACACCATCAAAGCTAACACGGGGATCCGATCAAATCTACAACATCGGACAAGAGGACCTAATCGTCCCTCTCCACGATGGAGTAAGCGACTGGTCTGACGAGAGCGAGGAACAGGAGGAGGAGTAGGCTTACGTGGAGGTGTGGTGGTTGTGAAGGACCTGGGCCTGGAGGTCCCGGAGCTTGGCGGCCTTTGCCGCCGCCGCTGCGCCGTCCTCCGGCTTCTTCGGGCGGCGAGGCTGGCCGTGCATCTCCGGTGACGGCTGAGGTCGCGGGGAGTTGGATCTCGAGGGTTGTCCCACCTGTCAGTGAGCGGATGCGGCGAATCGGCTTTTGCGTATACACGCTACTGTTTCTCCGTAATTACGCCCCGATGATGTAACTGAATACTTAGCAGCTAGCAGGGCCGGCCCTGAAACGTCAGGGGCCCGGTGCAAGGAAAAAAATGGGGGCCCTATAAACAAACAATGTTTTTCTTTGTCCCACGACTTTCTAGATGTGATCTCAGTACAAGAGTAGGCACAAACACTACACGAGTTAGGACATGAAACTATAAGTTGAATCATAAGCGCCCGAAGGAGGGATCGATGCACCTTGAATAGTTGCTTGCCGCTTGCCCTTGGACCGCCGTGTTGGCTCTGGATGTCAGCCGGTCACCGCCTGCAATCCCCTTTTGCCGCGGTCCGCCAAATGCCGTGCCGGCCCTAGGATAGCCTCTCCCTGCTGGAAGTAGCTGCCGCCAATCCCATATTTTCCTTGCGTTTGATCCGTTCTTCCACCTTTTGTCTCTCTCAAGCCTACTTCCTCATAGGTAAGGAGAACAAATCAAAATAAATCGGATGGACACCAGCAGGCAAACCTAAGGGTGATATATATGAGAGGCTCACCGTTGGAGATTGAGGAGGGCTGTGTTGGAAATCAACAAATCAAGATTTCCTCCTCTATTATTTCCCTTAATACGGCTGTAAATATCAAGGGAGAGCGGCACCCCATGGTCGGCGGTCGTCAGGAAGTGGGAAAGGAAATCGAGGAGGCAGGAGGCGAGAGAATCAATGCGATGAGGCTGGAGACGTATGAGCAGAGCGCACGGTCTTTTTTTCTGCTTCAGCAAATACTCCATTGCCGAGCTGCATGCCTAAAGGGCCCTAAGATGCTACTAATCATTGGGCTGATTCGGTAAATATTTTTCCTTAAGCTGGCTGTACGTATGGATGGGGCCCTTAGGAATCATGGGCCCTGTGCGGTCGCACCTCCCGCACATGCTCAGGGCCGGCCCTGGCAGCTAGCAGAAATATGCAACGACAAACCGTCCACTGCTCTCCAATAACAAGTCACGGCACCATGGCAGACATTGCCAAAAACAAAACAAGGTTAAGATGAATAGATGAAGTGATTTTCAGCTTCTGTACAATGACCAAATACCACACCAGGGAGCCAGGGACCCGAAATCCATGCATTGCTAGTGAAGTTATGAGCACAAAATGGATTCTGAAAATTCGCATAGGTGTCTAAAATCCATGCATTGCTAGTGAAGTTATGAGCAGAAAATTTAGTGGAAGAAGGAACACAATATAAAAGAGGAATAATATTTTAGATAGAAGTAACTGGAAGAAGGAACAAAATAGTTACATCGCACCGCACTTATCCCATGCTCCCGGCAGAACTACTAGAGTGACATGGGTTACAGACTGTCGGGACAGATCCAGACAGGAATACGTAGCGAACACTCTTGCCTCGACAGAGTGGTGCACCGGTCAATGTGTGTCCTCGCGGATGGATGCATCTATAGCAGCTTATATAACCTAGTCGATACTTCGTCAACCTAGCGAACTGTGACTATTCCCGCTTCAAGAACAGAAGGCGGACGGGCACGTCTGTGCTCGGTGCTCAGTTTAGTAAACGGAGAATTCTCGGCCCAAACTCATCTTGATGTCATCTACGGCCCAACATAGATGTACGTCGGCCCAAAAAATGTTGGACCCAGGGCGAAAAAATATGTTTATACTAAAATTTTGTACTTATATGTGAATTATTTTATCAAACTATAATCTTAGCACAAATAGTTTTCTGTCAATCAGTTGTCATAGTAAACCACATTTAAATGTTGCTAATATTATTATATCATTCTTTAATACATTATTCTAATGTGCACCAATCAAAATTATGTCATGATAATTTAAACCTTTTTTATAAAAAAAAACACCATTGATTATTTTTCATATTTGCATAACTTATAGGGTGTTTATTTTATGTGTGTATACAAGCATGTTTGTTCAACTCTATTTTAATTTCCATAATATTGTGGTAGAGACCTCTAAAGTGTACCATCAAATAAATAAATAAATATATTAATAGTAGTTTCTGGTGTATGCTTTGGTAAGCACATTTAAATAAACTTTTTGAGTATAAATTGAAACATCAAATATAGTCTTCTAAATTTGGTATGGTGGTAAGTTTAAATTATACACATGTTCTGTACTATTGAAATATCATTATGATTTCAATCCGATATGCTCGTCTGCAAATCACTTTGTTCCATTTGTTGTATGCAAGAAATCATATCTATTTCTCAAATAAAAGATCAGACACAAAATTAAACATGAGAATCCCGTCAACACATATTTGAGTTTAACATTCACATAAGAGAGACTAATAGTTTAACTAAAACATGTCGTCCTTGATCAGATTGGTTTGTTTCTACATGTTACACAGTATTTGACCATTATGTCAATTTGAACATGCAAATTAATATTTTATAAAGTAATGGAAAATAGTTCAATGCTTTCTAATATGCTTCCAAGGGGCCCTTTTCTTCTAGGGCCCAGGGTGGTCGCCCCTTTTGCCCGACCTATGGGTTGGCCCTGCAAACGATCCAAATCTATACCAAGTATTACTGATTATGCTAATTGGGATATGGATCCACCCAAATGCTCCCATAAGGTGTCTATTTTATTGTGTTGATTCCTATAAATACGGTCGGAATTACTAAGTGCATGTATGTAGTGAATATTATTTTCTCCTCACGCTGACTTCACCAATTTTAATAGTAAGGTATGCATATTTAAAATGACTTCAAATTTAATCAAATGAGTGATCGTTTTCATCGCTGAGTTCGTCTTGGCAAGAGCTTTAGAATAAGATATCATCTTATTATGTTTCGATAAACTTTTTGTTTAACGCCATCGGTCACCAGATTATGAGACTATGACTACCATGCTAGTATAAACACTAATAACCCAAATTATACACACTTACCAAGTAATAATTTATATATTTATAGACATGTTAATGTTATGCAAGCATAGGTAATGATAATTCATCTGCTTTCTAACATGTAAAGCTCTTTCCTTGATTTCATCGCCTCAGCTGGGACGACTCCGGCCGTCGCTTCCGTGGGTATGTTGGCCATGGAATTTTTCTAAGACATGTGCGACCGCAGCACGCTATGGAGCATAATCTGCTTGACGGCCCTAACTTCGAATCACAACCCTCCATTTTGATGCCATGCCATCCAATGGCGGCCGTCTGAAAGTTGAGTCGCCCACCTAGCCATAATCCAAACCCCAAAATTATCGCGCTCAAAGGACGTCGATCCTCGTACTTAAATCCCGCTCAGTTAAGTTCCTCAGGGAATCCACGGATCCCGGTGTGTATATAGCCTAGGTGTGCGTGGGGGTGTGCTAGCCGGCGGCGCTGTGGAGGAAGCGGTGGTGCCGGAGTGGCGTTTGTTGGCGGTGGTCTTCCCCTCCGTTGGTGTGGCTCCGGTGGAGCTCCGCCGCGGATCTGCCGTCCTGCCCTCGCTCGCGGCTCTACGGAGTGCTCGAGAGGGTTTCCCCTTCGCCGGAGTCCGAGAGGTGGCGGATCCGGTGGTTGACGACCTGGAAGATGTGGTTGCTGCTGGCCAAGGTGGTGTCGCCGTCCGTTGCGCAGGGTGGAGGTGCTCCGGCACCGAGGAGCGTCGACTTCCTGTCCGCGATGGGGAGCCTCCCAGTCCAAGCTTTCGGAGGTGGTGCGGTGGGATTCGCCGGCGTAGCGTCTTGCTCGACGAAGACGATGCCAGAGCTCAGAGGGACCTACTTGTAATTTCTTTGTTTTCTGGGCTTTTCTGTAAGAATCTTGGCTGGATGTAACTGCAACTTTCCCCGCAAAAAAAAGAAAAGAAAAAGTTCCTCAGGGAATCCACCACCGCACGGCTATAGCTCAACCTCCAGACGCGTGGGGACCCATACATCTGCTGCCACGTTAAGTCTAATAAATTTAGTGTCAAGCAAAAGTTTTTAAAGAAAGATGCTCGTTTATGAATGAATATAAGAGAAAGAAAAATAATAGTACTAAAGAAAAATAATTGGATGAAGGAAAGCAAAAGTTTTAGAGAAACATGCTCTTTTATGAATAAATATAAGAGATAAAAAATAAAGAAAAATAACTAGAATAAGGAACAAAAAAATTACATCGCACCGCACTCCTGTGCTCCCCACGGCACTACTAGAGTGACCTGGGGTTACACAGCCGGACATGTCTAGCCAGGAGTACGTAGCGAACACTCTTGCCTCGACAAAGCGGCCACCGGCCCATGTGCATTCTCGTCGATGGACACTTCGACAACGACGTATGTAAGCTGGTCGATACTTCGTTAAGCTAGCATGGTGGGACTTTTCGGGTCCGAGAACAGAAGGCGAACGCGTGTCTGTGCTCGGTGCTCAGTTTAACCAAAAGAGAATTCTAGCCGTCATTTACGGCCGACCATAGATCTACGTCGGCTCAGCGTCTCCATCTTATGTCAAAGAATTCACCACCACTCTTCTGCCCCGAGCGCCTCCATGCTCCCTGCCCCAGCGACCAACCACGGTGCGACGTCCCGAAGACCCACGTCGGCGCAATACATTGAGAGAAAAATATTTGACCATTATATCAACTTGAACCTGCAAATTAATATTTTATAAAGTAACGGAAAATATTTCAATGTTTTCTAATATGCTTCCGAAGGGCCCTTTTCTTCTAGTGCCTAGAGCGGTCGCCCCTTTGCCTGACTATGGGTTGGCCCTGCAAACAACCCAAAACTATGTCGAATATTACTGATTATGCTAATTAGGATATGTGCACCCAAGTACGGTGTCTATTTTATTGTGTTGGTTCCTATAAGGACGGTCGGAATTACTAAGTGCATTATGTTGTGAATATTATATTCACCTCACGCTGACATCACCGATTTTAATAATAAGGTATGAGTTTAATAATTCTGAAAAAGTTCATATGTAGCCAATGGTGCAATGAGCTACACAAAAATAATAAAATCTGATAAAATTTTGATATTTGAAAATATGCAAACGGAGATACACAATTTTATCATTTTTGTGTAGCATAGAATATAAGGTATTTAAAGTTGATATTTTACACGTTTGCCGGATATATCATTGGCTACATCTACATTTGTTTCAATTTTTTTAAAACTTACAAATATGGTTTTTCGTATTTTTTGAAACGGAGTGAGCACTCTATGTGGGAGCCAAAAAAATCTCCACTCTTTTTGTTTGGCCTTGACGTGGCGTGCGAGGCTGTCTGTCAAGGTGAGTGTGATGACTCGGCGCCGGCGAAGCGATATGCATCTGACGCCACGCCACGCCGGAATCCCACCACCAGCTCACCCTGCCTCTCCACCTGCTCCTGCTCCCGCTCCTCTCCCACCGGTAAGCTCCCGCTTCTCACCCTCCCTGTTTCTTCCACTCACTCGATCGATCCCTGTGTCCCGACATATCAATGGGCAACGGAGAAATTGGGTGATTTCGCTGAGGAGAGAAATCCCCTTTGTTGATGACGCAAAGGTCGATTCTGATGTTTTTTCGCGTGTGATTTTCGCAGAGAAAACAGTCCAGGTTGCGCATTCGGGTAGTACCTGAGACTCGAGAGCAGGAAGCATGGGTGGTGTTGGATGGAGGAGAGTTTGTTCCAAGCTGCAGAGATGGGGCTGGGAGAACTGCATCCGGGGCTTCTCTTCCGCTGCGGTTCCATCTCACATGGAGGTTTCTTTTTCCTCTGTGCTCCGTATGCATATGGCAATTCTTTCACCTAGTTTGTCTGCACTCTGCTTGTATCAACTTAAAATTAAATGAGAGCTTAGTTAGAAATGAAGGAACTTCGATTGATCTTTTTGATCTAGGATAGACAAAGACATTGTATATTGCTTTGTTGGTTTGTGAACTCTTCATACTTTGCAGAATGTTGGATTCATAGGGCTCGGAAATATGGGCTCCCATATGGCAAGAAACCTGATAAATGCTGGATACAGAGTGTCTGTCCATGATGTGTAAGCCTTGCTTTTACTTTTTGTGATGGAAGGTTCATCCGTGTATTCCTTCATCAAAATTTCTCTCCTTATTGATAATTATATGATGTTCAGCAACCAGAATGCCATGAAGAGGTTCTCAGACGATGGAATTCCCACAAAAGAGTCACCGTTTGAAGTGTCCAAGTCAAGCGATGTTGTAATTACCATGCTTCCTTCGTCTTCCCATGTATGTTTGTTACACCATCACATCACCTCTTATTTTTCAGTTCATATCACATTCTCAATCATAATGTAAAGATTTGATATCCTTCTTGAAGCATGTCCCCGAGATATAGCAATCTCTACAGATTACATTATTTGTTTGGCAGGAGTATTGATTTAGTTTTTTTTAAGAGGAGATTGTTATGCAAAAGTACTGTAAATCAAAATTTCCTCTGAACCAAAGAGGCTCTGAACTCCTTTAACAAATAAGATGCTTATTGCTCATAGGTTCTTTCCAGGTATTAGATGTGTACAATGGACAGAATGGCTTGCTCGGTAATGGGGGACGCCTTGGACCATGGTTATACATAGATTCATCTACAGTTGATCCACAAACATCAAGAAAGATATCCATGGACATGTCAAGATGCAATTTAAATGAAAAGAGAGGTTATGATCTGCCATCATACAAAACCACGATCTACAAGTAGCAGTTGAAAATTGAATACTTTAGTCTGCATGTGGAGAAAATGGAGACAACAGCTATCTTTCCTTTCTTTTGTGCCCTGGCAAGAATTAATAATAGAAACTATATGAACATTGGAGTTATGAATGTGTGCCTTTTCTGAATCTTCAGGCTATGCTGAAAAGCCGATGATGCTGGATGCTCCTGTGTCCGGAGGTGTTCCTGCCGCAGAAGCCGGGACACTGACTTTCATGGTATAATTTCTTGCCTCTCACAACTTATTGTTGCCACCAGGAAAATACTGAGACTTTCTTGGATCAAAGAATTATATTAGACGAAAGGGCTTGAGTCTTACTTTGGTGCAAAGGAATAATAAATTAGGTTGGTGGTTCAGAGGAAGCATATGTAGCTGCAAAGCCTTTACTTCTTGCAATGGGCAAAAAGCTAATCTACTGTGGCGGGGCTGGGAATGGCGCCGTAAGTTTAATTTCCTCCAGCTCTTTACTGTGTTTTCTTTATATAAGTGTTGACGCATAGATGATTCCAACTAACTTTTGATATGTCTTTTTAAGGCTGCAAAAATCTGTAACAACATGGCTATGGCTATCAGCATGCTTGGGGTCTCTGAGGCATTTGCTCTTGGTCAGAATCTTGGGATCAAAGCAAGCATTCTCACAGACATATTCAATTGCTCTAGCGCTCGCTGCTGGAGTAGGTATTGTCCTTCCCACCTATTCTATTGTGGTTTGAGATGCAGCAAGACAAGCTTCGCTTCTCCAAACATTAAATTGTGGCAGTGGAGCATAATGTTGTAGTCGGGTGTAATGAACCATTGCAAGTAGTTTTCTTATCTTCAGTTCATGATTTATAAGTTGCATTGTCTGAAGTTTATAACTTTCTACACACTTTTTGGGGCTAATTTCAACAGTGACACATATAACCCAGTTCCTGGAGTAATGACGGGCGTGCCTTCGTCGAGGAATTATGATGGTGGTTTCACCTCCAAACTAATGGTAAGATTCAGATGCGACTAAAAATGTTTTGCTTGTCGAATTCTGTTTACAAGGGGATTGCTTGGTAAGAAAGCATTCCTCTGGAGGCGAACGTTTTTGTTTAGATAAAAGGCTTTTGGAGACCTACGTCTTTCCTCTCGGGTCGCCCCCCACCCGGGCGACTCCGGAGGCGCCCCCGAGCCGCCGCCAGAGTTCTCCCCCGTTCGGCCTCTCCCCCCGCCGCCGCCAGCGGTCGCCGCCGGGCGTTGCCCGTGCGGGGACGGCGAGGATCCCTCTCCATGGCGGCGGCGAGGATCTTCCCCACCCAGGCGGCGGCGGATCTTGTCTTCTTTGGCGGCGTCATCCTCTGGGCGCGGCGCGGGAGGACGGGAATCGGCGCCCTGCGAATGGGACTCCGTGGCTGCGGCAACCTCGCTCCAGGATGGGGGCGGGCCTATGGAGCGGCGGTGAAGTGGCTGGCGGTGCGGCGGAGATCTACCACGGCGGCGCATTGACTGGCGGTGGGGGCTCCTCCTTGCTGCGCGGTTCGGCCGGATCCGGCGGTAGATCGCCCCTGTTCTGCCGTCTTCTTCCTCATTGCTGGCTTTCACCAGTGGGGTCGGAACGGCGGATCCAACAGGGTGCCGGCGGGTGGCGAGGGGGTACTAGCTTGGCTTGAATAAAGGTGGTGGTCCTAGGGTTCCAAATCGCGAGAAGACGAAGATCTGCTTGACGCCGGTACCTTGATCTGGCAAGAGTGTCGAGTTTCGGAAGGCTCCGCCGGTGATCTTTCATGGGCTAATTCCTAGAGATTGCTGGATCGGAGGGATTCGGTCGCGCCGGAGGGAGCGGCGTGAAGCTCTGCTTCTGTGCCATCATGGGCAAATCCATGGTGTAGTCAGAGGCGGGGAATGTCATGAAAGCTGAGATTAAAGGACTAGCAAATGGCGATTGGAGGCTTTGCGACGATGAGTAACTTGCTTGGAGTTGCAGGAGGCGGAGCAACGGCATGTTAGTAGGGACAACATCACAGGTGAAGTTCAAAGTCCTACCTTTCAGGGTGAAAATCCAAGGTCTGGCCTTAATTGGTTGTGCCTGGCAATGGTCTTGCTGAAGACATTGTTTTGAGGGCGGGACTATCTTCAGGGTGAAAACCCAAGGTCTGGCCTTAATTGGTTGTGCCTGGCACTGTTCTTCTTGAAGACGTTGCTTTTGAAGAATTGGACATCAGGTGGTGTCTTGGTGGTGGTTGTGCGGCTGCTATAAGGACTGTAGCTCTGTAGCGGGACTTTTCTTTTTTATTTCTTCTTCTTATTGTCCTTCGGCTGTGTGCATCCGTAATAGATTTGGTTATTGCGTTGTTGCAGAGGCTGGGTGTAATTTGTATCTCCGCGATATTAATATACACTCTTTATCTAAAAAAAGAAAGCATTCCTCTTCAAATCTTTTAATCACAACAATATGTGTTCCATAGGTTTCCCTTAACAACAGAAGAACATAAAAATGTGAACTGACTTCACATGATTATCATATTAAACCGGGCTAATACTTCATCGTTCGCAGGCTAAAGATTTGGATCTGGCCATGGCCTCTGCATCTGGTGTTGGCTTCAGAAGCCCCATGGGTTCTGAAGCACTTGAGATGTAAGATTGTTAACAAAAAAGATCGCCAAAACTTACGGCGAACGTTACATTACCACCTCTTGTTTTGTTGCATCTTTTGTCACATGACTGATCACTATTTTCTGCAGCTACCGGAAGTTATGCGAGGAGGGCTGTGAATCCAAGGACTTTTCCTGCGTGTTTCGCCATTTCTATACCGGCAAGGATGAAAAGTGATCATGTAGTTATGCCAATATGCCATCCAGCTTGCCACTAATTGAAATAAAACATAATGCTCTGAAATCGATTGGATTTTAATGTTAGACAATGCCCATACAAGGTTGATCTCTCATGTGTATAGAGTTGTTTGTTTGGTATGCTTCTCGGCGACCAGTTCAAAAAAATTAAGTATCGATCTACATTTCTTACTCTGTTTCTGTCTGCTCAGAATTATGTGTTCATAAAGATCATCCATACGGCCATACCCTTGCAAAAAACTAAAATAAAGTTCATCCATAGCCTGATGCTCGAACGAAATGTCAATGGAAAGTGCAGTTATCTCTGTCCTCCAGCTTTTCTGTTGATGCTTGATCCATCCGTGAAGAAGAAATGTTACTTTAAGCTCTCCTGTTGTTTCATGTAGCATGGTGTTGCTGTGACGCGAATGAATAATTTAAGATCTAGTGGATTTTACGTGTTCTTTACGTACGGCTTTAGTGGTTTTGTCTGTATGCTTTTTGAATTTTTTCTTTAGGTAGTTTACATAATCTCTTTACTTTGGTGATGGATGAGGTCACAGGGGATATACAAGGAGATATCCCATGGTGTATGCTCTTTGCGGATGATGTGGTGCTAATTGACGATAGTTGGGCGGGGGTTAATAGAAAGTTAGAGCTGTGGAGGCGGACTCTAGAATCGAAAGGTTTTAGGCTTAGTAGAACCAAAACTGAGTACATGAGGTGCAGTTTCAGTACTACTAGGCACGAGGGGGAAGAGGTTAGGCTTGATGGACATGTGGTACCTGAGAAAGACACCTTCCGATATTTGGGGTCTATGCTCCAGAAGGATGGTGATATCGATGAAGATGTGAGTCATCGAATCAAAGCTGGTTGGATGAAGTGGCGCCAAGCTTCTTGCGTCCTCTGTGATAGGAAAGTGCCACAAAAGATAAATGGCAAGTTCTATAGGACGGCGATTCGACCTGCGATGTTGTATGGCGCAGAATGTTGGCCGACCAAGAGACGACATATCCAACAGTTAGGTGTAGCGGAGATGCGCATGTTGAGATGGATATGTGGCCACACAAGAAATGACCGGTTTAGGAATGATGATATACGTGAGAGAGTTGGGGTAGCACCAATTGAAGAGAAGGTTGTCCAACACCATCTAAGATGGTTTGGTCATATAGAACGTAGGCCTCCGGAAGCGCCATTGCATACCGGACGGATAAAGCGGGATGAGAATGTTAAGAGGGGTCGTGGTAGGCCAAACTTGACATGGGAGGAGTCTGTTAAGAGAGATCTGAAGGATTGGAATATCACCAAAGAACTAGCCATGGATAGGTCTGCGTGGAAGTTAGCTATCCATGTGCCAGAACCATGACCTGGTTTTGAGATCTTATGGGTTTCAGCTCTAGCTTACCCCAACTTGTTTGGGAAAAAAGGCTTTGTTGTTGTTGTTGTTGTTGTAGTTCACATAATCTTTGCAGCCATGTGTGTGCATTTGAAGTAGTGGCCATGAAGCCGACCTTCCGCTATCGGAGGAGGAGGAGCATCTTTGTGCCACCGTGCTTTGTAGACCTCTAAAGTAACCTGATGGGTTGTCTTCTTTGTGGAATATCGGCCGGGGTAGGACCCGGTACTCCATCTTTCCAAGGTTCAGCACAAGGTTCTTGGAAGAATTTGGAAGATTGTGATGCCTCTCGGTTGCATTTGGTGAGATGGAAGAGAAATTTTGTGTTATGTTTTTTTTTCCAACCTATGCCAGAGAAATGTGTGTGTTAGCACGCAAAATAGAACATCAGAGATATGTTACTAGAGAGAGGCCTGGTTTACCTAGATGAAGATACTGAGACACATGCCTTAATCCAATAAAGTTTGTCTATTTTCTATGTGTATAGAACATTGTAATTTTGGTAGCGATAATTTGTAAAGGTATCGATGTTACAAATACTATTTAGTAATGCTGTCACGTTTTCAGAAATGGAAGAGAAGTCACCTTGATAATACGTTCCATGGTTAGCATTGTTCTTATGTGCATGGAGTTTCTTGAGAAGTTTGGCGTTGCCGAAAAATATCGTGAAGTTAGCAAAGAACTTAGTGGCCAGGCCCAGGGCTACATCAAGCCTTATAACGTGACTTATATTTGCCGATCAAAACAATTTTATAATATGAGAATTTCCGTAGAATCTAACAAATAAAGGGTAAACAATGAGTTTTTGGTTATGACGACATGCTATTAAACTCTCGCTAAAAACTATAGTATTCAACAAAAAGGAAATATGTGTGTTGTACATGTCAGGACCCTATATATTGATATTGGTAGAGTCGTAGAGACGTGCATTGCAATGCATGGTTACTAGTAAACTGACCCTATATATTGATATTGGTAGAGTCGTAGAGACGTGCATTGCAATGCATGGTTACTAGTAAACTACAAAGCAGTTTTCTCGTCTTGCCTCATTCACCCACGAGGACTGAACAAATATCAAAAGATGACGCAAAGCTTATTGCCCTAAAGGAAGATGGCATAGAAGATTTCTTGAGGTTTGCCTAGCCACTTGAGCACAAGTAGATGACCTTTTCCAGATCTGGAAGCAAGCTTGCCTGAAATGAGCTCAGGTATAATGCAATAGTTGGTACACAGAAAGATATGCAGAACAGCAGAAGGACCACTCTCTTCTGTATTATGTAGGGAGCAGAGGACCACTGAGGTATTAGGTAGGTGTTAGATCCAAAATCATTAGAATGTCACCAAACATACGTAGGGTACTACTACTAGTGCGATCCATTGTTCCCTGATCTAGGCTCTAGTAGTTTCAGGTAATCAACACATGAAATTCAAAAGGCAAGAGGTGCCACGTTCAGAATATAACCTGGTCACCAATAATTTATTTTTTTGAGACGGGCGAAAGATTTGTTTAAAACTATTCAGTAAAAAGGAGTTTTACAAGAAACTAAATGAAAATGATACATTAGGAACTACTCTCCCCGTATAAGTTCACTCACACGCTTGGTGTTCGCGGTATTACGAAAAGAATTGACAGGTCCATTTCAAGAACAAATAGTTGATAACAGGAGTGCTTTAATACATTGATTGAAAGCATTGCAATGCATATAATTAGGTACATACCCGACTATATTACAGTGGTGAATGCACATCATGCATTTAACTCCCCATATAATCAGAAGCAGTAGAGTCATCTTTCAATCGATCGTAGTAGCAGTACCAAAAAAGACAATTTTCTAGTGCTTCTGTTGCCCGGTTGAGCTGTGCTCAGTTGCTCACACATCATGGCCTCATCCTGTACAGTTCTAATCCAGATAGGAGATAGCTAGTGCCGGCTGAATCTGTGTACGTCCTCCTCAGCACACCCCAAAAGGCCAAAACGATGAATGTAGCAAATCAACAGTGTTAATTAAGAGCTTGGGTAGACCAAAACTTCATTTCTTCTCTGATGTAGTTTCAGGAAGGACATCAACAGCACCTATATATGGGTTGTTGCTTTCAGGACTGTTGTTATTTGTACGGCAGATGTGTGTACTAACATAGAGCACTGCTGTCAGCCGGCCGATGGCGACAAGAGTGATGAGACCCCCAAACGGAGGCATGAATAACATTCCAAGTTCCAGCCGACATGATTTGCATTAACCGCGCAGTGGAACAGTGAATTTACTGCTCCGTGCTTTACCAGTATATTCTGGTGTCGGTGAGGGCCTGCATTAATTTTCGCAGCCAAAAAAAAGTTGGAGCAGTGAAGAGTTTGCTGGACGAGAGAGAAATTAGTCTCTCTCATCCCTATTTAAAAAAAAATCATAAAAAAGTCTCTAAACAGAAACACTACAATGCAAAAGTTATGCTAAATTCGGCAGCATCACTTATTTCGAAGAAATTAAGACTTCTTGAGGTAGGAACGCTGATTAAAACAACTTCAGTAGCAGAGCAGCAGAGAACAAATACAAACACCAAAGATGCAAGAGACATAAGAGTTTCGCTAAAAAAAAGAGACATAAGAGTAACAAGCAAACCTCCTCCTCTTACCTACGAGCATCCATATGGATCTTTGCAAACTGTGAACACCATTGATCTGAAGAGCCGGCGGACCAAATTTCTGTGACGCCGGTTGCTCGTCTCTAAATGTTGAGACGGTTTGTGCTCGGTGGAGAAGACGGGCACATGAAAGAACCATCCATCCAGGCATGCGCTTGCGCTTGCTCCACCGGACCGGATGGTAATGCATGTGCCCTGCTTCTCCACCATGCACAGCCACCGTCTAATCTCCATTGCCAAGAGGAGCCAAGAAACTGAGTTGGATTGCGTTGCCTCCTCCGATTCCATCCCTCACCTGTATTTATATTTATAGCTGGAGGACCTTACGCCGTGGGTGCTACTATAGGGAGGCTCTGGCGAGATGAGCTAGCAGCTGATTTGTACAGTTGTGTGGTGTGTGCATACACACACATGGCCAGCTGGGCAGTGTAGCAACAAGAGCTGCTGGCCACGAACAACAAATTGTGAAGCATGAACAATCAATCTGTGATGGAAGTGTGAGCTCTTTTTTCCTCTTTCTTTTCTTTCTACGGGAAGGCACTAGTAGCTCTCACATCAACCAGATGCGAAGCTAAGAAATTTTTACTGGGTGCACAAAGTTTACCCTGATTTAACGATATATGTAATTGAACAAAAAAATTGACTTTTGTTTCTGTGTGCGACCGAGATGAAAAGTGCAACGTGTGTTTCCTGTCAATTTTGCTATATTATAAGCACAAAACATTGTTGTTTAATTCGATATAGTTGTTGTATTTAGCACTTGATCTTTCGTTGTGTTTTATCTCTTGTGTGGTAGTGCGCCAAATTCTGCATAGTATCCGTAGATCGTAGATTTAAATTTAGAATTAATTCATTTTTTACTTTTTAATCTAAATTCACTTTTACTTATCTTGAATAACACATAAATATTCCCATCACTTCGTCCCAACGAACCTTTCGCAATAAATGCATATCCAGACTGAACAGAATAAAAGACCAACGAGGTGGACAAGAAGCAGTAGCACAGCTCGCGAACTAAACAAAGGAGGCTAATTGCGTTCTCAAAGATCAGATTAACGTGGGCGTTTTAGAGAAGGAAGGGGTTCATCTTGTGGCAGTGGGGCATTAAGAGCTTATGGAAGAAGTTGGGAGGGAGTGGCTTGTTTTTTAAACTGCCAAAAGAACTGGCATGAATGCTGGATCACGCAAAACAACTTGAATCGCCATTGCTCTAGCAACTACATTTTCTTGAGCATAAACATCACACATCCATGTAAGAAAAGCACACTTACATCATGCTACGACTACTTGCACTTGCACGGATACTCATACCTGATTCAGAGTAGCATCAACCAGAGAATTGATTAGAAGCATAACATCGAACAAATAACATCACATAATATGTGTTGATTTGCGGAAATTAATGTTTCGCTAGAGGCCAAATTGTTCTTCCTTGCATATATTAAGACCTAAGAACTCATAAATTACATGAAACCCTCAGTCATCATCATCACCGTCGCTCTCAAATTACATGAAAGGAAATCCAACGTCTTTGTGACCACCAAAATAGCCACCATCAATGGGGTGCACAAGATATGTGGCTCGTTCATTACACCCGTAGCAATTACCTTAAAAGAGAAGAAAAGTGCATTATTGAATGACCCAACAAAAAACACATAATGGACTTATAAAGAAAGTACAAATGTCGTAGCGGATTTTTCTTTGAAGATACCTTGGCGATGAATCGTTTGTAGTTCGGATGAATGGAAGTCCTTTTCTTCCAAAGGAATGCAGAGGTAAAGATCATTCTCATTCTTAAGATCCGGGTGTAGTTCCGCAAAGAAATTAGTATAATTACCATCTGCCTCTTTCACTAAAAAATTGAAATGTAGAAACCCTTTCCCATATTCATCAACAAGATTTCTCTGTTTAGCTTTCACAAATTCAAGATCACTAGACTGCAATAAACAATGATGAGCCCAACTCAGATTTCCTTTAAACACCAGTTCGAACATATTTTTGGACCCGGGTGAGCTAAAATAAATATGTTTATACTAAAATTTTGTACTTATTTGCGAAATACTTTTATCAAACTATAATCTTAGCACGTATAGTTTTCTATGAATCAGTTGTCATAGTAAACCACATTTGAACATTGTTAATATTAACTATATCATTCTTTATTATATTATTCCAATGTGTATCGATAAAATTATGCCATGATAATTTAAACCTTTTTTATAAAAGGTCACCATTAATTATTTTCATATTTACATAACTTAGAGGATGTTTATTTTTATGTGTGATACACGACATGTGTGTTCAACTCTATTTTAATATCCTTGGTATCATGGTAGAGACATAGTACAATATAATAAATAAATATATTGATAGTAGTTTCTCGTATATGATTAGGTAAGCACATTTAAATAAATTTTTTGAGTATGAATTGAAATATCAACTATAGTCTTCCATCCATGCAAAAAAAAAACTATAGTCTTCCATATTTAGCATGGTGGCAAGTTGAAATTATACACATGTTCTGTATGATTGAAATAGCATCGACCTATGATTTCAATCGGATATGCTTGTATGTAAATAAGCACTTTGTATCATTTGGTGTATGCAAGAAATAATATCTATTTCTCAAATAAAAGATCAGGCACAAAAGGAAACATGAGAATCCCTTCAACACATATTTGAGTTTAAACATTCACATAAGAGAGACTAATAGTCTAACTCACCAGATTGATTTGTTTCTACGTGTTATACAATATTTGACCATTATGTCGACTGAACCTCCAAATTAAGATTTTACAAAGTACTGGAAAATAGTACAATGTTTTCCTACTATGCTTCCAAGGGGTCCTTTTCTTCTAAGGCCCGGGGCGCTCGTCGGCTTTTGCCCGACCTATGGGTTGGCCCTACAAACGACCAAAATATATACCAAATGTTAATTGATTATGCCAATTAGGATACATGTCCACGCAAGGTCTCCCATACGGTGTAGATTTTATTGTGTTGGTTCCTATAAGGACGGTCGGAATTACTAAATGCATGTATGTAGTGAATATTATTTCACGCTGACATCACCAATTTTAATAATAAGGTATGCATATTAAAAATGATTTAAACGGTTAATCAAATTAGTAATCGTTTTCACCGCTAAGTTCGTCTTGGCGAGAGCTTTAGGATAAGAACTCATCTTATTATGTTTTGATGAACTTTTCTTTTAACGCCATCGGTCACCATATTATGAGACTATGACTACTATGCTAGTATGAACGGTAATCACCCAAATTAGACACACTTGTCAAGTAATAATTTATATATTTATAGATATTTTAATTTTATGCAGGCATATGTAATGATAATTCAAGTGTTTCTAACATGTAAAGCTCTTTCTTCGACTTCATCAGGCCCCACGGGGATGACTGCGGCTGTCGCTTCGGTGGGTACGTCGGCATGTAATTTTTCTGACACAGGCGCATGAGCTCGCCTTGGGATAGGAAACTGCGAAGTAGGGTTGGTGTGACACTAGCATGTGGGCCAGGGGAGGACACCACTGACGTCCACGGCGTGTGCGAGCGGACGCAAACCCAACCCAAATTATAAATGTTATGTGAAGTAACTTTGACCAAAACTACTAAGTGATGCATTTTGGAGAGGGACTACTTTATAGCATGCACGTAAATAAATTAAGACAACTCAGGTCACATATTGAAGGACACAAACTCCCTACTAAATTACATTGAGCCTCGGTCGTAAGCAAAATATCGTTGTGGGGACCATACCGGTCGACCATAGCGAATAAACAAGTGCGTCTTTCTTCATCTTCCCGTCGCAGCACGCAAGCCCGTGTCATTCCTGCGAGCGCGGTAAAAACCACCACCAAAATAATGGGGGCTGTGGGCAATGACATCGGTACTGAGGCAGTGGAGACCGAGGCATCGACGCCGTTTGCGAAAAATGGAACAAAAGTGAAAAGATACCTAGTCATTCTTTTTTGACGGCTTCAAATCATCCTCTCCCAAAGGCGTGCAACGATAAACATCAGTCTCATCTTCGAGATCATGATGCACCTAAAAAAAACATTGTGTGTCTACCATCTAATTCTTTCACTAAAAAGTTGAAATGCAAATACATCTACCCGCTTTCATCAATAAGGTTTCTTCTTCTCACTTCCGCAAATTCAAGTTCAGTAGGCTGCAATATATTATAAATGTATGTTAATATAACAAGCCCACTCCAGATAAATAGTAAGTTGCATTCCATCCTACCCGTTCTGTCTTCGTCGGGAGCCATTACCAGAGAATGTTTTCGTAGCCCAAAACAAAAACTAATTAGTGCCAGAATAACAAACTTGAGACATTATGACCACACAAGCATCGACTGGCGCAACAAAGCGTGCTGAGTTCCTTCTAGGACTACTTAAACATTGTGGAGGTAATAAGTTGCTATAGCACATGTAGTAGGCCCCAGCTTATGGCCTTGATAGAATCT
Source organism: Poa pratensis (assembly GCA_947311845.1). Classification (NCBI taxonomy): domain Eukaryota; kingdom Viridiplantae; phylum Streptophyta; class Magnoliopsida; order Poales; family Poaceae; genus Poa; species Poa pratensis. The sequence goes on along the minus strand of CAMZMU010000089.1, from coordinate 14,369,441 downwards.
AAGCATTGGAGATGCCCTGAGATTTTCTTAGTACAAAAGAAAAAGAAGTTGCAGCACACAATGTCTTGCCTGACAGATCATGTCACTTTGCTACATCCTTACATGCCATATGAATTAATAGCTCTCCTCTTAACAAATGAGAATAACATAAACTTCACACTAAACGAATTCATAATCACAATCGTCATCGAAGTTGTCACACACAACCGTACAAATATTCTTGTGCCCACCTCGAAAGCTACCACAACTGGGATGCATAAGATCTTTAGCCTCATGTTCACATGCTTTGCAGCGATCTTGAAAGAAAGAAAAATGCAGTAGTTAATGGCCAACACAAATAAAAAATAAAAGAAAAGTGACCTTCAAAGTTAGATAACCAGTGTATACGCATAACAAATAGAACAAAATTGTAAAGGTACCTTGGTCATTCTTTTTTGACGACTTCAAATCATCCTCTCAAAGGCGTGCAAAGATAAACATTATTCTCATCTTCGAGATCATGATGCACCTCAGCAAAAAACATTGTATGTTTACCATCCAATCCTTTCACTAAAAAGTTGAAATGCAAATATCCCAACCCGCTTTCATCAATGAGGTTTCTTCTTTTCACTTCCACAAATTCAAGCTCATAGGCTGCATTATATTACAAATGTATGTCAATATAACATGCCCACTTCAGATAAATAGTAAGTTGCATTCAATCCTGAAGCTAGCTTCAATATTGAGCCAATTCAGTAGTCCATCCTATAAGAGAATGGAAAGCAATAATTGTTGTGGGTGGATTAACTTATTAAGCTGCATGTCCATTCTGAAAAATGAATAAGAATAGTAACAATTATTTAATACACCAGTAATGATTTTTTACAATAGTAGCAATTAATACGAGTTTGTTTAGACAAGTACTATTAAACTACATGTCCATTCTAAGAACAAAACAGAAGTAGCAATATTAACTAACACTGGAGTATAGTCATGGAAGAATAACCAGAACAGTAATAATTGACTAATACGGGTATGACCTGTAGGAAATTGTGTCTTGCAACATTTTATATATTTACTACATTGTCCGAAATTAAATTTTAGTGTGGAAGCATCACGGAAATAACAGGGAATTAATGATGTAGAATTGTACTTAAGGAAGCCGGTACGGCTATACTGGAACACAGTGTATATTAATATGCTGAAATTATACCCGGGAACAGTATAGAGCGGAATGTCAGGTTGTTCATAGGATTGGCTCTATGGATTGTTAAAGCCTGCGAGTTTGATTTTGTATTCGAACTCGGCGCATGACTCACACATGCGTGCTGGGACCTAATTGTTTAACAGTAATAGGCTCGGTTAATGGCTGTTAATGATAGGTTGGTTTAACAAGTCACGAGCTGGAAACAGATTGATTATCTGGAATTTGGAGTCTATATAAAGGTCTCACCCTCTAGCCTCAATATGCATTGTGAGCGGCACCACCAATAAGGCAGAGGAATAGAGGGTAGGCCGAATTAGCTCCTAACCCTAATTTCTTACATATCTCCCACTTGACTAAAACATTTTATTTCAGCTAAGTGAATTCCCATGCTATTACATGGTTAGGCGTTAATTCCTTCCTTCAGTCACTCACGTTGTATATAAACCTTTGTGGCTTTTGGAGTCAAATTACCACAGAGTAACAGGTTATGAGCACCTTTCCATGACCTTAAGTTCACAAAGATAATTCCTTAGCCATAACCTTCCTTCAATGCTTGATGCATCAAAGTATTCATATTTCATAAATAACGAGTACTAAATCATGTTTCCTTTGTACACCATAAAGACCTACAAAAGTAAATATTAACACATAACATAAAATAGATTACCTTTCACCAAGATCACAAATAGCGTCAATATATCCATGTAGTTGAAGGTTGAGATCATCAATGAATAATGAGCAATCCATATTTCCTTGACATTGTGCCACAACTCCATAATGTGATTCCAAAAATTTCAATAAGATTCACATTTCATTTGCTAATAATTCCAGCAAATCGTTTCCGTGCTAATCAAAATAACAACAATTACAACGACATGGCTAAGATCAGGTCGCACGAATAATGTCCCACAATAACTGAAGATGACAATTATTCTTCCTTTTTTCCTCACGAGTTTAAATATAAATCCTCGCAGAGTATCATTCTCTTAATCAAAAGGTACATGACAGGTTTGCACTTTTCCATAGAAAAATATATCAAAAATATTATCTATGTAATTCCACTCCAAAATGCAGGAAGTTTTAGACATACCTTTCATATGAAAGTTAGAACTGAACCAAGCTTTCACTTCCATCAATGTGATATTTTAAAACCAATAAGAACATAGTTAGCACATATAATGATAACACAAAACAATTCACACTAACCTTTGTATATGAATATCTTCCATCAGTAATAAAACCGTATAACCTGATATTCCATTGATGTGAAGCTTGTTCCAAAAAACATAATTGATCAATTCAATTAACAAACACTGTCATTCTTCCCACCTCCTCTAAATTCTAGAGTTTCCACAAAGTATAACACTTACTTCCTTTATGTAAATAATTAAACAACAACACCTCCTCTAAATTCCAGAGTTTCCACAAAGTATAAATATTTCCTTTGTGTAACGAATTAAACAATAAACTTAGAATTGTATCTTCACTAAGAATGTGCATTAAACTGCCTTGTAAATAAATCCAATAACAACCTATAGGCATGCGGTTGTTTGGTAAAATAACAAGTTCCCAAACTTTAATTATTCATCATTGAGTTTATTCCTTCCCGCAATGTTTCCGCCCATAGTTAAAATTAGCAACAAGTTTAGTATTTTTCTTTCCTCTAAAATATAGAGTAACTTCCTCAAATAACACACAATCGTAGCCAAGATATTATGACCCAATTTAATTCCTCCCACTTTTCCTAAGCATGTTAGTGTTAGGAGTGTAACTTGGTGTTTTCCTTTGAGTTTAGGACATATATTTCGGTGTGACTATTAAAAAACACACCTTCATGAGAAAATATCATATTCCTACTTTCCACCAATTTTCCCTTTTCTAGATCAAAAAACAAATACCATTTGATCCTCTAGAATATAAACATTAAAAATAAAACCTTGGTGTGCTATGTAGTAAACAATGATTCCAATTCTGTACTACTAAAATATAAATAGAATACTTCCTTCCAGTTCACAAAATATAAACAGTGATTGTGATAAATAATGACTTACTCAACAAATAGTAGTATGTAATGCTTTCATAATCCAGTGAATAACCAAGAGTTGTATTCCTCCATTCAACCATGGAGTATATGACATAAGACAACGGTGAATAATTCCATGCTCATCACATTAGTTTCAATTAATATTCTGAAGTGTATTTCCCCCACCAATCAGTTTCAAACCTTGTAATCCTTTGATGAACTGATTTTCCACTTCTTCCGACTTGTATTGTCAAATATATTAATAACCATATCAAGTGAATCGTGAAATAAATAAATATATCCACCTCAAGTAGGAGTGTCCAAAAATACCGTAAATATATGCCGATAAAGTATCATAATCCTCCCACTAAAGTTTAGAATTGCAGAACTAATAAGCCACTTCCTTGATATGTTACCAATTCACAAATGAGATAAAAATAATTGAACCTCTAGTGGGAGTGTAAAACCAAATGCCGCATTGAAGAAAATTTTCCATAATTGATAGTCCTCCCACTTAAAGTTTATAATTCCAGAATCAACAAGCGTAATTCTGTTTAGAGCATGACCAAGTCGTAAACACCATCAATAAATTCCGAGCATGTGTTCCTATTACAAGTGTTCCTCCATATGGAGTTATCTTCACAAAATAAACAATTTGTCCTCCAACTTCCAATGGTTTGTCAAAATAAATGAGACATTGTGTTAAATTTCATAATACACTAATTTCCATTGAGCAATAATTCCGCTCTTCCTTTTCCAAATAGCATACATAATCAACAAAATTCCAATAGAGAAGTACAAATTAAATTCCTTCTCATCATTGGTGAATATAGAAACAATAATAACTTTCCTCCACAAAGGAGTTTGTTTGCATAATTTCCAAATTCCAAGTATATCACATTTAGCAATAATGCCTAAGTAGACATATCTATTTCCGCTTGGAATTGTTTTCATATAAATAAGTTGCTACTGTATTCCATCAAAATATGACGTACAAGTAAAATCCAAACCACATGGAGTAGTCATAAACAAATATTTACTTAAACATTGGACATACCGTTGAATAAGTATTGATTTCTTTTCCATGGAGTGCTCCACATATTCCTCCAAAAATAACTAATGTCAATTTGATAACTACATGCTTCATGCTTTCTCGTCGTTGTTATACATCGTAAGATCTAGCCAATTAGTATGTACTCCAATAGGTTCCATTGCATTCCGACGAGTTCCAAATATATTCCGGTACAAGAACAATCCCATAGCAATTCATCTTTCCTCCAAGTGGATTGCAACTTCGAGTGGATTGCAACTTCCTCTAAAGGCGAGTGGTGTCCAATAAAAGAAGTCCACAAAAATAAAAAACTTTTTCCAGGTTACGTAAAAATATTCCATAATCTGTACGCTCTCATAAACAGCTAAACAATCAAATATTAGTATAACTATGTGAACAAGTCTATTTTCCTTATTCCAAATTCCATAGTTTTCCTTTTTCCTTTTGATGCTTCTGTTTTAACAGATCAATGACATAATCAAAATTCTCAAGACAAAGTAAATAACCGTTTTCCTTCTCAAATTGTGTAATTAGAGCTCAAATAACTCAGAGAATAAACTATTTAATAACATCAAGGGGAAAAGGTTACCGATCAGGCTAGTGAAGACTTAAATCCGTGATGGATAATCACGTGTAGAAGTGGCAACGAAAATTCCGACGCACAACGCTCGTAATTATTATCTTGACGCCTTTCAAGGAAATTTCCTTTCCTTGATCTAAGCCACGAAAGCAGCAGCGGTAGCTTGCTTAACCCGCTCCAAAACTTGATCTGCTAGGAGTATAAGATTGCCTCGATCTCTGGATTCGAGTGGCAACAAAACTTCCTCGGACCATGGTACGGAAAGTGTGCAGCGATCAAAGAAAAATAGCATCCCATGGTTCCATCGAATTTCCTACCAATACAAAGTAGTACAAGCCAGAATAAAAATTCTTGGAATTTTACGAAGTGTGCGAACAAAAAATAGTAAGAAAGGTAGCACCTGGTTTCTTTCATTGCTAGCTGCCCTCGATGTCCGTGCAGGGATTGAAGAAAACGCTAGCTATTGCCTCTGCGCATAACGATCGCTGTTCGACGTATCTTCTATATCTAAATAGCAATGACCCACTACAAGTAATTCTCTCAACATGCAAGGTGTCCACCTCATCAAACATCTTTGAGCAATCCTAAACCACCTAAGCAAATATGCCACCTAATAAAAAGGGAAAAAAAATCATCTGAGAGAATGTATATCACACCACCAGCCGGCCATATATCTTCCTTCCCCACGTCCGTACCGGTGCAGCCCATGCCTCATCCTATTCCTTAGCCCAGCCCAGTTCTTTTCATCTTCACGCCAAGAGAATCTTGATCGCTATGTCTTCCTCCTCTCGATTAAATATCCACAGCGGTCCGGCCATTCCCGCAAGAAACTGTTCCTCAGGTAACTGATGGCAGAATACGAGAAGTCCTCGACAGACTATATTATATTCCTATGGAATCGAGTGACTACGACATATCTCTTCATTTTCTCCAAGCGAAAGTAACCCAGGGAGGTGAAGCTGTGGATAGTCTCGAGCAGTTTTATTGTGGGCCGTTGAGAAGCAGGATGAGACATATACGAAGCCTCTGCCGTCCTCGGGGCCGTCTCAATCCCGTCGCCGTATCAGCCATTCAGCCTTCACGGCTGCACCCCACTGAGGTTTTCATCACCGTCCATTACAGATCACCGCCACCGCACTGTTCGCCATAGGTTTGGCTGACGAGAAGAAAAATCTTTCCGATGTGCCGTCAGATATTTGGATTCACCCTGCACTGCTACCCCATCGTGTCACATTTTTTCTGGGATTTTTGGTTGCTACGTAATTCATCGCTTTCCTCAGAGAGGTTACAAGAAGCATTCTGATCGATTTGTTCATAGTGAAGCTTGTGGGTGGCTGTGTATGTTGGGTATTTTCAGTTCCTATGAAGGATCGCTGCATAGATCATGGATGGTGTTTTCCGACCTCGAACACAGGTGACACTAACTCTATGAACCCACGTCCATGTCTTTTTCTACTTATTACCCACTTTACTTAACATATTCTTGACAAAATTATCTCTTACTCAGTTCAGCCCGACGGATCATGTTTGTATTGTGTATCATGGTAGTTTTGTATCTTCAGATGTATCTCGGATGAGAATAAAAGCAGAATGAAAAACCAGGCCGACTTCCATGTTCGCTGTACCAAAATTCATTTGATTCACTTATAACGGTAGAACATTTCTTACAGAATAGTCATGCTCAATATACATAAATAAATATTGGATGAAGTTGATTCGCGACTGCTCTATTGGTATGATTCTCTTACGATTATTATAAACTTCTCTAACATTTCTCTTTGATTTGGTGGTACCAAGAAATGGGCAAGACTAAGGTTCTTAGCACCTACATGGTACAAAAATATGATTATATGGATATCGTTTGTTTCAACCACTTCATTTGATTCACTTATATACTTCCATCTTACTGAACTTTCTCAAATTTAATCATGAAACAATGACTGCTACAAATTGCCGCAACAACGTGCGGGGCATCATCTAGTTTTATTAAATTCCTCAGTCCCTTGTGAATACTGAATTCTTTCCTCGATTGGATCGAGCTGATTTTCCAAGTAATCGAATCGATTCCTCGCGGTTATGTTTGGCAGCTGTTCGCATTTGACGGATTCCCAGCAACCTAGCAGCGAGCGGATAAGCAGCGAGCGGATACAATCGGCACAAATCACTGTGCGGTCCGCCCGAGACGATTATGGAGCGGAACCAGACGACGATAGATTTGCAGCGGCGACCGCTAAAGCCAGAGTTTGGAGCTGGCTTGATCTTGACCCGGCGGCGACTTGATCGATTGCAGCTACACGCGTGGAGAAGCCGGCCAGACCAACAAATTTGCTTCTTTTCCGATGCAATCAACGTCGCCGCCACACCAGCAAATTTCCTTGATCCACACGAACAGTAGCCCTCTTTCTTTCATCACAGGAAGTAATATCAGTTAGTCGCCTCGGCGATTTCAACTTTCAGAGCCCTCGATCGCGAGAACATGCCGCACCGATTTGGGTTTTTTCTTTTCCGTCTTCACTTGCGTGCACATAGCCGACCATCTGAGGTGGAGGTATATAGACATATAGTAGTATGCTCCGATTTCCTACTAATAGTTTGATACTCTCTGTCGGTATAATTTATTTTCAACATTTGATGTATTTTTTTCCAGCATTCTACGTTGCCATGCCGTTCAGAATGTATATATGAATCTGGTGCCGCTAAAAGGAAAGAGCAAAGCGTGTTGGCGACTTCATAAAATCATGGTTTGGTGACATTATGCATCAAGAAGCAATTATTGGACGGCATTGACATCGATCCTATTATAATTAAATTTGAATCGAGAAATGTTAGAAGAAATCTTTAGGGTAACATGTATAAATTATTTGATATGCGTAATGCTTTTAGATGCATTTACAAGATATTGACAACATGTTTTTTGCATATATATTTTTATGATGTCTATATTGGGGGCCACAAGTTATAGTTTCGCCCTGGGCCCCCAAAATCTCAGGACCTGCCCTGAGATCTATGCATTTCGTCCTACCGAAAGATTGAGTATAAGGCTACGGACACCCAGCCCCGTGATGATCATTAAGTATCAGTGGCAGTTGTATCAGTGCAAGCAAAACTCGTTCTTTTGGTCGCTGTATTTTTTTTTCCCTACGGCCTAAGGGCATCTCTAGCAGGTCCCTATGCCCTTAGACCCTAAACTTCTCATACAACTGCCACTGATACTTAATGATCATCACGGGGCTGGGTGTCCGTAGCCTTATACTCAATCTTTCGGTAGGACAAAATGCATAGATCTGATTCGGTTCCGGCTAGGTTTCACATGGCTGCCAATATTGTCTCAAAAAACTCCAAGTTTAAACCTCTCTCATCATTGATGATCATGTTGTGTACAATCGTACAAACCGTCATGATGTTTGAGAGGGGTTTCTTTATCCTAGAAGCGAGCAGGACCTCGAAAAATGGCAAACCGAGCTTGCAACACACCAAATGCCCTCTCAATATCCTTTCGGCATGCTTCTTGAGTTTTAGCACAGACGGATTGTTTCTTACTTTATGGGTTTCTAATGGTCTTCACAAATGTTGACCAAGAAGGATAGATACATTTGGCAAGATAATACCTCATAGTATAGTCATGTCCATTGACGGTGTAGTTACAAGTCGGATCATCTCCACTAACAAGCCGAGTAAAAAGATGTGATCATTGATATCATTGAGAGAACTCGGAAAACTAAACAAGCAGTGCCAAATTCACAAGTCCTCTAGAGCCCCAACTTCGAACACAATAGTAGGATCACGATGATTACCGGTGAACTGCCTGTGCCAATCTGCCGTGCAGTTCTTCCACCTCCAATGCACTCCAATGCAGTCGATCAAAACTTCCTAGCATGCCCGAACATCATCTTGCTTCATTCATCACCATTAACTTCTTCGTGTCTTCCTCATTGGAAGCTCGGAGATACTCGGGACCAAAATCCCGGATCATAACTTTGGCAAACACACGCACACATTTGAGCGTGGAATCTTCTCCAATGCGAAGATACTCATCGGTATATTCAGTCGGATTGCCATATGCTATCACTCACTGTCGTCGATATCTTTTGATATGAACAAAACCCAAGCAAACCGGCGTCATTCCTGTATTGAGTGAAAATTTGACAGTTTTGCTCGCAGGCTTTAACAATGCGAACAAATAGACATCTACGCATTCGATAATGCATATGGAAGAGGTGAGTCGGATGGTTTGTACCTCGGCGAAGTAATCTTTCAGGAGCAACGAATTGTCACGAGATCGGTTCTGCGGAATGCAAAGACGGTCTACATTCAATCCTCGGTGTTTTCTCTTCTCTCCGTTCTCTAGCTCTTGCACGAGATGCAACAAGAAGAGGTGCTCCACATCATTATCGAAAAGCATATCCTCTATGTCAGAATCATCCGACTCTGACTCCGACGAATTCCAATCCATCTAACAAAATAATATTCCTGAATCTAATATACAAATTGACCTTTTCCTAAAATTTAAACAGCCGAAATTCATGAAGTAATTTACCTTCCGGCGCTGCTTCTTTCCCACGGACGCTAATCCGCGCAGCCCGACTTCCCTAGCAATGGCCAGCCCTAGCGCCTCAGCAGCTGCGAGCATGAATCCGCTGCTCAAGGACACCTGGAGCAGCCTCTTCCGGACCGAACCGGGCCTCTGGCCGAGATCCACGATGGATCCATGGTGGCGGTGGCGGCCAAGCGCACGGAAGGACTTCACCACCCCCGAGCTCCCAAAGTGGTGGAAGATGCGGCGGGCGGTGGTGATGTTACTCGACGGCGTGTGGCGGAAGGGGGCGGACGGGGGCAATGGGAATCGACCGTGATATTCGGCGGCGGCGAAGGGAGGGCGCGATTGGGGGAACATGAAACTTGGCCACGGAAACCGAACATATGGGGCACTCGGGTTGAATATCCCGCTCCCCCGAAAACAATTCCGGGCCGAAGCATGTTCCTGGATCTGGTCGGGTCGTTTTTTTCGATCCGGACCCTAAAACGCAGTTATTTTCTGAGCCGGGGCGTTTTCCGGGATCCGCCAGAGATGCTCTAATCTCTCTCCACTCAGTTATCCCGGTACACCCTCCTCTATTCCGCCCAGCGGCGCAGGTCAGAAGGGTGGACCCGTTGCAATAGCATTTCGCTTGCTAAATGGTTTTGTTATTGGTGACAATGTAATTAGTGACTAATAATCACAAGTTTCTTGGAAACCAGGTGACTCACACTTTTGGGCTGGCCTAATGGCGACGAAGAAATTCTTCTTCCCATATGGTTCTTTTTCTATCAAGAATGGATCGGAGATACGGTTCTGGGAGGATAGGTGGCTAGGCTCTACCCCGCTCCGAGAACAGTATCCAGCTTTATACAACATTGTCATTGGACGTCACAAAAGCGATACGCTCGCTAAGGTGTTGGAGAATTTTCCTCCAAATGTGACGTTTAGAAGAGATCTTGTTGGTCCCCGTCTAGCATCTTGGAATGAATTGCTACAACGTCTGGCTTTGGTCAATCTGACGCAGGGGACTGATGAGTTTCGTTGGAATTTACACAAGAGTGATAAATTCACAGTGGGATCCATGTATAAAGTTTTAATCCAACCTGATGTGGCAGTAGATAATAATAAGAAACTCTGAAAGATGAAGATTCCACTAAAAAAACAAGGTTTTTGCGTGGTATCTTCGTCGATGGGTAATTCTTATTAAAGATAACCTTGCAAAACGCAATTTACATGGGAGTAAAAAGTGTGTCTTCTGTCACAAGGACGAGACTATAAATCACTTATTCTTTTGAGTGTAAATTTGCTAGTTCTATATGGTCAATCATACAGATAGGTTCTACCTTATACTCACCCAGAAGCATTGCTAATATTTTTGGCAACTGGCTGAATGGTGTGGATCATAGGTTTAAATAACTTATTAGGGTGGCAACGCTTGCCGTTATATGGTCGTTGTGGCTGTGTAGAAATGACAAGGTTTTTAATGATAAAAATTCTTCTCTAATGCAGGTTATCTACAGGAGTACAGCTACACTCCGTTCGTGGTCTCCGTTGCAACGTGTGGAGCATCGCGGCCTGTTTACGGAGGTGTGTACAAGACTGGATGATACGGCGAGAGACTTTTTATCCCAACATGGATGGCAGCATAATTTACGGATCAGCCCTCCACCACTTTAGGCGTTTTTACAATTTCTCATCGTGATATGTAATTTACCTTTTTTATTTACTTTCGTACTGCTGGATTTGAGACGGTTGTGTGCATCCTAATTTTGCAGAGTCCGGATGTAATGCTTAAAACTATTTAAGTAATAATAAATCTCCCTTTATCAAAAAAATTAGTGACAAATCCCGTTGCCGCACTGGCATACACGAGCGCCCGCGCGCGTTCGTGGACGCTGCTGCTGCACTGCAGACAGACGCGTTGAATGAAATGAACTACTAAAACGCATCAACACCGCCCGAGTGAGCAGAGGACAAGTCTCGAGAATCCATGGATATGCCGTGTGTGCGTACACAGGAGAACAGTCGAAAACAGACGCACAGTGTATGAACCGGACAGAGGAGAACATTCTTTTAGCGCACAGATTGATGAAAAGTTGTACACATACGTACTAAAACGCAGGCAGAACCTGCAGCACAAACCAGTGGTACCTCCAGCAATGTAGAAGCTCTCTGGCATTACATACATACACAATAGATACGCTCATACACAATCCGGTGGTTATGAATTCAGAAAAGTCGTGTACAACCGAACAATTTCGTTTATATAAAGAATTCTCACACTCCCAAGAAATCATTCGTAAAAGCTTCTCACAAGCAAAGCTAAGGAGCTCTCCCAACACTATATTTCATTTTTCTACATGCCTATATTACTGTGGAACGTAGCAACTAACTGCACTCACTTTTCTGATGTAATTCTGCAGGTTCAGAGATGTATTACGCTTACATCGACGAAACCACATATTTGATGTCAAACTGCTAGACTAACTATATCCATATGCAATCTCTAGGTGGCATGTTGCCTCCGATGCAAACCCCAAGAGGATTTGCTCCCATGTATTATCAGTTCTCGGGATTGCGACTCTGAAGTCCGACAAGCTATGACTACTGCACAGATCAAAGCTAGCTATTCACACAGATTGAATGGTCACACATCGTGGTCTGCAGAAGTCACACACAGAGAGCAGTGAGTCTCAGTACTTGAGAAGAAGTGAACAACTAAACTTTACAAAATTTATTGGTAACAAACCTGAATGATCAGACGATGTTATTGCCAGATTCTAGGTGCTGACCCTGTTGCTGCCGATCGCCACCGTTTTCACTTGCAGCGTTATTCCCAGATTCCGGATTCTGACCTTCGTTCACAGGTTGAGCCTGAGCCAACCGTTGGTTCCTCCTCCTAGATCTCCACCTCAAGTACTCCACTAGCAGTGAGTTCGTACTGATAGCAATCCCGAACCCAGTGAACGAGGAGAGTAGGACCGCAAGGACTGGGTTCACTCTTAACTGCAAGTTTTGTGATAGCATTAAGAGGTTTGACACGCACATTATCTGCATCAGATGTACTCAAGGAAGAAGTTTCATACCACGTTGTAAAAGATATGAGCAAACAGGATCACAATAGCAAATTGGAAGGAAGCGTAGGCCCATAGGTAGCTTTTGGTCACTACGTGAACGAAAAAGGAACATATTAGATGTTGACAAAAACTCCAATAAATAACAGATAAATAACTCTGAGCAAATTGGCACAACAGTTTTACTGCAGAAATACTGGAACTGAATGTATCACTATCGGCTTCTGTTATACATCTGAACTCATTACGCAATAGTGAAAACTACCAGAGTTTGGGTCTTCTGCCACATGGTAAACACTGAAAACCCTGTTTACTACTACTAGAATATCTAGTTGATGTTGTAAATGCTTCTCAAAATAGCTAAAAGGGCAAAAGACGTAATTACCCATAGTGGACGCTATCATGGAAGAAAGGAGGCCCAACACGCACGAGAAAGGTAACGAAATTGCTAGTGCACGTGACTGCAAATCAGTAACCTGTTCCAGTGAAAGAATAAATGTCATTATAATGAAACCAAATAAAAACTAAAAGGTGCAGTTGCATTCAAATGAACTGGTAAAGAAAGAAGCAAGGGAAAACAGACCAGAAGTTGTTCCAAGAAACAGAAGTAGGCAAGCATGCTAACCATCACCAAAATTGGAATGTCCTGCCAAAATCTGCTAGAGATTCAAGTGTCAGATTTTGCCGAGCATGCAAAATCATTGAACTATATGCTGTTCTCTAACTTCTAAGAGTGAACCAAGCACACATAAGAATGGAGAATTCATATAAAAATAAGTTGCTCCTGGCTGATTCACAAAGATGGGCACAGGAAGAACAGTCATACTTGCCTCCTAGTGATAAATATAAAATAACCTATTCTCTCAACTTCTCAAGTATCCTTACCTGTACTGTTGAGACGCTCTTTGCTGAGCACCATTTGCTAGTCGCCTGTTAATAGTTTGAGTTGGTATTCTTAACAAAGTCACAGGCAGATTCTGAACTTCTTGTCTGCAGACATCACATATCTTGTTTCCCTTGATGCTAAACCATTTGACAGCACAATCTTGGTGCGCAAGGGCAAGCTCTCCTTTGCAGCTGCACTCCATTTTAAGTGTTTCCCCTCCTTCATTGAGTTCAACTAGACAAATTCTGCAGACTGCTTCTTCTTCAGGAATATCTTCACCTCCATCTTCAGGAGCTGACAAAGGATGCACTTGAGCTGGTTTCTGAAGTAACTGATCAATGGAAATATCACAGTAAAACATACCGTCTACTGTTTCTTCAATGGCATCATTTGATGCGATTGTATCAGCTGGGACAGGTCGCGGAGTTGTTGGAATCACACGGATGACACCTAATGAATCTGCTCTCCTCAAACTCCTATTTTTGCGATTTCCTGGTACTGAAAGTGACCGCCTGATTTGTGCTTGAACTTCTGGTTGCTACCAACATCATAACACACATTTCAACAAAAAAGTTACCACCTTAGTAAAACTGCAAAAGTGTGAGGCCCCATTTTCCATCTGGCCCATGTAAAAGCTAAAATCTAGCATCTATCTGGATACAAGAAAAAATAGTTATATACTTACTGTTGTAGTTGGCTGGTTATCTAGCTGAATTCCGGAGGAGAAGCTTTATCTGAAGTCCCTACAGGTGTAACAGGCAAAGAATAGGTGCGTTTTGCGATAAGGAGTTGATGACCTTTCTGAAAGAGAAAGATCTTGGAGTTGGATTATCCTGAGACCCTTCCGATCCTGTCCCGGGAACTAGAAGGTTTGCCCGATCACCTTCTTGTGCTGAACTCCTTAACCTGAAACTCTGCTGGGGAATGGTGTTCTTGATAGATGATTTCGGTCTAGCTGAATTTGGTCTTGGCGGCAACCCAGCTCTTGTCGAACCGGGGCTGGTGGATATGTTAATTCTCGTTGAAGTAGGCATATGGTTATCCAAGGTCCTACGTGGTATTTGCAAAGAAAGGTTTGGCCTTCGTGAATTATTCCCCTGTGCACTTTGGGCATTGTCATTCTGGTTTGGTACCTACATGGTCAATCAAACAGTAGTGTCAACAACCCATGCTTAATAAGAATTTAATTGAGCTTGTAAAACTAACGAGGTAGGAAGAAGAGATAGGCATCAATCTTTCTATGTAAAATGTAAGGAGAACATGATGATTCTTTAGCTCATAGATTTCATCTTAGCTTCTAAACACATGTAGTAGCACCATCAGATGCACTCAGTGATGTATGTAATGTACCACCCTCATCCACATAGTCTAGAAACTCTAAATTCACAAATTGCCAAAAAATATCCAATGAGTGCACAGCACCATGAGTCCATGCGTGAGTCCATGAGGACCATGACTTCTAGTAAAATAGTAAATACCTAACTGGCTGGTCATACAAAACAATCACAGTAAGCTACATCAGCACACATACAGCAAGACTCTGAATACAGTAAATTCTTTCAAAAAAAGGCCAAGAAACCCCATACTAGATGCTACTGCTACAATTTTAGCTCATGTTAGGACAGTGACAGACATGGAAACCAAGGTAGGCAGAAATGTACAGTCTGACACAATTGAGGAAAGCCACCCAGGCGATGGAAGAAAACCAAGGAAAAAAATCCACCATTGGGTAGTCTGATCGGAGTTTCTTACGAATGAAAAACGCAGAAAAGCACCAGATTCACCGAGCTGAACCACGATTCGCTACCAGAGCTCGTATCTTTCGTGCCCAAGAACAAATTAAGGTCCACCGAGGCACGCAGAAACGATTTAGCAGACAGGGAATGGAGTCGCCTTTCCAAGGTTATATTAGCTTCTACACTTCATCAAGGTCATATTAGCTTCCACACACATAGAGTAGGACCATCAGATGTACTCCCTCAGTGATGTATGTACTATCCTCGTCCAGACGTCCACCATCAGATGTACTCCAAATTTACACAGTGACAAGAACGAGGATTCGAGGAGTGTAACAAACTAACAACACCATCGCCATGACTCATGAGTCGACGAGGACCATGGTTTGTATTCCGTAGTAAATATCTATCGGACTGATCACTGCCAAAGTGCCAATGCTAGTGAAAAAATTATAGCTGGTCTTTCATTCCTAAATCAGCAATGTATGCAACTACCTATGCAAAATAATCACAGAAGTAGCTGCATCGGCACACATAGAGTGAATTCTTGCGAATAAAGTGGCCAGGAAATCCCATACTAGATGCTACTGCTACGATTTTAGGCTTGTGTAGCTCATGTTAGGACAGTGACAGAAATGGAACTCAACTACTCAAGGTAGGCAGACATGAACGTGTGGGTTATCACGATTGAGGAAAGCCACCATGGCAACGGAAATAGAACAAATCTTCCCGCAGCAATCGCAGTTTTTAAGTAAAATTATAAATAAGGAAACACACAGAAATGAAAAATCAAAGAAGCACACCGAGATTCGCCGAGTTGAACCGCGATTCAGTACTACCGAAGCTCGCATCTTTCGAGCAGGAGAACAAAATTAAGCGCCGAATCTAACCGGAGCACGCGGAAACAATTTAGCAGACAGGGAAATCGACTCGCCGTCCCAGCACGGACGCATGCAACCAGCACAGCGCCGCAAGAATTTACGCGGAAAATAAGCATGAGTAGTACTCGGGTGGACAAAGAACAGTAGGAGGAGTGGTTGCAGGCGGGATCTCACCGCGCGATCGCCGGAGGCCGGCGGTGGCCCCGCGGAGCCGTCCATGGGCGGGCGAATCGATGCTCTGGGAGGCAGCGAGGATTCGGGGCGAGCGAGGGAGAAAGAGAGGGGCAGGTAGTGCTAGAACGCTGGTGTTGGCGTTGCGCCGTTGGGCAGCACTGAAAGAGGAAGACTGGCCGGAAATTTGGGTGGCACTTGTCATTTTAGCCCCTGCGTTTAATAGTCATGTCACTGTGCTCTGTGTAGATCCTTGCGTCAAGGAGATGGAGTAGAAAATTGGCACCACCACGACTCCCAAGTTTCAGCAAGTGCTAAATAGATATTCTTACTAGCCACCCAAGCAACTTTAAGGCTTAGTTCGCCAGGGAAGTATATTTTAAATCCAAGTACCCGAAAACCACAATATTCCTATACCTAGCGAACCAATACTTCAGTATTGGAACAATAGGTCCAACCCTCTTTCTCATATACTTCAAAAATAGTGCAGTTTTCTAAAAATTGAAATACATAAAACATTTTTTTGGCTAAAGCCAATCACCTCAATGTATTTAATACTTCATTATCTATGGAAACTGAAATACTTCAAAAATGCGGAGCTCCCAAATGGGCCTAACTTAGTTCTCAACTAGTGTTAGTATTTCTTCAGAAAACAATTGCTATAATCACATGCTGTCAAGGAAGAGCTACATTGATTATACAATTGAGACTGTGCTGACAAGGATTGGTGGACATGGGTCCATGTGAATCCTAATAAATAGTAAAATAAAAAGGTACGTCATAAATCATGTGTGTAGAGAATGTATGCATGTATGTGCATGTCAAGTTTGGAAATAAAATACAGGAGTACCTAACTTGTGCAGAAAAATAGTGTCCAAGAAATAATACAATGGCCCAGATTTTGGTCTACAAAAAATATAAAGTTTCATCGTCTTTCTTTGTGTGTAGGCTGCATATGACTGTATTTTTGAAAATTTGGACGGGTAAGTATCAAGACAATATGTAATTGTGTGATTTATTTCGATTTTTTGAAACTTTGAAGTATGATTTGTGAAATTTCTTGACATTTGGGCTCACCGGGTATTTTCACCCGAATGTACGCTTTTCTAAGGCACACAATGTGCGCTGCATCATACATTTTTCTACATTATTCTCTAGCACACTAGCTAGGCGCCTAGGCCCTAGTGGTGCTGAGAGTCACGCATGGGTTGGTACGAAGCAAAGCACGCTGAACGGTTCCTCTCAACTCTCAAGCTGATCTTATTATTCTAGTCATGAAAATTTTGAAACCAACAAAAAAAGCAAGGAGGAGGGGACATACATAAAGGCTACAGAACGAAATTGCCGTTCTTATCCTTCCTTTTGTCGAAAACGACCCTCGTACCGGTCTCCGTATAAAAGAGTGCGGGCAAAAAGAAACGGCTGATTTTTCCACGTCCGCGGCCACGGGCGCCGGAGAAATCCTGGGACGAGCTCCGGAACTTTGGAGCTAGCCGATTGACCTGCGTGCGTGAACCGCGTCCGTGCACCGATCTCGCGGCTGGCGAGGACGGGAGGCGGCGGTTCGCGGTGGACCGCGCCTAGCGAGCGGTGGGCGGTGCGGGTAGGCGCGCGTTAGTTGGGTCTGAGTCTGAAACGCACGGGTAGAGGACGAGAGGCGGACGTGGGTTCAAACATGGCGGCGCTTTCCGCACGTATACCCATGCGATGGGTACAGTTTCTCTTTGTCTTTTTTTTTGAACAGGGGCGGTCCCTAAAAGCTTGTATTCATAGCAGTGGCAAAGTACACAGAGGACCAAAACAAATTAGAAATTACAACCCAGTCCTTACATTTAACATCGAGGACCCTAGAATTATTTTGAGGAACGCAATTGGGTCTGGCTCCATCCCCACCGCATTGGAAAAGCTCAGCACAGACAGGAACACCACCGCCGGGGACGAACCACTTGGAGATGGGCACCGGGAGCCAGCTGCACCAGAGCCAAAGGGCCTCCGCAATGGCACAACGGCCTGGAGGTTGATATAAATCATCTGTTGCCAGCCGGAGGATGCCGTAGCCGATGAAGAAGAGGTGGAGGGGTTGCCCTTCAACCATCAGAGATGGCAGCCGACGACGTACCGCCATGGATGACCTCCAAGGAGCAGCTTCCGTGCTTCCCTGGTGCAGAACCAACCGCAAGCGAACAAGAGCTTGGGGATCCCCTCTTCCGCCGCCACCGAGACGAGTAACAGGGGAATCACCCAGGTCGTTGCTGCCGTCGCTGGATCCACGATTACCGAGCTTTATGAAAGAGGTCGCCGAAGAAACGAAACCAGCCGCCGCCTTCAGCCACTGGAGCTTGACGGACTGCCTCACCTCCACCGCCGTACGCCAGAAGCCGCTCGTAAGCTCCGGCGACAGAAACCCCACAACGCCATCCTCAGATCTTCCAACGCAGTCACCGCACCATCTCCTCCCCTCGCCTCCACGGCCGGCCGGAGAAGAACCAACAGCACCACATCTCAGATGCAAGAGATAGCCAAGACCCAGAAGGCCACAACACACAGCAGATGCATAGAAAGGAGCTTCGAAGCCCTCCCTCCCCTCGCCACCGAGGCCGGCCAGAGGAAGACGCCTCTTACCTTCTGCAGCACCAAGGTTGTCGCCACGCCAGCGAGGTGCAGGGATCGACTCGTCCATCCACTCCCTCTCCTCGCCACCAAGGCCGGCCAGAGAGAGTTCCCGAGCAGCTCGACTCCACAGCAGCGAGCAGCAGCCACGAGATACAGCCTTATTGAAGGAGGCGGCAGAACTCTCCAACGTGCCTAGCTCGAACCTCACGAGCAACAACACGATGAAGAAGAACCCTAGAAGGCACCAGATCTGGCTGGATAGATCCAACACCCCGCTCCTAACTACGGGCCTCAAGCCCAAGTCTGGCAAACAGCCAAGACACCTACTTCTACCCTGTACAAGTCAAGCTGCCCGACCATCTCTCCTCCAAGCGGCAGCGCCGCCGGAGTTGAGGCAGAGGGGAGCTCGGGAGCAAGCAGAGACTCTCAACGAGAGGGAGAGGCAGAGACTCTTTGTCGACGATGTATACAAGATGGATGCTAGTACAACCTCCGATCCATATTAATGGACTCAACTTTATCTAGATACGGATGTATCTAGTTAAGTGTTTAGACTAGATGCATCCGTATCTAGAAAATGTTGAGACCATTAATATGGATCGGAGGGAGTATTATAGTATTTTTTTTTTTGGATTACAGTATCATCTCATCTAAAAAAAATTTATTGTAGTATCATCGTCACACGGTTCCATCCATCGGAATCATTAGTGTTAATTTGATTCTCTCTCAAGTTTAATACTCCCTCCGTTCCAAATTACTTGTCTCAACTTTGTCCAAATTTACATGTATCTAGACATATTTTAGTGTGGAGATACATCCAAATTTAGACAAAGTTGAGACAAGTAATTTGGAACGGAGGGAGTACTAGTAATAGTATTGTATTGTAGTAAGCTTGGTCTAATCGCCAGGTTAATTACATTGTGGAGTCTGACACTCTGACTCGCTCGATCAGTCTCAACGATGGATGTCGCTCGCGGCGCATATGCATGCTTATAGTTATTTGCAATGACCGTCCCAAATCAAATGGTCGACGCACGAATCGGATTAACAACAGGGTAGGAAGATGCGATCGCGAGAGAGCAGCGAGCGAGAGTGACGACCGTTGGACGGGTCGGTTTGGTGTGATCTACCGCTTTGAATTCTGACGCTCACTTTCGACGACGACGCTGACCGGTAAAGCAATGTAACGCAGTGACACGCATGCATGAACGAGACACCTTCATTTTTTTTCCTTTGTATAATAAAATGTTGTTGATAGCTACCATTATTTAATTAATCCGGAATCGATCACGCGGTTGATCGCTTGATGCATCATCAGGGTTTTCTGGAACCTGACGCCAGAGCGATTGCCTCATCAGCAGTTGTATCGATCGATCTCCATGTGGCGCCACCCGATTGATCGTCGACAAAAGTGTACATTTCTTAGCTTCTAAACAATCCGTTCTTAGTAGTATATACAGTATGTGCAACACGAGTGAGTGTATATGTGTATGTGTTACGTACTAGCATAGCAGGCCAGCGGCGATAGACTAATTAACTAATTAACTAACATATCGTCTTTGAGCCTGCACCAGCACGGCTGGGAACGGGGAGAAACCCGCGCCGAATCCAACCCAGCCCATCAAGTAAATCATCTGGCGCCCACACCAAACCACACCACTAATTACTTTCTAGCACCCAATCCGCACCAAACCGCAGCACACTTGCCTCCAAACCGCACCACCCCACTCGCTCCTTGCGGGTTGAAACCAAATCAAAACCACGGGACCAAACCAAATAACAGTCCGGATTCTATTTTTGCAGCTGGAGCAGATATCATGCATTGATCGTAGCAGAACTACACAAGCTGCGTGCTCTTTCTGTGTGTCACCAATCGGCATCTTGGCGCAGTGCGACATGTGGAAGTGGAACATAGCGGCCTAGACGCCGGCCGGCAGCAGTTGTAACTCGCCGCCGACCAGCTCCGCCATGATGAAGCCCGGCGACCACGCGTCCGTGAGCGCGCCATGGTCCGGCTTAACCAGGATCACCTCTGGCGCGCTGTGTAGCTTTATGCCGGCCTGGTTGTGCGGCGGTGGGTCGGACGCCGAGATGGCCATGCCGAAGTCGCCGATCGTGAGGATGAAGACGCAGGGCGGCAGGGGAATCGGAGCCTGCCGGCGGTTTAGGCGCGTAAAGAGCGAATGACGTTGCCGGACGGGAGTTCAAGCGTGTGACGCGCAGCCGTCGGCGAGGAGGTAGGAGACGCACGGCGTCACCATGAATGCCGCGACGGGCTCGGGGACGGACAACGAACCGCGGCGGGTGACCCAGGGCTCCGCCAGGTCCAAGTAGGAGGCCGCCACACCCACCCCGTCGCGCACGCCAGCGCCGCTGCCTGCCACCTTGCTGCCGCCGGGGCACTGGCCCGTGAGGAGCTCCAGGAGGCCACTCCAAACGCGTACACGTCGCCATTCTGCGACGCCCACGGCCGCGACAGGGGCGCCTCAGGCTGTCAGGCGCGCGGTAACCCGCCGAGCTCGACGACGAGTCACACAGCTGCGCCAGCCAGCAGTTTGCCTGCGCCTCGCCGGACCGGTCGAGGAGGATGTTCGTACTCTTGATGCTGCCGTGCGTGAGCTTCGGCGTCATCGTGCCGCCGCCCCGCCGGCGGCTCGCGTGGTGGATGAAGGACAGGTCGCGCGCGGCGCCGCCTGTGGCGGAGACGGCGTCGATTAGTACTACGGTGGAGACGACGTCGATGCAGGGCAATGGCCGCCCGTCGCTAGGCTGGTAGAAAGGTAGCAGTACGGCGCCATGGAGAAGACTAGATCAGAACGGACGAGATTCAGGGGATCGCGTGCGTGGAGACCCCGAACGGCTCATGCGGGCTGAGACCGTGGGTTCAGCCCGTTTCTGATTTTGGGGTTGACTCCCCAAACCGCACCGCTCCACTCCGATTTGCTGGTCAGACCGCACCGCTCCAGTTCGTTTCCTCGTAGCACCCGTTTCAACCCGACCCGAGCAGTACCAAAGCAATATCCACACCAAAATACCCGTGTGCACCCGCACCATTCTCAGGGTGAAGCACATATACGTCTTCCCGGAGAATGGATTGCAGTTTCGTAGGCACACTTTTGTTGGTAAACACTCGATGCTTCCTGGCTAGCTCGGAGCTGGAAAGCAAGGTAGGCATCGTTAGAAACTTAACTGTTTTTTTATTTTTAAAAAGTGGAAACTTAGGATGACTCCAACGGGGCGACGCATCGAGTCCGCGCGCCTCCGTTCCTGTCCGCGGGGGCAAAAAACACGGCCCAACGGGGCGACGCAAACGGACTGGTCCGCCGCGACGCATTCCTGGCCCAAATTTGGGTCACCGATGCGTCGGGCCCGGACGCGAGCGGACCGTTCCTGCATCCTCCCCGTGTCCGCCCTGGCCCCGCGTGTCATCGACCCCAACGGCCACCTACCCGTAATAACTGTGGGCGGTGGAGCTGTATAAATCGCCCCGGCCGGCCAAACCCTAGGGCACAAACCCTAGCACTCCTCCCCAATCGCGCCGGCCGGCCAAACCCTAGCCACGGCGGCCACCATCTCCAAGCTCAGATCCACGCGTCGGAATGGATCCGTCGCCGCCGCCGCCGCCGCAGCATCTGGTGGACGAGGCCGAGCGAGCGCGTATGAGCGCGCGCGGGCGCTATCGCGGCAGCTTCTCGCGTCGGATGGCGACCAGCCCGGCATGGGCCGGCATGATTCCCCAGCCGTCGCGTCCGCGCCTGACGGACGCCCAGAGGAGTGCGGTGGAGGCGGCTTTCGCGGACTGCGCCGACAGCGACGAAGAAGAGTACGTCGCCGGTGTCGCGGCGGCTGCTGTCGCGGCGGCCGGTGTCGCGGGGGATGGCGCGCCGCCGGAGCCTCCCATTGGCGTGGGCGGCCCTGCTCACATCACCGAGGAGGAGGCGGTGGATGCAGCCCACATGCAGCTGAACGCGCAGAGGGCGGCCGCGTTCATGTCCGCCGCGCGCGCCTGTGCCGACGCTGCGGTGGAGGAGGAGATGAAGCAGATGCGCCGCGCCGAAGAGTCCAAGAAGCGCGCGGCGAGGCGCAAACGGCACCGGGAGGCCTTGGCGGCGGCCGAGGCCGCGAAAGGAGCAGGCAGCTCCGCCTGATGTCAGCTCCTCCGCGAAAGGAGCCGAGGCCGTGGCCGCCTATGTGCGGTTCATTTTCCACTAATACCGGCGTCCGCTACGTGTTTCGTAGCTACAAAATGATCAAAGAAGATTGAGTCAGCCAGGCCTGGCTGGCCATGGGCGCGATGTAGGAAGAGCCAGCAAGTCCGTTGCAGAACGGGCATGCTGCGTGACGTTCCTCAAGGCCGCAGCCCCTCTTTGATCTTCCCCCTTGCCGGCCGGTGGTCGGTTATTAATTTCCTTCAAGTTTAGGTTTAGGTTTTAGGGTTTAATGTTAGGAGAAGGTCCTAGATTTAACTATGTAATTTTCAGTTTCTAAATTTAATCCTAGTATTAAAAAAAAAGTTTAGGAAATAAAAGTGGCAAGCGGACTCAATGCGTCGTCCCCGTTGGGGGCACTGGCCAGAAAGGGGCGGACATGGGCCGGACGCGCGTCCGTTCCCCGATCCAAACGAACAAAACGCGGACCGAACGCGCGTCTGTTTGGGTCGCCCCGTTGGAGTCATCCTTAAGGTTTTTTTTTAGGGAGAAACTTAAGTGCTTTAAGAATGATGATAATGATGATCAGAAGACGATGTGTCAAATTAGGAGGCTCAGATCTCCTTTTCGTCGGCCCCCGACAGCGATCGATCGGGGCACCGCGTCCGCGTGTCCACTGCCAAATGTAAAATACGGCGGGAAATGCGTCGCGGGACTCTAGCTTTTCCAACTCAAAGCAAGACGTAGTTATCACGATCAGGGGTGCTTACTTTTTTTTGATCCCAAACAGTGACTTGCAAGCAATGGAGGCCATTTGCCAAGTTGCGCTGATGGATGCACGTTTCGATGATGCCTCGCAGTCGCAGTACAGAATATTTCACTCACTCTGCTCGATCGCCTTACAGTTAATATTCCGTTTCCGTAGCTAAGCACGTGGTTGCCTTCGCAGTGATAGCCCCAGTGTCCGAACTCCGAAACGAAGTAAAGCTCCAAGGTCTACATTCAGATTTCAGAGGGCTATGTTCTTCAGTCACATGGCCAAGTGCATGAGAGGACTACATCCCCAAATCCGGCTTAATTTCGTAGCACGATCTTTATATATACCTCTGCCTGTTTGCCGCTTCATGTGACGATCGACCAGATTGCATGCAGCCGGACGTGGTGCCAAGATCGGTGGCCTTATATTTCCTCATCCGTGTCAGTGACCAAGCCCAAGACGATCGTTTGGATTCGTGCTCTGCTTGTGTGGAGATATTGCAGTATATATGGCTTATCCGGAGACCCCGAGTCGTCGTCGTCAGCAACTTGTCGCTTCATTCAATTCCTGTCGTGGATGCGTACGTATCTACTCTAGACTGTTATTGGTCCAGACGTCGTTCATAGATTGATACATGCTCCCTGAAGAAGCATGATGGATTAGTCGGACCGGTCGTTGCAGACCGGTATCAGGTTCCTTTCTATTCTGATGAAAACTTATGAACCCCGTGAATCTTTTTTTTTTTAGATCGTGAAAAAAAAAGACTTGTGTAAACGTCAGAGCAGGTGCATTTTGTTCGATGGCAAATTCAACCCGGGTTCCATTTCCAGATTTTCCCATTCCCATCCGGGAGGGGCCGCCTGAAGCGAGACACTTCATGAGCCGCTTTGGAGCAGCCCAGTAGAGAAATTAGAGCGTATTTTTCCAACTTTGTTTTTTTTTAAGTCGGAGAACTTTTTCAAATCTGAAATTTTAATTTTTATAAATTTGAACAGTTTTTGAATATGAACAAAATTTTCAATCTGAATAATTTTTGAAAAATATAAATTTTAAATTTGAACAATTTCTGAAGATGAACAAATTTTAAATTTGAACAATTTTATAATATTAAAAAATAATTTAATCAATTTTGGTGTATGAACAAATTTTGAATTAGAACAATTTTTGAATATGAACAAATTTTGAATTTAAACAATTTTCGAGTATGAACAAATTATGGATTAGAACAATTTTCGAATATGAACAAATTTAAAATTTGTTCAGTTTTAAAATTTGAACAATTTATTAATATGAAACAAGTTTCGAATTTATACAGTTTTCGAATATAAACAAATGTTGAATTTTAACGATTTTTGAATCTAAACTAATTTTAAATTTGAACGATTTCAAATCTAAAAAAAGATTTCAGTTCTATATTTTTTTTATATCAAAACATTTTTAAAATCATAAAAAGTTAAAAAATAAAAATGAGAAAAGAAATGAAATAAAAAATAAAATGAAAAGAAAAGAAAAAAGAAGCAGACGAAAAGAGAAGAAACAGAGAAGAAAAAACGCCAGATGGCCCAGGCCATCAACTACGTACTTCAAGCGGCGCGCGCGAATACCACCGCTAATGAGCGATATATATCATTCAAGGAACGCCCAGCAGGCGGCGCCATTGGTCTCGGCCGCCTGAAGCATGTGGTTTCATGGGTGTCTGGAGCGGCCTAATAAAAAAATAGTGATTTTTTTCCTTCTGCATTTGTCTAATCTGTTTTTAAATCTGAACATTTTTAAATATGTATGTTTTATAAAATCTGAATGCTTTTCAAAGAACAAATTTGAACAAATTTTAAATCTGAACATTTTTTGAATTTTTTTTTTCAAAATCATAAATTTCACATCTGTTTGTTTTTCAAATCTGAACGCTTTTCGAATGTGAAAATATTTCAAATTTGAACAATTTTTTGAATCTGAATTTTTAAATCTAAACATTTGCAAATCTATTTTTTAAATTTGAGCATTTTTTAAGAAAAACAGAAAACATAAAAGAAACGAAAAAATGAAAGAAAAGTAAAAACGAAAATAAAAAAGAAAACTGAAAAGAAAAGAAGTAAAGAGAAAAATTAGGATTTGCCATCATTCAGCTTCCCAATCCATCCGCAGCGCTCGTCAGACTCACTTGCTAGCTCACCCACTGGGCCGCGTGTGGTTCCCAGGAAACCCAACCAAGAATCTCGGGATTTCTATGGGCTGCGGCCCGCGGGACGCATAGGCTCAGCCGCACCCAGCATGGGCTGAAATGAAGAGGAGATTAAAAACACTCGTGTCGCGCACACGCTCTCTGCACCGCGGCAATTTTTTTTTAAAATAATTCACTAAATTAATTAAATTCCGGAAATAATACGCGTTTTTATTTTTTTCAAAACTAGGATCCAGTCGGTCGCGGCGAAACCGACAGGACCTAGTCGGTCACGACGAATCCGACAGGACCCTAATCGGTCACGTCGAAAGACACACCACTAGTCGTCTTTACCAGTGGCGTGTATACGTGAGACACGCCACTAGTCGTCTTCGACGTGACCGATTAGGGTCCTGTCGGCTTCGTCGTGACCGACTAGGTCCTGTCGGTTTCGCCGCGACCGATTGGGTAATATTTTTGAAAAAAAATAAAAACGCGTATTATTTTCGGAATTAAATAATTTTCGTGTATTATTTAAAAAAAATAGCTGCACCGCGACGAACATCGACGATGGCATTCCCTGAAGAAGAAAAAAAACAAGGACAATGGCACAAAAAGCGAGGGCAACAGGGTTGAGCCTGGCTCGGCCGGCGTAAGAGGCGGGCGGTGCCGGCCGGGACCCGTGCGCACGTACGTGCAGCCGGAGAGTCGGCCGTCGGCGGCGGCACCGGCTCCGCACAGCGTTCAGCAGTGGCGTGCCGTGCTGTGACGCTACGATGCACAATGATTCGCGGTCAGATGCCTGCATAGCCTAGCACTCTGTACGTACCGGCATACCGCAATATGTGTGTGTGTGTGTGAATGTGGTGCAAAACTGCAAATGCAATATTTACTGACGATCGATTCGCTAATTTCATTTCAGATTTTTTTGGGTACGGACCAGTTCGGATTCTCCTTTAATTGGTCGATCTAGCTAGATTAACTATTGGTTCCCCAACAACCCATACATGCTTCTTTTTGCCTTTCCTTTTTAGAGTGCATTACCTACAGCTAGGATGATCGAAGTACTCCCTTCGTTCTAAATTAGTTGACTTTGATTCGTGCAAATATGGATGTGTCTATACTTATTTAGTGTCTAAATACATCTACTTTTAGACAAATGTGAGTCAAGTAAATTGGAACAGAGGGAGTAGTAGATAGCTCACTGTGCGAACCACCGCTCCCACTATGCCGGGGTCAAACGCTAGGCGTAGAACGAGCCGCGTCCCGTCCCACAGGCATGGATGCCCACAGTAACAGCGTCCAAGGCCAGGTAGTGCTTCACTGCTTTGCATTGCGTGCAGTAAACTAGTCTACGGATGGCGCCAAAGCATGGGCTAGTAAGTGCATCCATCGACATTGATTCGCTTGCTCGATCGATCCATCGGACATGCACATGCACGTACTGCCCCGTACGCGGGACGCGGCTTGCCTGCGGCCTCCCCATGCGACCATCCGTGCGGCCGTGTACGTGGCGTCAATCCGACGCTTCCCTTTATTTCCCGTCCCCGAGCGTGATTTCTGTTGGGATTTTCTTTGGAGGGAATACAGGGAAGTACGGTGCAGAATCGGTTATACTAGGTGGCTTCCCTCAATCGCCGGTGGCCGGCTTGCCGCCATGATCTCGTGCTCAATGTCTTGATCCGTTCCGTGCTTTACCTACTGCGGGGACTCCAGGAAGCTTGGCCTGCCGGAGGCTGCCGTTGCCGGACGAAGACATCGCCGTCGGAGGCAGCTAATTCAAGTCCCGTCCTCTTCCGTGCAGAGCTCCTCGCCGATTTGGTACTCAGCCTGCTCGTCGCCACGATGCTCCTCGTCCATGTGGACATCTGCTTCGACGATGTTCTTCATGGTAGCTGCCTCCGTCGGGCGTCGGTGAAGAAAAGGCCTAGGAAACTAGCAACAAGCTGGCCAGAATCGCATGCAGGCGATGGAGTTCGGCGAGGAAGCACAAGTTTGGGACCCATCCGGCCGGCCGGCGTGCGCTTCCAACTCAGTTGCCTCGGGCCGGCGTGCGCGCGTCGTCCAACTCCCAATCCGTGGAGCCAATTCCGCAACAGAGCCGAGCCGTCCGGCCGGCCGATCGGTGACCGAAGTACCGAGCTGAGACCTAAAACGTAACTGAGACACGGGCAGCCTTCCTCTGCCTCGGGGAACCTCGGTGGCGGTCTGGCAGACGGTGTGGTCATGTCGCCGGCGTACGACGACATGGCTATAGGAGCACGAGGAGTACTGTTTCCAACTGCAAAATACGAACGAGATGCTTAATTAGCGGAAGCGCTGGATGGACGCCACGTACACAGCCGCACGGATGGTCGCATGGGGAGGCCGCAGGCAAGCCGCGTCCCCGTACGCGTACTCCACGCGATGGATCCCCCGACCATTACTGTCCGAGATCCCTGCCGTACGTCCCGCGCGACGCGGATCTCGATCATAAATTGCCTGCTCCGCGAGCTCTCCTGGCGCCACATCCACCGCCGCACGAGGCCGCGCCGGGGTGCGTACGAGAGTCCTGGGCAGATATTATACGCGGCTGCCCGTGGCACGCGCGCCTTCGGGTAATGTAGCACAGTACACGCGGTGCACAGTGCTCGCACGGCCGCACGGGGAGATCCGGCGCCCGGGCACGGTGGCGCTTCTCGTTCGTTGCCGGCAGGCACCAACCAGCAGTACAGTGCCCAGATCTGGTTAAATGCGCCCGCCCGTGCGCGCCGAGGCGTACTCGGAAGGACGCGACGACGAGGTGTGGAGCCGGCCAGGCCGGGTAGCCAGCTATAGCTGGCCGGGTGCGTTGAACCGCAGCAGGGGACGGACGTAGGATAGGATGGATGGCAATGTTCCTCCTCCCGCGTCCTGCGAGCTCCGGGCCCGGGGCCCTTCCCTCCTTGGTTTCTTGCGACGCTGTGTTGCGTGCACGGCCAGAGCTAGGCGGACGGACGCGCCGAGCTAATACTGATCGGCGCCATACCCTGCCGGCATCGGCATGCCCTACGTTCCCCCCGGCTGGCTGTCTCGGTCCGTACGTATGGACGTGCCGACGTGGTTGAGGGCCATGGCCTTGGTTGGATCTATGTGTGCAAGCGGGGTGGAAACAACAGCACACTCTCGACTCTCGTCACTCACTCATTCACGCTCCACGCGTTTGTCTAGTCTATCTAGTCCATGGATCTCCCCGGGCCCGGAGAGATGCCGCCGGGCTCAATTCTAGCTAGAATATCATGAGAGGAATCTTTAATCTAGGAGTTGTGCCATTTACCGGTTCCATCATGCTGTCAGCGACACCCGGTGATTGTGCTGATTGATCGATTGATGCCAACGGTCGCAGGATTGCCAGATGCGACGTGGATGTACGGTACCTAGCTACTAGTACATCATGACTAGCACTCTTTTGTTTGGTTTGCATGAAGATTTTTTTTTAACCTCAAGAACTGGAGTAGAGTTTAACACTTTCACTGTACATTTTTTTGTCTCCAGGTAAGCAATGAGCTTCCCCTCTCCTGCAGATTAATTACAGCCAAACGCGCGCACGTAAATGGACATGATCGAAATGGGCGTGTAGAGCCCAGCTACGTGGGAAAAGAAATATAGTCAGGTCATCAGTAATTAAAGACCTATCTAGCTCGCTGTTGTCTAGTTTCTCCAAGTTGCTTGGTGCTGTTCAGTTTCTCCAACCACCGTCAATCATTGGTACTGTCACCAGTTCGTCGACTTGATCACCAGTTCGTAGATTGGAGTATATTTCCCACTAGATCATCCGCGGCACGTAGTACGTACGTACGGCTTGCCTCGATCTATTGACGTTAGCATTGGCATCGAGCTCAGCTGTGCGTGTGTGAACCGTCGCGCGCACGCTTGGTGTACGTAGGTACGTAGCTTGGTCCTCCAGGATAGGCCGGGCTAGCCGGCCGGCCACGACCAACCAAGTAGCTGGGCACCGAATTGCATGCATGCCCGCTCGCTAGCTCGTTGCATCGCCCAGCTCGAAGAGTTGATCACAGTTGCTGGTGGGCTTAACCTGACGCGCCTTGACAGACGTCTTGACCTGACAACAGATAGTTCACTTGGATGCAGAAAGCCGCCCTGTGCGCTGGTTTCCAGCGCTTGATCTGTCCGTCGGTGGGAGGGCCGGCCGGCGGCTGCCTTCTCGTCGATGTTAGCGGTCCAAAGGTCAGCCCACGCTCGGCCAGCGTATTGGGAGGCCCAAGGCATCTCTCTGCCCCAAAACCCGGGCTGAAGGGAGAGGTTTGCCCAGCCTTATAAGCTGGTGTCGGTCTCCCTCAACTGGCGAGGTGGGACTAAACCCCGGCGCGTCCCAACGGTTCGTCCCCAGCCGTGCCGTCCGTTCGAGTGTTGACAATCGGACGCCAACGTTGCCTGCATGCTGCGCCGACACGGCCCCGTACGTCCGTGCGAGCGCGCGTACGAGCGAGTACGACAGGTGGTGGCGCCAGACCGGCGCGCGTACGACCGACTAGCCGCCCTGCTGCACCAGGCCAGCTAGCTCCCAATAGAGCAACGAAGGGACGTCGCAACAGCACTACACGGCCGGGCCCCGACCCTGCTCTGCGTCGTCTGGATTTTTTTACAAATATAGCCCCTTGTCCAACGTAATTGTCAAAATTGGCCCCTCTGAATTTTATTGTCAAAAGTGGCCTTGGCGGGAAGACAACAAAGCGACACGTGTCCTCCCGCCATTCCAGATGGAGGGAAGTCTCTTCCCGCCATACCAAGTGGTGGAAAGTCTCCTCCCGCCGTACCAAATGGCGGGAAGCCCCTTGGCATTGAGCACCAGTCCGCGTCTCGTCATGCTGACCCCACCACCTCCCGCCACTCCATCCGGCGGAATGTGCCACGTGTCGCCGCAGGAGACTTCCCGCCATTCCAGATGGCGGGAGGACACCTGTCGCTTCCCTGTCTTCCCACCAGGGCCATTTTTGACAAAAAAAAATCAGAGGAGGCTATTTTTAGCAATTGCATTGGGCAAGGGGCTATATTTGTAAAAAAACAGATCGTCTGCAGTTCTGCAAATTGTTTTCCCAAAGATGATATGATGATGGGAAGAAAGACTGCCACTGCCCCCAAAATATACCATGGTGGACATGGGTGCACATGGATCTGAATTTCAAGTCATTTCAAAAATATTGTTCCAAACTTTCATAACTATTTGAAATAACTCATCATGTATATACATATTGTTTTCATACTTACTAGTGCACAATTTAAAGAAAAAAAGATTTTTTTTTAGAATAACAGGGACTCGCCCCGGATCCATTTATATATAAACGAAACCATTGCGTTCATACATGAAAGTAAAGAACAGAAAAATAAAGCCCACAAAATAGCAGGGTTCACGAGGTCTATTTCCGCACGCAGGCAGAAGGCAGCAAAACACACTGCCAAAAGTAAAGTAAATCAAAACAGCAGCGGGAAACATCTGGTAGAAGACCAAAACGCAACTGCTAGCAGAAAGATAGCATCCCCAGCCTTCTTCATCTTTATAGCAGATAAGAAGTGAAGAGAAGCACCAGGAGAAGTCTCAAAACGAGCCTCCTAATCCGTGGCGACGTGGACGGCATCCGCTTCTTCAGGATGATCATGCAGGTATCTCACCGAAGCCCTGCCGCCATGCGTCTTCCCCATGGTCGAGTTCCAGGTAGAAGTCCATCCAAAAGAGATGCATCTCAGCCCGGCTCCAGCTCCAGCGGGGATTGCAGTCTCCTTCTCAGCAGCGCCACGAAGCTGTCGACTAGCTCCCAGTCGCTGTCCTTGTAGGGGACCTTCCAGTTCCTTAGGTAGGTCAGAGCCAAACTCCACACCTGCTTAAGATTAATCAAAGATTTCCTGTTAAACACTATATTGTTCCTGTTATTCCAAACAGTCCACAAAACAACTGAAGAAACAACATTTAACTGCATATATTTCCGCACGCAGGCAGAAGGCAGCAAAACGCACTGCCAAAAGTAAAGTAAATCAAAACAGCAGCGGGAAACATCTGGTAGAAGACCAAAACGCAACTGCTAGCAGAAAGATAGCATCCCCAGCCTTCTTCATCTTTATAGCAGATAAGAAGTGAAGAGAAGCACTAGGAGAAGTCTCAAAACGAGCCTCCTAATCCGTGACGACGTGGACGACATCCGCTTCTTCAGGATGATCATGCAGGTATCTCACCGAAGCCCTGCCGCCATGCGTCTTCCCCATGGTCGAGTTCCAGGTAGAAGTCCATCCAAAAGAGATGCATCTCAGCCCGGCTCCAGCTCCAGCGGGGATTGCAGTCTCCTTCTCAGCAGCGCCACGAAGCTGTCGACTAGCTCCCAGTCGCTGTCCTTGTAGGGGACCTTCCAGTTCCTTAGGTAGGTCAGAGCCAAACTCCACACCTGCTTAAGATTAATCAAAGATTTCCTGTTAAACACTATATTGTTCCTGTTATTCCAAACACTATATTGATGGACTAGAAGAACAAAGGATTTTATCTCAGCCTGAATCCAATTTCAAGCAGGCATTGAAAGATCATATTACCAAACTCCTAGAGGCTAAAAGATTATATTGGAGGAAACGAGCATGCATTCGATGGGCGAAATTGGGGACGAAAACACTAAGTTTTTTCATGCGGTTGCCACCAGAAACTACAGGCATAATCATATTGCTACTCTTACTAAAGATGATGGTAGTTCTGTTTCTGAACATGACCAAAAGGCAGCAATTCTCTGGACTGCATTTAATGACAGGCTTGGTAAAACCGACAACATTCATATGGCATATGATCTCTCTACGCTAATAACACCACATGATCTCAGTGACCTGGAGGTGCCTGTTACAAATGAGGAGGTTGATGAGATTATCAAGCACATGCCGAATGATAAGTCACCAGGTCCAGATGGGTTTAACGGATTATTCATGAAGAAATTCTGGAACCTTATTAAACCTCAGTTCTATAGCTTATGCAACAATTTTTTCAATGGAAATCTAGACCTTAGCAGCATTAATTCTGCATATATTGCTCTAATTCCAAAGGTGGCTAGTCCTGAAAAACCTGCAGACTTTAGACCTATTTCTCTTGTCAGCATGGGTCTTAAGGTGATCACCAAAATTCTTGCTAACAGAGTTCAAAAGGTAATCATTTCACTTCTGCACAAGAACCAATATGGTTTCATTAAGACCAGAACGATCCAAGACTGCTTAGCTTGGGCGTTTGAATATCTTCACATATGCCACAAGTCCAAAAAAGAGATTGTGATAATCAAATTGGATTTCGAAAAGGCATATGATATGGTTGACTATAGTGCTATTCTAGCTATGCTGCACCACCTTGGATTTGGAGATACATTCATTAAATGGATTAAGAATATTTTGTACTCTGCCACAACTTCTATTATCCTAAATGGTGTACCAGGTAAAATTATTAAATGTCGAAGAGGGGTTAGACAGGGTGATCCTCTCTCGCCTCTACTCTTTGTCACTATAGCTGAATTACTTCAAATTGTTATCAACAAGGCTTGGCAAGATGGCATTATTGACCTTCCCCTTGACAGTGCATATGGACAAAGTTTCCCTATATTGCAATACGCTGACGATACCCTCTTGATCATGCCAGCAAATCTTCAGCAGGTTACTAGCCTAAAAGAAATCCTTCAAACTTTTACAAATTCTACTGGGTTGAAGATCAATTTCCATAAGTCATCTATGGTCCCTATTAACACCAACTCTGAGAAATGTTCGGAATTGGCTACAGCATTTGGATGCAGAGTTGAATCCATGCCATTCACTTATCTTGGACTTCCTATGGGAACATCCAAGCCGAAAATAGAAGACTTGATGCCCATGATTTCAAAAATTGATAAGAGACTTGCTGGAATATCTAACCTCCTCTCCTACTACTCTAGAATTGTGGTCATTAAATCTGTGATCTCAGCAATGCCCAACCACATAATGTGTGCTCTCAAGATGCATTACTCTCATACCGATCATCTGGAGAAATCTATGAGAATCTTTTTGTGGCATGGAAAAGACATAGAGAAAAAAGGCAAATGCCTAGTTAAATGGGACACGGTTTGCTTGCCCAAAACTGCAGGAGGGTTAGGAATTATCAGCATCAGGGATCAGAATAAAGCGCTCCTCATGAAGAACCTATACAAGTTTTTTAACTCACATGATCTACCTTGGGTTAACCTTTTATGGGAAGCATATTATAGGGATGGATCTGTCCCTACAATCCACCAACAGAAGGGTTCATTTTGGTGGCGCAGCTGTGTTTCTTTTATTGAGGATTTCAAATCTTTCACAGTATGCAAGGCTGGCAGAGGAAATAGTATTCTCATGTGGCAAGACAAGTGGCAAGGTATTGCTCTTTAGCGCCAAATGCCACAGTTGCACTCATTTGCACATAACCGGCTTATAAGTGTTGAAAAGGCCAAAATGCTAGCTCCAAACAATCTACATGAGATGTTCCAACTTCCCTTGTCACTGATTGCATCAGAGCAACTGGATAATCTAGCCGATCTGCTAGCAGGAATTCCAAATAATTCCAGCAAGGATGCATGGATGTTTCCATGGAACAATGACAGATATTCCACTAAAAAGGTATATCATGCTCTAATGCAACCAAAAGAAGCCCCAGCTCCATTTCAATGGCTTTGGAAATCTCCATGTTTGCTGAAACACAAGTTTTTCTTCTGGTTGATGATACAGGACAGATTAAATACGAAAGATCTTATGGATAGAAAAAACTTTTATGTGGAATCGAAATCCTGTGTTCTCTGGGACAGTGATAACAGAGAGACATTGCTGCACCTGTTCTTTACATGTGATTTCAGTACAAATTTCTGGAGTAAATTGGACATGGAATGGAATACTGATAAACAACTCATGGATATGCTGATTGATGCCAAGAACGGGTCTAACAATCATTTTTTCAAGATCGCCATGATGGCTGGATGCTAGAGTATATGGAATCATCGAAATAAAATCATCTTCGATGGGGAGATGAGAAGTCTTGGTACATGTTATTCTTTTTTCATAGATTCTGTAGCTACAATAAGGCATAGGGTTAAACCTAGTCTTAAAGAAGGCTTGCAAGACTGGCTAGACCTTTTGTAATTTCCGAGAACATTTATGTACTTGTATGTTTGTGAATGAGAAAATGACGCAGTGGGGGTCTTCCCCACTGTCCTACGCGTCAAAAAAAAGATTTCTTATTACAGAGCCACTTGGAAGCTAACGAGTTGAAATCATTAATCCTAACGTCAAAGATTTCCTTAACATCAGCCCAAAGACGTGTGGCAACAATGCAGTCAAAGAACAAGTGTCTAACAGTTTCTATCTCCTTACATTTCGCAAAAAAAAGTTTCTATCTCCTTACACAAACTACCCTCAAGTGGCTTGGGTATTCCCCTTTTCCTCAGGTTATCTCGGGTCATCACCTTATTTTGAGAAAAAAGTCACAGGAAATTCTGCACTCTCGGTGGAATTTTCACCTCCCACACCGCTGGCAGATAAACAGATTTAACTCCTCTAAAGTTTATCACAACATAAAGGGATTTAGAGGAATAAACACCTTTAGACTCAAAGCGCCAGATCAGATGGTCCTCTGAATCTGAAAACGTAATAGTCCTAGCGATCTCAAGGAGCTCATGCCATTGAATCATCAAGGCATCGTCAAAGGTTCGCCTAAAGTTACATAAAAGATCTGTACCATTCCAGACCTCGGCTATGTTTTTGTTTGTTGATTTTTAATAAAATACAAATCCCAAAACTGGGTAGCTAGTGGCGAGTTTCCGAACCATGTATCTTCCCAGAACCTCACCATCCTCCCGTTACCAACTTGCCATTTGTACCCCATCTTAACCGCCTCCATCACTCCCATAACCCCCTTCCAAAAGACAGAGGGATGCGAATCATGGCAGCACAAAATATTATGACTCTTAGTATTATACTTAGAATCAATGATTTTTTTCCACAAGGTACCTTCTCCTACAATGTATCTCCTAACCCATGACCCCAGCAAACAGATATTGAGGTCCTGTAGATTGGTAATTCACAGACCACCATATTCCTTCTTCATACAGATGGAAGGCCAATTGGCCAGGTGGATTTTTTTGTTCCCCTCCTCATCAGACCACATACAATGTGCCATCTGAGTGTTAATAAGCTGTAAAGCCCATTTTGGGAATTTAAAAAAGGAAAGCATGTAAATAGGTATACTAGCTAGGCAGGTTTGGATATGTATCCTTTTTGAATCAGAGGATAAAAGCTTCCCCCTCCAGCCAGTCATCCTACTTAGCAAACTATCTATAGGTGTCTGCAAATCCTCCAGCCGAAGGGCATCAAAATGCAGGGGCAGTCCCAAGTATTTGATTGGGAAAGATCCAGCCACACACTGAAAAATGTCTAGGAAGGGTTGCAATTCCTCCTGGTCCATATTAATGGCCATGAGATCACTCTTATGGTAATTAATACGCATGCCTGAGATTTGCTCGAAATAGGTCAGAACCCATTTCAAGTTAACTGCAACCCTACTATCTTTCTCTAAGAAGAGGAGCGTGTCGTCTGCGTATTGCAGACAGACCACTCCTCCTGGCAAAAAATTAGGGGATAAACCCCTAATCATACCAGCATCACAGCCTTTGATTAGCATTTTTGCAAACACATCAACAACGAAATTGAACAGAAGGGGAGCCAGAGGATCACCCTACCGCAGGCCTTTCCAGTTAAAAAGAAATTCCCTTCTGTGTCATTTACCCTCGCTCCAACCGATCCCCCATGGGTTACCTGCCTAACAAAGGAGATAATCTTGGGGCCAAAGCCTCTAAGATGCAGGACCTCTAATAAAAAATCCAGATTAACTTTGTCGTAGGCTTTCTCATAATCTATCTTAAGCACTAATCCCAGCTGTTTTTTCACATGCACTTCATGAATTATTTCATGTGCCAAAACCACACTCTCGAGAATAAACCTCCCTTTTATAAAGGCAGATTGCTAATATGAGATCAGCCTGCCTACAACGCTAGCAAATCTATTTGTCAAGACTTTAGTAAAAATCTTGAAGCTACAATTCAGAAGACTAATCGGTCTGAATTTTTTCCTGATTTTCGCATCATTTTCTTTTGGGATAAGAGTAATCATAGAAAAATTCAATCTAAAAATGTCTAATCTACCATGGTACCATTCATTGAACATTTCCAACAAATTGTACTTAACTATATCCCAAATTGCTGATAAAAAAGGAAAGAGAGGCCATCAGGGCCAGGAGCTCCATCTGCATAAGAGCCAAACACTGCATTTTTAATTTCCTCTTTCGAAAAAATTCCTTCTAAAAGAGCATTCTCCTCAGTAGTTATTTTCTCAGAAGGGGAAAAGAAATCCTCCAACAGATTAATATCAGGCCTCTCCTCCCATTTGGAGAGATCCTTGTAGTAATTTGTTGATATTTTAAGCATGTATTTTATCTCAGTTTTGGGGCCATCAGGGCCTTCCAAAACATGAATCAGTTTTTTGCGTCTTCTCTGATTTGCTACAGCGTGAAAATAAGCTGTATTTCTATCACCTTCTAGAATATTCCTATCCCGAGAGCGCTGTCTAGCCTTGGTTTCCTCAATGAGCCAATATTCACTCAACTCTTTTAATATTTCACCCTATCGCTCTCTCTCATGATCTGAGAGTGTTTGAGTTTCTGCCTTGATGTCCGGAATATCATATTCTTCCATCAAACTCTTTTTCTTTTTCCTAATTTCAGCCTCCAGGTTGGCACTCCACCCTTTGGCGAGCTTCCTAAAACATCTAAGTTTCTTTTGCCATATGTCTAAAATATTTCTACCTCTGGGATTGCTATACCAGGCTTTGATCACAATATCTCTAAAATCTGGTCTACAGATCCACCATTTCTCGAATTTAAAGCTACTCTTTCTAATAACTTGGTCAGTACCAGAGTCCCAGATTATTGGGGTATGGTCACTTCCAATACTAGAAAGAGCTCTGGCACTGGCTAGGGGAAACATCAATTCAAGTTCAGTAGTACAGAAAATTATGCCTATCCTACTCATAATTAAATCCTCCTGATTATTCCCCCAAGTATACGCTCTACCAGAGAGTTCAATTTCTATTAGGGACCACAGCTCGATCCAAGAATTGAATCGATCTGCCCATCTAAAATCTACATTTCCATTGCTCTTATCTAGATGGGATCTCACTAAATTGAAATCACCACCAATAAGAGCCGGCCCCTCCCAGTTCAAGAAGAGTTCATGCAATTCCGAGATAAATTCTCTTTTCCCTTCTTCATAGGGGAACCATAGACCATGGTAATTTTACAGATGTTGTCATTGGTTTTATTCCTAAAAAAACACTAATAGAGAACTTTTTAATGTCCTAGGAAATGACATCCAGGAGATCATTATTGATCCCCAGCTGAGGCATTAGCAGGGAGATGATTCCAGCTAAAGTTCCTATTGCCTATAACATTTTTAAGAAAAGAATTAGAAAAACTCTCTTTTTTTGTTTCCTGGAAACCAATGTAATCTAGATGCAAAGGGATAATATTATCATTAATATATCCCTGTCTACCAGGGGTCATTATGCCCCTGCCATTCCAAAAGCCGCATTTCATTTAAACATCTTCCTGGGGCGCTTGCCCCGTCTAGTTCTACAAACATCTATCCAAACCCCTTCCCCAAGATCATCTAGACCATCCTCCATAGAGTCATGTGGGGGGGGGGGGGGTAGTGAATCCAGAAGTTCTACTACTCACCACTGTACTATACTGTGGAGAGGAAACTAAAGTAGAAACATAATTGTCATGCTCAGTATTAATAATAGACTCAGGCTCATCTAGAACAGAATCGCCAAGATTAATACCAATAGTTCTAGACATGGATTATATTTCTTCTACCTGAAGGACATGGAAAGGATTTGACTGTATTATACATGTCATTTTCCTTGCCCTGGGGACCTCTAGGTTGGTTTTCTGCTTGAGAGCCACAGCTTTGTCTAGGATATTTGTTGAATCTCCAATTCTTTTACTCTTCCTAACAGGTAGCACAGGTCCCCAATTTTTCTTCTTGTTCTTGTCAGCAGCTGCCATTTCAGCCCGGAAGGAATCCTGTGAAGGCATGATGTCTTCAGGCAGGTTTAGCTCCTGCTGCTTGTTTCCCTCCTGTAGGTCCACATCCTGCTGCAACTTTTGCTGAAATGTGAGAGAGTCCTCCTCCCAGAAATTCGATACTTCAGCCGCTGCATCATGTGAGGTGTTATCCTCCCAGATAAACTGGCCAGAAGAACCGATTGCGCCATTCTTGACCAACAGATCATATATAGCACTTCCAGAGAGGACCTCCTCAGTTGCAACAGAAATAGGCCTTGTTCTTCTTTGTGTGGTAGAAGTATTCTGACCACTCCCTGCACTTGCATCAGTTTGCTGATTACTATTCTGCATGTCCCCAGTAGTTTTTGCAGCACTGTCAGTATCCATACCCTCAAGAAATCGCTCTGAATTCCCATTGGATCCAGGATCTTGAGGCGGCAGTGTGCTTGCAGCACCACTGGATGAACCCACATAAGCCCCAACATTCTCCACCACAAACTACAGCTGGAAAAGCTTCTCATGGAAATTGAACAGCCTTCCAGGAGGAATTTTCCGGGGGTCTCTGCAAATGATCTTTGCTCTGACCACTTCTGCACATTAAGTGAAGACACTCTGCCAGTCAACCTTTCTGAGCAAACCACAAACAGATGTAGCCTGATCAATCACATTCCACTCACACCATGGTGGCAACAGTCCTCTTATTTGCAGCCAAATTTCTTGAAGAACTTCATCTGGAGCAGGATCATCCTCCCAAGTACCCAAAGAAACAGCGATCCCTTCCTTGGATAAGCCAAATCTCGGATACCCAATGACCTGTTCCACACGGATACGTGGTGAAAATTTCGCAAGGTATGACCAATCACCAAGCTCTCTTATCTGCCATGGCCAGGTGGTCTTGTAGATAATGGAGAATTCCTTTGCTAATTCCTCCTTTGTGATCTCACCCTCTTCTACTGTGACCACACCACAGTTCCTGGTGGTACTCACCGGATGCACAGGAATTTCTGGCGTCTCGACATGGTAGAAACGAAGCCCTGTCGCAGAACTCCCAATGTACCTTGCTGTTTGGTGTGGCCTCTTCTTCACAAGGCACTCATCAATCGCATGAGCTGTAGACTTGCAGATGAAGCAGATTTGCTGCTGGGTGCATGCCTCTTTGAGGTGCCCTGGTTCACCACAGCACATACAGACTGAATTAGCATAATTCAGCTGATCACCAGGAGCTGGTGTCTGCGCTACCACCGCCTGAACCACAACCTTCTTCTTCTGCTGCGCTGCCTTCACTGGTTGTTGTGGCTTGTTTCTTCTTGCCTGATCAGACACCTGAGCGGTAGCCTGGGCCTGCGGAGCAGTCCACTGGTTGTTCTGCGGGGAAAATTGTTGCACTGGTGGTGGGTAAGCAGGATATGACCCTGGGAACCACGGAGGTTGCATCGGCCTCGGGAACCCATACGACGGCGGGGGGGGGGGGGGGAAGGAACTGAGTTGCCATCGGCGGGTAGCCTGGCGGCGGCTGCTGCTGAGCCACATCCTCTCTTCCTCCACCTCCTCTAGCCCTCCCACACCCTCTTTGCGTCATCTCCGGCAAGGATCCCTCAACCCCAAGGAAAACCTGATCACCACTCAGTTCCGGCGACGGGCTCGCCCTGGGAGGGGAAAGGAGTCGTTTCGTAGGGTTTGGAGAGCTCTCCAATCGCTGCTGCTTTGGATAGGCTCGAGGTTTGGTGAGATGCCATGGAATATGCCAAAGTTGTTGGAAAAAGGCTTCCACATCCTTCTCCTCCACTAGCTTTTTGCTTTTCCTTGTGCGGCAGACGATTTTTGGGTTCGCGCCACTGCTCAACGGCACACCATTCGCGCCGGCGAGCCCTGCAGCCTGAATCCTCCACCCTGGTCGCAGACGATGGATGGCAAATCATCTCTCCGAGCCATTGCAAGGCACGGAAGCCTGAGCCCCTTCTGCAATCCACGAGCATCACCACACTCTGTCAGGATCAACTTCATCGGATCATAATCCGCAGATAGCAATCACTTGCACAAGGAGATCTTCACTGATCTCGATTTTGCAGTTCTCCCAATTGCTCTCCTACAATCTCGATTTCCCACTCGAACTCGACCACACTCAAATCCGGCTCGGTCCAGCTCGTCATCCTCTGGATCTGATGAAGGCTGGCCGTCTGTGATCTGCTCATTGCAGCCAGGAACCGCACAGAGTTCCGGTTGTTCAGCACCATGACCATGACCGGCTGATCCTGGGATGGTGGCCGCCTGGATGCTGCTCGTTGGAGAGTCGCCGCAGTCGAAGCTCTGACTACGAACTAGTTCCCATCTCCGCGAGCGGCAAAGGTGGACAATCTCCATGACCGCCGCCCGCCTGGAGACGAGCGGCTCCGCCAGCGCCCGTAGAGTTTCCGCCGTCATGTCGGTGAAGTGGAGCGCTTCGATCTGCACCGTCTCTCCCGAGACCAGCGCCCTCCTGGAGAGCTCCAGTAGCGCCTCTGCGCTCTCCCACTTCGGCGAGCTCACCTCCCAAGGCACTCGATCTAGATCCATGGAAATCTGATCGGAGCACCGCCAGGGTAGGGTTGAAGCTTGGCCTGTCGATGGAGCAGGGCTCGGGTGGTCAGGAGACGACCCGAGACCCTCACAATAGCCTGGGGCAGTCGGAGGAGTCGGCGGCGCGGCGGGATTCGCGGCGGCGGGGGCACGCGGGTGGTGGTAGGTGCGGTCGGGAGAGCGACCGAGAGCGTCATCTCTATTCCTCCTCGGGGGTTGAAAAAAAAAGATTATATGCGGCGTACACAAAAAAGAGAAAATAGAACTTTGTAATTTGTTGTACCGCAAAAATCATGTTCATACCTTGTCTAGAGCCACACATTCATATAACAGCCAACGCAGACGCAGAGCTCTCAGTCGAGGATCCCCAGTCCTCCCAGATTCTTGGGTCGATAGACTTTTCACCAGTTAACTTTGCATTTTCCGCCACTAACCGACTCGCTGCAGACCCACAACATGCCTCTACGAACTTTGTCCAAAGCCTTGAGCGTGGTCTTGTTCACCTTGATTGTAGTAAGCCAGTAGAAAAATCGGCAAGGATGTGAGGACATATTTGACTAGCTAGGTGCAACCGGCGTGGTTGCGAAATTTGGCCTTCTATGGAGTGAGTTTTGATGCTGCTTTGTCGATGTAGGGCTGAAGATCCACACTTTGGAGCCTTCCAAGCGCAAGCATGAGCCCAGAGTATTTGATTGGGAATTGTACGAGAGCAGCCGTAAGGTTCTAGGGGATGGGAGGAACATCGATGTCCACGCATCTAATCGTAATAACTGAGCTCCTCTCCACGTTAATAACTAGACTCGTAGCCCCTTCAAAATTGCGCAGCAAGGCCGCCTGATTTGTCACATCCAGGGCGGCCGGTGATAAGAAGATCACATCATCATCGGCGTATAAAGATACCTGAGACTTGATAAACCTGCCCGGCAGAGGTTGCAGAAGCCCAGAGCTATGTAGCCAGCTCAAGAATCCACGGCGGGGGATCAATTTCGCTGAAATTACATACTTTCATATTGTAGTTCAAACTTGACATGCATGTACATGCTCACATTCTCTAGCCGCAAGATTTATTTTGAATTTTTTCCCGATTGTACACAAAATCCGGGTTGGTCACTGTCGTGGTGGTATCACGGCAGATGCCATAGGATGGCTAAAGTGTGGGGCCGATGGACGCTGGTGGAATCCGGGAGAGGGCTAGCGCGCTAAGAAGCGCACACGAAGAACACACAAGCACACCAAGATCTACCCAGGTTCAGGGCCCTCGTGAGGAGGTAAAGCCCCTACTCCTGCCTACCTCTCTCTATATATCTCGGTATCACAAATACAAGCTTGCTCCTTGAGCTGTATGATCACAACAATGGTGCAAAGCACAAGGAAGGAGATGAAGCTACGGGTGGTAATGTATCTCAGGGTATCGTCCTCCACGCAGGAGGGGGT
Organism: Poa pratensis; assembly: GCA_947311845.1. Lineage (NCBI taxonomy): Eukaryota > Viridiplantae > Streptophyta > Magnoliopsida > Poales > Poaceae > Poa > Poa pratensis. The sequence goes on along the minus strand of CAMZMU010000089.1, from coordinate 14,326,554 downwards.
GAGGGCATATATATAGGCTAAACCGGGTTACCGGAATACCCCTCCACTTGCAACGGTCACCTCTCCGTACCGGCACTGCAGACACGCACGCCTGCACGTCATGATTGTCTCTGCACAGTGGACAGGACGTGGCTTGCCCATGTCCTGTCCCGTGGCTCTGCTCCGAAGTACGACCGAGGTCAGCGACAAGACAGGGCCTGCCCATGCCTCTGCCTCGCAGTCTGTTCCCGGATAACCCGGAGTCAGCGGTGGAATGATGGCCTGCCATCTCGGTCTCCTGCACGCCCCCGTGTCAGGCGCTTCCGTGTCAGGCGCTCCCGTGCCAGACGGGATATGACAGGAGCATTGACCTCTGCCCGACACAAGGATAACCCGGCATGGATATGCCAGATCCACCTTCCTCAAATATCCTTCCCTGCACATAAGAAAACACACAAGTTACCGACATACATATGTCGGTTATGTTATCTCGGATCTTTATCTCGGATCCCTTGTCTCGGTCGACCAATGTTGGCTGGCACCTGCGTGGTACCCCGGTCCCTTCTGGCCCAGGTTACCTCGGTAAGCCTATCTCGGTTTGCACCTGCACCACACTCTGAAGCCCGGTTATGCCGGTTTTACTGTAACTTGGCCCACACCTGGGCATAGCTTTTACCTCATCATGACCCTACCCGGGGGTAGCCCCCCGACATTAGTCCCCGAAGCTGGTGCGGTCCAGCAGCCTTGGATGAAGGGCCACAGCAGGTTTAACCAACCGAAACTGCCATAACAAGCATCCGACATTACCATGTCGGTTCAACCGTAAAGCCATGAACAACCTCTTCCACTGATTCCTGACATAAGCTCCAGTGTCGGTTTTCTCCGACACTAGAATTCTGCTGACAGAGCAAGTCAAGATTTTACAACCAACTTAACTCAGCCCAACCATCCGACATTCACATGCCGGTTTATTGCAAGCTTCAAAGACCAAACTTTCCACAACCTCCGAGATTTACCCTTGTGCCGGTCTTTCCGACACAAAAAGATTCCCACAATCTCTCAAAGATTTCTCCGCAGCACGTGGCAGAGAGATGCTGCGCACTGCCTCGGTTTCTGAACACGGACAGACACATCTCTGCACGCACGCCGCCCACGTCACGCGCCGTCAAGTCTCAGAAGCACTCGAGTACCTTTGACCGTGGCGTGCCTCCTCGATTCCCGCGCCATTAACCGCACACGATCACGCCGCGGGCCGTTACCACTTTGTGGCCCACGATGCGGCAGATCGTGCGGCCGCAAACCTCGCAACCGCGCAGATCGTGCGCGGTTAATCCGCGCGCACGTTGCGGTAACCGCACGCGGTAAATGAGGAAACCGCACGCGCGCCGTACCCATAAATAGGGGGACGGGCGCTGCTCCTCGTCCTCTCCGCACTCTTCTTCTTCCTCTTCTCTCCCCTGCGATATCGCCGCCGCCGCGCAGTGAGCTTTACCACCGCACGACGCCGGATCTCGCGCGCCACCGCCCACCGGAGCACCTCGCGCCGCCACTGGACACGCGCAACTCCGGCAAGCCCCGCGCACCTTCGCCCTGCATCACCGTCGCAATCTCCGGTAAGTTCATCTCCCTTGGCATCGCTGATGAAACGTGTTCATCCTCTCCGATGAACACGTTCATCTCTCCGGCGAACTTTGCTCATCTTCCACGACGGACTTGCTCTCTCCTCCGTAGATGCCATTGCCCGTAATTACTTAGATCCCTTTTAGATCTTCTTCACCGTGCCTCTTAACAATCTTGCAATAGTTTCTCCGCGGGTCTTCACAAGTTCCAACTCACAAGTTCTTGTATTTATCTTCTATTTATTTTTCCTCGTAGATCTTTCCATCAAACACTTAGCCACAGAAACGTGTTTCCCGCCACTTATGCACTTTTCCTACGTTGCCCAAATATTCCGAGATACCTATCTCGGTTCCTTTATAGCCTGAATACTCCGAGATACTTATCTCGGTTCCTCTATTGCACACATACTCCGAGACACTTATCTCGGTTCTTCTGTGCCTCTTTTGCAGATCTCTTCCGAGATGTCAACCAGCAATACCTCGGAACCTGCCGAGGATATCGTTGAGGGAGAGCGCGCCGGGTGGGAGGGTTCCGATGTAAAACAGGACGAGATAGACTGGCTAGTCCGGACCAAACGCATTCCGGCACAAGTGATATGCCGGGTTCCCGGCAAAGAGGCCGACCCGAAGCTGAAAACCGGCGAGCGCGTGGTCTTCGTCGCGCACTTCGAGCGCGGCTTTGGACTCCCGGCGAGCGAGTTCTTTCGGTCCTTCTTGGATCGGTTCCGGCTTCAACCTCACCACCTTCCCGCCAACGCCATTACCACGCTCTCTGCGTGTGTCTCTTTCTCCGAGGGATACCTCGGACTTTGGCCCACGGTAGAGCTCTGGGCCAAGTATTTCCAACTCCGGAAGCAAAGTGTCCCGGATCCGGAGAACAAGAACTTCCCCAAGGAGATGACCCCGTGCGGAGCTGCTACCATCATACCTCGGAATGATTCAAGGGCTGGAGTCATGCCGGAAATGGCAGCGCACATTCTTCTACGTGAAGAACCCGGACAGCCCAAACAATGCTGATTATCTGAACCTGCCGCTATTCAACATCGCCACCCCCACTGAACAGTTCAACTGGTCCCTCAACCCGAAGGACCTGAACATCGAGATCAACCAGATCCACAAGGTCGTGGAGGAGCTGGTGAAGGCAGGACTAACAAGCGATGATCTCCTGAGGACCTTCATCAGCCGCCGAGTTTCCCCCCTCCAAGACCGAGTTCACAAGATCTGCCACATGAGTGGCCAGTATGATCCAACTCGGATCAGCACCCACGAGCTGAGCAAAGCCGAGATCAGAAGACGTGTCAAGGCCATTGCCCGCACGCTGATGACCGAGGAATGGGAATGGGGTCTTGAACCTCATAACAGAACTCGGCTTCCGGATCAAGTAAGTAACCTTGCAACTTGCACCGACATATTTTTCCTACCGAGGTAACTCTTATGCCGGTCCATAATCCGCTCATAAAGTAACTCGGTTTTACTGCTTCTGGTTTGCAGAGGTTTACCCGGCAGAAGACTGAAGATGGAGAGGATCCCTCCGCCAAATGGGGCCAAGATATCCCTGCCCCGGACGTCGCCGAGGTAGAAGATCCGGATGACGAGGATCAACTGCCAATACCAAGAGCTGGCGCCCCTACCCCGGGTAAGCCTCGAGCCCGAGCTTCCATCCGAGATTGGTCAGATGATGATGACCTCGAAATGCTAGAGGTAATTGACGCTCGTCCCATCGCCTTTGCTCCCCAGCCCCGGCATCAACTAACCCGGGTGGCTCTGCCCCGAGTGCACGCCCTGCTACCTCGGGCAAACAAGTGGCATCTCGCAAGCGCGCAGAGACCGGTACCTCGAAAACCGGAACCTCCACATCCTCGGATCCAGCCGCGCCGCAGGCGAAGCGACAGAAGAGAGGAGCGGTCAAGCCGAGGAAGGGCAAGAAGACACGCCAGTTACTGAAGGGTAAGATATTCTTTGCCGACACAAGTTTACTTCCTTTTTTCCTTCTGCCGGGATAACTTTTTCCCGACATAACATTTTTCTTGTTTGACGCAGTGCCCCCCTTGAAGTTGAGCAGAGTGCCTCTTCTATGCGCTCGCCCCTTCCGAGTACAGCCGAACCTCGGCCACGTGACTCCGGGGCACCCGCCACCTCAACTGTCATTCCCGAGGTTGTGATCCTCGACCAAGATGATGGCTCCGGTGCCCCCACCACGGAAACCGACATCCCGCGGGCCGACACTTCGGTGACCTCGGGCGCACAGCAACCACCCCACAACAACCACAGCCGCAACAACAGCAACCACAACAACAACAGCAGCAGCAGCAACAGCAACAGCAACAGCAGCCACCTCAACAGCACCAAGGACAGCAACAACCTCAACAGCACCAGCAGCAGCCAAAGCAGCCGCCCCGGCCGAGGTCCACCACCAAGTCCCCCACCAAGTCCACCGAGTTAACAACTCGGAAAGCTACTCCACTCGCCAAGCCGGCACATAGCCAAGCAGCCACCGGGAAACAGCTTGCCAACCCGGAGAGACAAGTGGTGTTGACTCCAACCACTACCCCGGAGCACCAAGCTCTCACCACTTCTGTCTCCCGAGTTGCCAGCGGCAGCTGGGTTTTACCCCAGCTCCAAACTCAGAGTGGACACAGCTTAGGCTCGGAGAAGCAATATCACATGGACTGGAACGCTGCCGACACAAGCGAGGTCTCCTCCGCGCACCCGGTCATTCCTCATCCAGCTGGCCCCAGTGCACTTGCTCAGGCCATGCACAATTTGCAAGTCTCGACCCTTCGAGCCAGCAAGCTTGCCGAGGTATTTTTCCTCAGCCAAACTTTTATTTTCCTTGCCATAGATGATAAACATACACAATCCCCAGTCCCCGAGATTCGGGTTGAGTGACCTGTGCTCGCCCGAGTAAAGATCACTCAGCGCGAATCTTCACAAATTTTCATCATTAAACTCAGAAAATCCGACACTTCGGATCTTCAAGAAATCCGACACTTCGGTCTTCAAAAAATCGACACTTAGGATCTTCAGAAAATCCGACACTTAGGATCTTCAAAAATCCGACATCCAGTCCCCGAGATTCTTGTCGAGTTTTACTCGGCAGGAATCTTTAAGAAATCCGACACTCAGCTTTACTCGGCATGAATCTTAACTAACACTAACTCTTTGCCTTTTCAGGATTGCACCAATGCTCGGACCACGGTGTTTCGGAAGTTGCTTCTGGACCACAACAAGCTCAAGAGGTCCCACAAGCAACTTCAGGAGACGCTGAAGAACAAGGAAAAGCGCACGCCACTGCCCTTCAGAAGGAACGGCAAGAAGTGTCTCGGCTCCAGGAGGAGCTTGCCCGGGTCCAGGGTGAGAAAACCGGCATTGAGCAGGCCCTGATGCAAAAGGAGGAAGCTGCTCAAAAGCACAAGGAAACGCTCGAGCGTCCGAGGTTCGCGCTACCTCGGCTCAAGGAGAACTGGATGCCCTCAAGGCAAAATCCGACATCTGGCTCCGCGAGCTCACCCGGCTGAACAAGGAGATGGACTGTAAGTTTCTTTATCCTTTCCTTTTGCTTTCATTACTTGCGCCGACATTAAGATATGCCGGTATATAACTCAATTTGGTGATAGCTTTTCTGTCTTCAGATCACTTCGCCCACTCCAAGGCTGCTGCACTCAACACTGTGCGCAAGGCACGAGCGAAGAGAGCCGAGGCTGGCCCAATCCCGGAGGAATGGGATATGGAAGATTACTTGACTGCTCTGAATGCCGCATCTCTCCTTTGAAGGCCATTGGCCTGGATCTTCTTGATGCCGGTATCAAAGCTTACCGAGCCTTATGGCCAGGATCTCCAACTCCTTCTAGCATTGAAGAACTGTCCAAGTGTCTGACGGGGGCCGAGGCCAGGATCCGAGAGTGGAGATCCTCAGCAGCTCGTGCCGGAGCTGATCAAGCACTGACCTTTGTGCTCTCCTGGTACGAGTCCATCAACCTCAACGCCGTGCGCTCCCTGCGCCAAGGCTCCAAATGGACCTCCGATCCGACATTGATAGAGAGCCGCAAAGATGCAGCCAAATTCATGGCCAGTTATGCTCCCACCCGACACTTCATCCCGGGTCCCGCCTACTCGGATGACGAAGAAGAGGACCAGGATGATGAAGAGGGCGAAGAAGAAGATGACGTTGATGAGGAGATCGAGGCCGAGACTCTCGACGCTGCCACTGCCGGAGCGACCGAGACTGCTGCTGCCAGCGCAACCGAGACTTCCGCTGCCGGAGCTGCCGACACTTCTGCCGCGAGCAACCGACATTGCCAAGCCGGCTGCGACCGACGCTTCAGAGAAGCCGGTAACCGAGACTTCTGAGAAGCCGGTATCCGACACTGCTGGTGCCTCGGCAGCCACCCAACTCCCGAGGTTGCTCCAACCACTGAAGGCTCTTCTGCCGCCGAGACTGCTCCCGAGCCTCGCACCGCTCCAACTGCTCCGAGCTCTCCGAGGCAGCTGCCTAAGCTTATAAACATTGAACTATTAAATCCCCGGAATGCCGGGTGCAGATGTAAATATACGTTTAAGTATCTCGCAGTGCTACTTTTATTATTAGTTTCAACAAGACAAGCTTAATGCCGTATCACTTTGCACCAAGTCCCCGAGTTTACTTTCTTGTTTACTATACTTAGTAATCTTTGCTCTTGTCTACCATTTAGGCGTTCGACAGTCGAGTCACAAGATCAATCATTATAGCATACAATACTTGTAAATTTTGAGGTAAGGTTTAGAGTCATCCGACACAAGGGAAAAGGAACGAAAAAACCGGGTTAGTAAACGACATATGTCGGATCTTTTTAGGACCGAGTCCCCGAGTCCATTTTCATGTTTACCATATACCATAACCTCTGCTCTTGACTGCCATTTCGGCGTTCGTCAGTCGAGTCACAAGATCACAACAAAATAGCATACATTACTTGAACTTTGAAACGAGGTCTCAAAATCATCCGACATATGAACAACACAGAAAAAACCGAGATAAAACACAAGCATATAGACAAAGGCAGTCCCCGAGTTTCTTTTCGGAGTGCCGGCATTTTATTCAAAGGAAAAACCGAGATACATACACTGCGCCCTTAGAGTAAAAGGGACGAAGTAGAGCTACATTCCAGGGTCTTTTGGTCTCCTCTCCGGATTTGTCCATCACATTTTTCCTCGGTGCCTGTGCATCTATAAGATAGTATGAATCATTGTGCAGAGCCTTGCTCACAATGAACGGTCCCTCCCATGGAGGTGACAACTTGTGTCGGCCTGCTTTGCGTTGCACTAGCCTCAACACCAAATCTCCCTCTCGGAAAACCCGAGGGCTGATCTTCCGGCTATGATAGCGTCGGAGATTTTGCTGATATATAGCTGACCGAGATAAGGTCAGTTCTCGTGCTTCTTCGAGCAAATCAACATCATTTTCCCGAGCTTCTTTTGCCTCGGTTTCAGTGTACAGCGCACTCTCGGCGAGTCATATTCCATGTCGGTTGGCAAGACCGCTTCTGCCCATAGACCAGAAAAAATGGCGTATAGCCAGTTGATCGATTTGGTGTGGTCCTTAGACCCCACAGCACTGCTGGTATCTCCTCTATCCAACATCCCGGAGTTCGCAACAGTGGTTCAATCAACCGGCTTTGATACCGGCTAACACCAATGCATTTGCTCTTTCCACTTGCCCATTTGCCTCAGGGTGTGCCACCGAGGCTATGTCCAACCGAATTCTCTTATCCGCACAGAACCGAGCAAACTCTCCCACAGCAAAGTTTGTGCCATTATCCGAGATAATGCTATGGGGGTAACCATATCTCAAAATGATGTCCTTCAAAAAGGTCACCGCTGTGTGACCATCACACTTCCGGATTGGCTTTACCTCGATCCACTTGGTGAACTTGTCCACCATCACCAGCATATGAGTCATGTTACCTCGGGCTGGCCTGAATTCTCCCACCATATCCAGCACCAAACTGCAAAGGGCCAAGTGATTGGAATTGTCTTGAGTGCCGAGGCTGGCAGGTGATCTTTTTAGCAAACCTCTGACATCCCTCACACTTTCTGACGATATCTTCTGCCTGGTTCAAAGCACTGGGCCAATAAAACCCATGCCGGAATACCTTAGCCACCAAGGCTCTTGATGAAGCATGATGACCACATTCTCCTTGATGAATTTCCAGGAGCATCTCTTGCCCTTCTGCGGCTCGACACAGCGCTGCAGTACCTCGGTCACACTTCTCTTGTATAACTCCTGGTTGATGATGGTGTAGGCCTTGGATCTTCTTTGCACTTGCCTAGCTTCAACTTCATTACTTGGCAAACTCCCATCCATCATAAATGCCATTATTGGTTGTGCCCACTCCGGCACAGGACGCACAGGAAAGACCGATCATCCACCTCCATGAGGTCACCGACATTACTTCTTCCGAGATAGAGTAACCAGTCCCCGGGTTCTGCCAAGCAGTCCCCGGGTTCTCCCAAATGCATCCGACATCGACGTCCATGGGAACAGCACCAGACTCCGGTTTTGCCGGGATAAAAATTGACTCGGACTCCGGCGATGGTTTGATTGATGGCTTCCTCAGATGCTCCAAGGCTATGCCGGGTGGAATTGGATCCCGGGATGAACCTAGCTTGGACAGTACATCGGCGGCGTCATTTTCAGCCCGAGGTATATGCGTGAGCTCGCAACCTTCAAAGAACCCCGAGATCTTCTGGACATGAAACCGATACAACGCCATGTTGGCATCTAAAGCATCCCAATTTCCCGAGACTTGCTGCACCACCAAATCCGAGTCTCCGAAACATTCTATCCGGCGAATACCAATTTCTTTGGCCACATTTAGCCCATGAACAAGTGCCTCATACTCGGCCACATTGTTAGATGCCGCAAAATGAATCTGCAACACATATCTCAACTGATCATGCTTTGGCGAGGTAAGGACTACCCCGGCACCTAAACCAATTTTTGTTCTTGATCCATCAAAGTGCATTCTCCAGTAATTGGGGTCAGGCCGTGGTGGCTCATATTGCATTTCAGCCCAATCCACCAGGAAATCCGGCAGTGCCTGAGATTTAATGGCATCTCTTCTTTCATAGTGAGGAGTGTAAGGGGACACCTCGATAGCCCACTTGGCTACTCGGCCAGTTGCATCTTTACACCCAATGATCTCCGAGATAGGAGCCTCACACACCACAGTGATTGAATGCTCTTGGAAGTAATGTTTCAACTTCTTAGCAGCCAGATAGACACCATATGTCATTTTCTGGTAGTGCGGATAGTTCTGCTTGGATAACGAGATCACCTCGCTAGGTAATACACTGGCCTCTGCACAGTTTTGCCATCTTCTTCTCGCTCCACTACCAATACGACACTCACAACCCGGTTTGTGGCTGCAATGTAGAGCAACATCGGCTCTTTGGGTAATGGTGAAGCCAGTATCGGCGCAGTTGCCAACATCTTTTTTAACTCGGTGAACGCCGCATCTGCTTGCGGGGGCCACACGAAGTGGTTGTTTTCTTCATGAGTTGATACAAAGGCAATGCCTTTTCCCCAACCTGCTAACAAACCGACTTAAAGATGCCAAACATCCAGTGAATTTCTGCACGTCTTTGAGACATGTCGGTAACCTCATGCTTTCAATAGCACGGATTTTTGTCGGGTTCCTCGATACCTCGGCTTGACACGAGGAAACCGAGTAATTTGCCTGCCGGCACACCGAAGGTACATTTGTCCGGGTTAAGTTTTATCCGGAATTTCCTCAGATTCTCAAATGTTTCTCGGAGATCATCAATCAGAGTAGCTTTCTCCTTAGACTTGATGACAATGTCATCGACATACACCTGCACATTTTTTCCTATTTGATCATGCAAGCATTTTTGCATACATCTCTGGTAAGTGGCACCAGCATTTCTCAAACCAAAGGTCATGACACGATAGCAATAAGCCCCATACGGGGTGATAAAAGCAGTTTTCATTTGATCAGCAGGGTTCAGTGGTATCTGGTGAAAACCAGAATACGCATCTACAAAGGATAACAGCTCACACCCGGCTGTGGAATCGATCACTTGATCTATCCGAGGCAGCGGGAATGGATCCTTAGGACATGCCTTGTTCAAGTTTGTGTAATCAATACACATACGCCACACAATGGCCACATTTGGGTCATCTTTTTTCTTTTCCACCAGGACCGGGTTAGACAACCAGTCCGGGTGCAGCACTTCCATGATGAACCCAGATGCAAGTAACCTGGCCAGTTCATCACCTATCACTTTCTCCTCTCATCCGAGAGACGCCGCATAGGTTGCTTCACCGGCTTCATATCCGGTCTGACGAACAAAGAGTGCTCAGCCAACTCCCTCGGAACACCTGGCAGGTCCTGATTTGACCATGCAAAGATATCCCGGTTCTCACGGAGGAAGTGACTGAGCTCGCCTTCCTATTTCTCAGTTAACCCGGTACCAATGATGACGTTGTGGTCCGGACATGCCGGGTCAACATTGATCTTCTTGGTCTCTTTGGGCACCTCGAAAGTTGCATTCTGCTCCGGGTTAGTCATACCCGGCATACCGAGCTGCGTGGACTGAGCCAATGCCACCACTTCATGGATCTTCTTCTTCTCTGCAGCAATGATCAGTGACTCGGCTAAGCACGATCCAGCCGAGGCACACTCCAGCGCACGCTTGTAATCACCCGAGATAGTGATGATGCCATTAGGACCCGGCATTTTCATCTTGAGGTAACCCACATGGGTGGATATCATGAACTTGGACAGTGCAGGTCTACCGAGTAAAGCATGGTATGGACTTTCGAGGTCCACTACCTCAAACTGATGCTCTCAGTTCGGCAGTTGTCCTTGGTGCCAAACAACACATCAACCCAAATTTTGCCCATAGGTGCGCATGACACACCTGGCACTATGCCATGAAAGGTGGTAGAACTCGGCTGCAGCATGTTTGCCGAGATACCCATCTTCACCATGGTGTCCGGTACATGATGTTGATAGCACTCCCATTATCAATGAGAACTCGGGTGAACCGAATATTGAGTGTCGGTCCGAAGAATGTCGGATCCACCACCAATGCATAACCTCCCGGAGTTGGCATAACTCGGGGATGATCCCTTCTGCTCCAAGTGATCTCTTGCACTAGTAGAAAACAAGCCTTTAGTCGCGGGTCCAGAGGGCCTTTTGTCCCGGATTTGCACCCGCGACTAAAGGGTCGGGACTAGAGGGTGGGTGGCCTTTGGTCCCGGGAGTCTACGACCCGCGACTAAAGGGTCTCCACGTGGGCTGCGCCCCACCCTTTGGTCCCGGGTGGTATTACCAACCGGGACCAAAGAGTTTCTGCTTTTTTTTCTGCTAATTTATTTTTTAGGGGTTTCGATTTTTTGTTTTCCAATTAATTTATTTTTTAATTTTACTCTAATATTTCTAATTTTGTTTTTTTTAATTTCCCAAATAGCCACACACATAATCTCTAATTACATATTAGACACTTAATCTCAGGTCAAAGTACTTACCCGGTCAAACTTCCCGTTCGATCACCCATCCTTAAATTGCTCCAGCCCAAGCACGCTTAACTTTAGAGTTCCTTCCAAATTACCTGTCAAATGAGATGTTAGAACTTACTGATATTAGTATCCTATCAACCATATTAACCCCTGGGTCATGGTGTCAAACTTTTTATTGTTTAAATTTTGAAAATTTATTTGAAAAATAACAATGATTATGTAATAATAATATTTGAATAAATAAGAATAACATTTATTTTACTTTATTTTCTCCTTTTTACATTTAATATGGAATAATTCATATCTTTAAATCCGTAAATCAAAATTTAACAAATAAAATATCTAAATCGATTAGAAAAATGAAAAGAATCCGAATATGATATCCATATCATCTTTTTCATCATGTATATGACTTTTTGCAACATATTTTTGGTACTTGCTTAATAAAAAAGTCATTTTATACATGTTTATAGATGATTGACTTTTGTGTGAAGAAGTTTTTTGAAAACTTTGTCAAAACTCATGTTTATCATTTTTCCTATCAACTAGTACACATAAAAGGACTCCATGCCAAAGGATTTCATTTTTTGAGTATTGTTTCACTTTCTTTTATTTTGTTGAAAAACGGTCAAAATGCCCGTCGTGCCTATTCATCCAAAGAGGTTGCATTTCTCAAAACTATCGATGGTTCTGCGATATAACCACTACTGGTGTATCTTAAAATGATTTTTGTAAAATTTTCAGAGCAAACTATCACACACTTGTAGTTCAAAATTGAATTACTTTCGGAAAATAGGCATGAAGTCATTTAAATAGGCGAAATGAGGTAGAAACCGAGAAAATTCCTAATATTGCTGGATTATCGATAAAATATGGCCTACTTTGTGTGATAATTGGATGGGTGTCATTTTGCATCATATTTGTTGTAGTTGCTTCACAAAAAATGCCATTTTTGACAATTAAAAAATGAAAAATGATATTTATAAACATAATTTGAAAAAAACTCATTTCTGCAACATTGTTTGTCACAACAAGACACACCTAAGTCTCAAATATGGACACATTATCACAAACTATGGCACGAGGATGATCATATCTAGGTCATTTGACTCGAGACTTATACATGTCTATAGGCGATTGACCTTTTTGTGAAGAAGTTTTTTGAAAACTTTGTCAAAACTCATGTTTATCATTTTTCCTAGCAACTAGTACACATAAAAGGACTCCATGCCAAAGGATTTCATTTTTTGAGTATTTTTTCACTTTCTTTTATTTTGTTGAAAAAACGGTCAAAATGCCCGTCGTGCCTATTTATCCAAAAAGGTTGCATTTCTCAAAACTATCGATGGTTCTGTGATATAACCACTACTGGTGTATCTTAAAATGATTTTTGTAAAATTTTCAGAGCAAACTATCACACACTTGTAGTTCAAAATTGAATTACTTTCGGAAAATAGGCATAAAGTCATTTAAATAGGCGAAATGAGGTAGAAACCGAGAAAATTCCTAATATTGCTGGATTATCGATAAAATATGGCCTACTTTGTGTGATAATTGGATGGGTGTCATTTTGCATCATATTTGTTGTACTTGCTTCACAAAAAAATGCCATTTTTGACAATTAAAAAATGAAAAATGATATTTATAAACATAATTTGAAAAAACTCATTTCTGCAACATTGTTTGTCACAACAAGACACACCTAAGTCTCAAATATGGACACATTATCACAAACTATGGCACGAGGATGATCATATCTAGGTCATTTGACTCGAGACTTATACATGTCTATAGGCGATTGACCTTTTTGTGAAGAAGTTTTTTGAAAACTTTGTCAAAACTCATGTTTATCATTTTTCCTAGCAACTAGTACACATAAAAGGACTCCATGCCAAAGGATTTCATTTTTTGAGTATTTTTTCACTGTCTTTTATTTTGTTGAAAAAACGGTCAAAATGCCCGTCGTGCCTATTTATCCAAAAAGGTTGCATTTCTCAAAACTATCGATGGTTCTGTGATATAACCACTACTGGTGTATCTTAAAATGATTTTTGTAAAATTTTCAGAGCAAACTATCACACACTTGTAGTTCAAAATTGAATTACTTTCGGAAAATAGGCATAAAGTCATTTAAATAGGCGAAATGAGGTAGAAACCGAGAAAATTCCTAATATTGCTGGATTATCGATAAAATATGGCCTACTTTGTGTGATAATTGGATGGGTGTCATTTTGCATCATATTTGTTGTACTTGCTTCACAAAAAATGCCATTTTTGACAATTAAAAATGAAAAATGATATTTATAAACATAATTTGAAAAAAACTCATTTCTGCAATATTGTTTGTCACAACAAGACACACCTAAGTCTCAAATATGGGCACATTATCACAAACTATGGCACGAGGATGATCATATCTAGGTCATTTGACTCGAAACTTATACATGTCTATAGGCGATTGACCTTTTTGTGAAGAAGTTTTTTGAAAACTTTGTCAAAACTCATGTTTATCATTTTTCCTAGCATCTAGTACACATAAAAGGACTCAATGCAAAAGTATTTCATTTTTTGAGTATTTTTTCACTTTCTTTTATTTTGTTGAAAAAAACGGTCAAAATGCCCGTCGTGCCTATTCATCCAAAGAGGTTGCATTTCTCAAAACTATCGATGGTTATGTGATATAACCACTACTGGTGTATCTTAAAATGATTTTTGTAAAATTTTCAGAGCAAACTATCACACACTTGTAGTTCAAAATTGAATTACTTTCGGAAAATAGGCATAAAGTCATTTAAATAGGCGAAATGAGGTAGAAACCGAGAAAATTCCTAATATTGCTGGATTATCGATAAAATATGGCCTACTTTGTGTGATAATTGGATGGGTGTCATTTTGCATCATATTTGTTGTACTTGCTTCACAAAAAATGCCATTTTTGACAATTAAAAAATGAAAAATGATATTTATAAACATAATTTGAAAAAACTCATTTCTGCAACATTGTTTGTCACAACAAGACACACCTAAGTCTCAAATATGGGCACATTATCGCAAACTATGGCACGAGGATGATCATATCTAGGTCATTTGACTCGAAACTTATACATGTCTATAAACGATTGACCTTTTTGTGAAGAAGTTTTTTGAAAACTTTGTCAAAACTCATGTTTATCATTTTTCCTAGCAACTAGTACACATAAAAGGATTCCATGCCAAAGGATTTCATTTTTTGAGTATTTTTTCACTTTCTTTTATTTTGTTGAAAAAACGGTCAAAATGCCGTCGTGCCTATTCATCCAAAGAGGTTGCATTTCTCAAAACTATCGATGGTTCTGTGATATAACCACTACTGGTGTATCTTAAAATGATTTTTGTAAAATTTTCAGAGCAAACTATCACACACTTGTAGTTCAAAATTGAATTACTTTCGGAAAATAGGCATAAAGTCATTTAAATAGGCGAAATGAGGTAGAAACCGATAAAATTCCTAATATTGCTGGATTATCGATAAAATATGGCCTACTTTGTGTGATAATTGGATGGGTGTCATTTTGCATCATATTTGTTGTACTTGCTTCACAAAAAATGCCATTTTTGACAATTAAAAAATGAAAAATGATATTTATAAACATAATTTGAAAAAACTCATTTCTGCAACATTGTTTGTCACAACAAGTCACACCTAAGTCTCAAATATGGTCACATTATCACAAACTATGGCACGAGGATGATCATATCTAGGTCATTTGACTCGAAACTTATACATGTCTATAGGCGATTGACCTTTTTGTGAAGAAGTTTTTTGAAAACTTTGTCAAAACTCAGGTTTATCATTATTCCTAGTAACTAGTACACATAAAGGAGTCCATGCCAAAGGATTTCACTTTTTGAGTATTTTTTCACTTTCTTTATTTTTTTGAAAAAAATGGTCAAAATGGACCCTGTGCCATAGTTTGTGATAATGTGTCCATATATTGACACATAGGTGTGTCTTGGTATGGCAAACATTGTTGCCAAAAACAATTTTTAAAATATTATTGTAAATATCATTTTCCATTTTTCAAGTGCCAAAATGGCTTTTTAATTAAGCATGTAACAAAAATATGTTGCAAAAAGTTATCAACATGATGAAAAAGATGATATGGATGTAATATTTGGATTCCTCTCATTTTTCTAACCGATTTACACATTTTATTTGTCAAATTTCGATTTACGAATTTAAAGATATGAATTTTTCCATATTAGATGAAAAATAGGAAAAAAGGGTTATAGTGCCCGAGACCGTTCCGTGGATTTGCGTAATATTTTTCGAAATTGATTAAAAAAAATTAGCGGTGGATCTCAGGGTGGAAGATGATATATGCAGGGTAGACCCTTTGGTCGCGGGTTGTAACACGACCCGGGACCAAAGGGTCCCTGCCAGGGGGGGCCACGGCTGCGGTAGCATGTGCCGCATGTGGTGACCCTTTGGTCCCGGGTTGTAACACGACCCGGGACCAAAGGTCCAAAACGAACCGGGACCAATGCTCCCTGACGCCACGGCTAATCGAACCGGGACCAATGGACCCTTTAGTCGCGGGTCGTAATTTGTGCGGGACAAAAGGTGAAAATGGAAGGCCTGTTTTCTACTAGTGTTGCTCGGACCAGTGCAGATACTTCGGTATGGCCGGCATAACTGCGTTCACCTCCAGTGCACGCCGATGCAGGCTCTTCTTGTCAGTTGGCTCGGTCACAAATATCACATAGCTCTGATGAGCTTCTCTGTAATCTCCCTGGGGATACTCTCCCTGCCTGCTGGGACCAGTGTTGTTGTTCCCTCCGACATTCACCGGATTCACAGGTTTTGGATCAGCTAGCCTCGGAACAGGCGGAATCACGGGATAGCATTTGCTCCGGTAAGCGGCAAGTTTTGCCTCGGCGGAATTCTCTGAGGTGCCCCCACTTGATTTCCTCCGGCTCTGGCTCCTTCTCCCCTTGTGCGCTGATACCAGCTGCACTGCCGAGTTGTGTGATTTGCTGGCCTGCGGATGTCTTGGGTGTGGAAACTGCATGGCCCATCCAACATAGCCTCATAAGTTAATGACGGCTTCTGGTCACCCCATGGCCTCTTCCCCTCTTGATTCTGGCCCCATGCTGGGTCATTGAACTTCGGACGCTGGCTATTACCGGCATCTGGCTGGTCTTGGTTTACAGTTGCGACCTGGTTCGAGCCATACCGGTAATCTGGTTCTCTCTCTTGTTACCGAAGTCCTGGCGATCGTTCTGCCTGACAGGCCCGGGTCTGTTGTTTACCGGGTATCTTCTACTCGGCTCTCCCGAGTTCAGCAAAGGTTGCATCGGATCACCCAGTGCATAGCTATCCGCAATCCGGATTATCTCGGCCAGAGTGGCCGGCATTTCCCTCTGCAACTTCTGCCAGAGCATGGAGCCGTGTCGGCACCCCTGGGCAAACCAAGATATGGCCTGTGCCTCTACAACTCCTTCACAGGAATTGCGGATAGTACTCCACCGGGTTAAGTAATCCCGGTCAGTTTCATTATCCCTCTGCTTGCACATTGCAAGCTGTTGAGGACGGTTTGGTCTCTTGTATGTGCTGGAGAAGTTGCTAACAAATGCTTCTTCAAAGTCCAGCCAGAAATCAACACTGCCTTCTCGCAGGTTGTTCAGCCAAATCCGGGCTGGCCCCTCCAACATCTGCGGGATATACCTCACAGCCCATCTGCGGTTACCTCCTGCAATATGCACAGCCGACACATAATCTGTCAGCCAGTCCTCTGGCTTAATGCTGCCGTCATATGTTTTTGCACCTCGGTTCAACTGAAAGTGTCGCACCGGTGGCTCCCTCATGATCCGAGGTCCAAAACATGCCGGACCAGGTGGACCTTGCTCTTCCAGCATCTCGGACATATAAATTATGTCCAGCTTGTAGCGGGCACCATTTGGTGACAACTGGCGAGTTCCCAACCGGGATCCCAGTGCACCTTCATATCTCGGATACCCGGCTTTCTCCATAGCCGAGTAACCGTCATCATAGCGGTTAGCCACCTGCTCAACAACTTGCGGCTGCTGGACATGCCCGACATTTTGCTGCTGCTGCTAGGCGAGATTTTGTGTCGGATACCGAGGTGGATAACCTCGGCCAGCCGAGTTAACTACCCAGGCACCAGGACCGCCCAGACCGGGATTGCTTCTACCCCGGCCGGCACTACCTCGCCCAACTACTTGCTTTCCGGCACACTCCGGATCATACACCTGTATCTGTTTGCTCTTACCGGAGTTTACACTCCGGTCACGATCTCCACCGACATGCGGTGATGAAGCTTGCCCCTTTGATCTACTAGCTCCCCTAGCCGAGTGAACGACATCTGACCCACCTGCAACTGTATTGGACTTGCGATAGGCCTCATTCTGCCGGGTAGCCACAACTACCAGCTCATTAACTCGGTCTTGCTGCCTGCGGAGAGCTTCTCCGGATAAGCCAGACAACTCGGCTCTTGCTGCCTCGGCAGCCCTAAGAGTCTTAGCAGGGGAACTATACATCGGTTTTTTCGACCGATAAGGCAGTAGGAGTTTTGCTGGAGCTAGATCTACCATCTCTAGCAATCTCGGCATTGAGGTTTTTACCCCTCTTGCGCACATCCTCTACTCGACTAGGGCGAGCAGCTACCGGGGTAAAACCATGTGCTAGGTTATACTCACGGACAGTTATCCCAAACTCTCTTCGTACCTCGGCCATCTCCAGAGCCTCCTGAAGCAAGCTCTGACGGCGTGCCTCCAACTCTGCCTCGGACTGAGCAGCATCTGTACCGGCAGCTACCGGCACATTTAACTTCTCTATGATCTCCTCGAGGTGAGCCGGCTTAACCGGCACATGGGATGTACCGGCCTGGCCGGGGAGGTTTTCCCTCCTTTCCAGCGGCACTTTCGCCGATCTAACCTTTGGTGCGGGATTACCGGCATCTCCTTTGCCGGTGTCTCCTTTACCGGCATCAGCCACAGTGCCGGTCATCATGACCTCTGCGCAGCTCCCGGGGCGAGCGCTACGCCGGCCGCGAGCCGCACAGATAGCAGGGGGATCTTCTGCCACAAGCACCTGCTCGGGGAACTTGCAGACAACCTCGGTGGCGACGTAGGTCACAAAGGTGCCGAAGCTGATGAGGCAGCCGTTCGTCGGGAACGGCCTGCTGCCGAAGCATCCAGCGTTGTCGCTGATGAAGTTCAGCGCGCCGAGCTTGCAGACGAGCCCGCAAACGACGCGCTCGCCGGAGTCGATGATGGAGCCCGTCCGGAATGTCACACCAGCCAGCGCCGCTGCCTGCCCCACGGTGGGCGCCAACTGTCGTGGTGGTATCACGGCAGATGCCATAGGATGGCTAAAGTGTGGGGCCGATGGACGCTGGTGGAATCCGGGAGAGGGCTAGCGCGCTAAGAAGCGCACACGAAGAACACACAAGCACACCAAGATCTACCCAGGTTCAGGGCCCTCGTGAGGAGGTAAAGCCCCTACTCCTGCCTACCTCTCTCTATATATCTCGGTATGACAAATACAAGCTTGATCCTTGAGCTGTTGATCACAACAATGGTGCAAAGCACAAGGAAGGAGATGAAGCTAGGGTGGTAATGTATCTCAGGGTATCGTCCTCCACGCAGGAGGGGGTGAGGGCATATATATAGGCTAAACCGGGTTACCGGAATACCCCTCCACTTGCAACGGTCACCTCTCCGTACCGGCACTGCAGACACGCACGCCTGCACGTCATGATTGTCTCTGCACAGTGGACAGGACGTGGCTTGCCCATGTCCTGTCCCGTGGCTCTGCTCCGAAGTACGACCGAGGTCAGCGACAAGACAGGGCCTGCCCATGCCTCTGCCTCGCAGTCTGTTCCCGGATAACCCGGAGTCGGCGGTGGAATGATGGCCTGCCATCTCGGTCTCCTGCACGCCCCCGTGTCAGGCGCTTCCGTGTCAGGCGCTCCCGTGCCAGACGGGATATGACAGGAGCATTGACCTCTGCCCGACACAAGGATAACCCGGCATGGATATGCCAGATCCACCTTCCTCAAATATCCTTCCCTGCACATAAGAAAACACACAAGTTACCGACATACATATGTCGGTTATGTTATCTCGGATCTTTATCTCGGATCCCTTGTCTCGGTCGACCAATGTTGGCTGGCACCTGCGTGGTACCCGGTCCCTTCTGGCCAGGTTACCTCGGTAAGCCTATCTCGGTTTGCACCTGCACCACACTCTGAAGCCCGGTTATGCCGGTTTTACTGTAACTTGGCCCACACCTGGGCATAGCTTTTACCTCGTCATGACCCTACCCGGGGTAGCCCCCGACAGTCACCGCCGGGTTTAATTTACCCGGCATTAGGTAATTCGATCTTTTTTTTTATGAATCAGTAAATTCGATCTTTGGATACCTATCGCTTCGTCGATCTATCCCTGCCATTTTTGAGTTAGTTAATTCGATCTTTGGATACCCCGGCCGGACGCGTGCGCGGCATGCAGCTAGCTGGCTCACTGGCTGTTTGTGTGTAATAACAGCCTGCCGTACGCACGTGATCCCCGGTCGGATTTATCATCGTTTGTGGGGGCCTTGTTCTTGTCACTCCCGGAGTCCCGGGCACGTGCGTCATCGTGAGTGGCCACGGTGGATCTCGCAGAAAACGGGGCCAGTACGGTACGACCCCAGGTTAACGGATGAATCCGGACCAACTAATTGCTGCATGCGCGTGAGCTCATGTCGCTAGCTGCATGTGAGCAGCATAGGGTTGGTTAATTAAGCCGTGGTGAAAGCTTAAAGCCTCTCCCACAAACGACGATAAATCAATGAAGGCATGAACCCACATTCCAGGCAAGGCATATTCCGAAGCAAACCAGACATATCTAGTTAGTTTAGGGCGCTGGACGTCCGATGTCCAATACTCCGCCAAGTCTTGCTACGATGCCTTGTTCCATGGGGCGATTGAATCAAGTTCTTGGAGGTTGAACCGGAAGACTTGGGCACCACCTAAAACGGGGAAAAGGCTTGCACGTCGCGGACTACCACATCAGGCAAGCAGCCCGATGTGCGACCAGTCGGCGAAATCAATGTCCCACATACTCACTGGATGTTCGTTCTCACGGACGATTTGGCATGAGGTACTGTCCTGGATACGATCGACGTCTAGACCGCCGGTTGTGGAAGACAATTTCGTGGATTGGTGGTCGTTGGTACTCAACTCCACCCCCGCTCGCTACGTAAGGGCACCTCTTCGGTGATCATGCTCACGGCGTGGTGGATCTGGAAGCAACGAAACGCGATCGTTTTCGACAACGCACGTCCCTTAGTTAGCGCTTTGGTGGAAACCATCAAGACTGAGGCTCGTTCTTGGGTGAGCGCGGGGGCCGTGGTCTCACACAGCTTCTCCCCTAGTCTAGGTCGTTGGGTTCAGTTGTATGATGTGGGGTGGCCTCTCTAAAGGCTTGTAAATAACTTTTCTATCTATCAATGCAATGAAACGCAAAGCTTTTTGCGTTTTTGCGAAAAAAAGATCAAGTTAGTTAATACCCGGGGTACATAAAGAAGTCAGTTTGTGAATGCGATGTAGATTAATTTACGCCATGGCAGAACGAAAGCTTCCGTGAGCATTTCTCAAAACCCTCACATCCAGATCGTCCTTTTCATCGCATGGATGCAGTTACATGGATATCTCAATTCTCAAAATGCACAAGATATGTAACCAAATTCTGCTTTTATACCTTTTTTCTCTCAAGTTAAGGTAGTTGGCTGATGCATGTTAGCTGAATGGTCAAGTAGTACCTTTTTTCGTTACTTAAGGTAGTTAGTTAGTACTCTGTTTTTTATTATATGTTTGTACTATGTTTAGCTTAAAAGGAGTCATTTTCCTTAGCTTTCATGTAAGCATAGTCATTTCCCTGGGAAATGATGGATCCACTCATGTGCGCATCTCTTTCGTGCAAGAAAACGTCGTGCTCATAGGAGATACAAACTAACTATCCTGAAATGAAGAACGGAGCCATCCATGCACAATTGCACACGACCGGAGTGGCAGCCATCATCGTGAATAGCCGAATGCGGTTCAGACTACGCGGTCAGCACGGCTTAATCAGATTTATTAGCGGAGATTTTGCTCGATCGGCACATGCCCCGCACATCCATCTAGTTGTATATCAAATTAATTAACGGAGTACATACTTAATTACTTAGCACATGCAGCACATGAGCAAGTGTTTTTTTATTTATAAAGCGGGGCGAAAACCCTATTTCGAGATGTCAAGAAAAGTGGGAAAGAAAGAGCTAATCAGCAGTGAAGAGCACGGAGGCAACATGGGAGGTTTTGTACTAATCACACGCATGATTGATTAGCATGTTGTGCGTAGTGCATGTGATCCGATGGAGTGTATTGTATTGTATTGTATTGTATTGTATTGTATTGTATTGTTAGTCCTAGTACTCTGCGATGACTAATTTATGGTTCTAAAAAAAGGTTTAAGTTATCCTCAACTGGTCCTAGCAAAAATTAGTCCACAGCAAGAACATAGCCTATTGATTAGCCAGATTTGCATCCATTACCTAGCCGCGATTTCACATGATAAGAAAACAAGAACGTTTTCTTGCATGGAGTACAAATTATAAACCATAACAATATCTCAATGAGCTCAAACACTGAAGCCACATTCCCAGGTACCCAACACGTACGAGGAAGGCCATCTAAAAAGAAACATGTATTTGGAAGCTAATTTCTGGTTAGCTAATTAACCAGGCTACATGAAGAAGTTAGTTTGTGAATGCGACGTCGATTAATCTACGCCTTCGCTGAAGGAAGGCTACCGTAAGCATTTCTCAGAACCCTCACATCCAGCACGTCCTTTTCGTCGCATGGATGCACTTACATGAATATCTCAATTCTCAATGCACAAGATATGCAACCAGATTCTGTCAAGTAGTACCTTTTTAGTAGTTAGTACTTTTTTTTTCTGCTGGTTGTACCATGTTAAGTTTAAAAGGAGTCATTTTCCTAGCTTTCGTTCAGCATATAGTCATTTTCCTTAGCTTTCATTTTAGCATAGTCATTTTCGTGGCTAATGATGGATGCACTCATGTGCGCATCTCTTTCGAGCAAAAAAACGTCGTGCTCACGGGAGATTACAAACAATCCTTAAATTAAGAACTCATCCATCCATGCACAATTGCAGACGGAGCGGCAGCCATCGTGAATAGCCGAATGCGGTTTAGACTCCGCGGTCAGCACGGCCCGGATTTATTAGCAGAGATTTTGCTCGATCGATCGGCACATGCGCCGCGTATCCCTCTGCTAGCTGGTATAGGAAATTAATTTAACGGTGTCGAGATTAGGCACGGACGTATAGTTAATCAGTTAGCGCATGCAGCACACGAGTAAGTTGTCGTTGCATTGGCCGGTATCGACCGGGAGAAGAAAAGAAAATTCGAGCTCGATCAGCGGCGGAGAGGAAACAGGGAGGTTTTGTAGTACTAATCACACGCATGCATGATGCATGATTAGCCTGTTGTGTCGATCGGTGGGAAGTTTCGAGGAAGGAAGGAGGAAACAGGGATCGTCTTGGATCGCTGGCGGTCGAGCGGTCGCCGCGGCGTTGCTTTCGGCGGAGCCAAGTGCTGTGCGTACGGGCGATGGCTCAACTGACGGCCAGGCGTCATCGTCGTCCTCCATGCACCGGCGCAGAGTCTATCGGCATCGACATCAGATATTTGACGCTTGTTAATTAATCAGGGGTCCATGCATTACAATTTACAATCAGACGGACACGCGGCCGGGTGACGGTGCCACTGCAGTATAGCTAGATTATTTATGCAACTTCATTCAGCTTAGTTAGCACTGCTGTCCAAGTAATCTGTTAATACTTTTTCTGAACTTTACGCGTGCACACTAATGTCTCTTTCACGATACAAATTTATAATGGTAGATGTAATCAAGAACAGAACACGCCGAACGAGGACGGTGGTGGCACACATAAACAACAAGTACTCGGAGTCGGAGGGGGGACAGGAAAGAAGGTAGGATATATGCAGTTTGTGAGCCAAAAGAAGCGTGACCGTGAGAAAGGCGAAAGAGAATAATAATGTGGTTAGCAAGAACTTGTTTTTAAAACCGGACATTGTCTTGTGCCTACCTTACACCGAGGGACACTTGCAGCTCAAGGGTCTTTTCTTTCTTTCGCTTTGCCTTAAGCTGCTCCCTTTCCAAATTCTTTATCCTGATTGCCCTAATCTAGCTAGTTCTAGAGATCGGAAGGTAGGCGACAAACTTAACTGATCGTCGGGGCAAAGGACAAGCAACATAGAGATGTACAAGTTGCATGCATCAATGGATTTCAATCATTAATAATATTTTCCGAAGAGGACGAGTTTGCAATGATTTGGGATAGACTCCAAGGCCACAGGGCCGATCCTTATTAAGATCGGGGGGAAGCAATGATTTGGGATCATTAGCGCATAGCAAACACATTGGAATGTTGGGCTAGTAGCGCCCACAAACAAGAATCTTTGTTGCTTAGCTAACCCACCACAAGTTGAGTGGTTTGCTGGCTGGGCTCGCAACAATCGATCGATCGCCGCTAGCTATCTCCGGTGCAAATGATAATCAGACGAGGCCACGCACGCACAAAAACAGCCGAACCAATCATGGGATCAACACCTAAATCGCGCGAGGATTTGTATGGATGCGCGGGACGTCGATCGTCTCGCGGGCAACGATAAGGGAAAAAATGTGATGATTGGCAGAGCGTAGTACGTCTTCGTCGTGGCGGTTGGCAGTTAAGAGATGACGGATTGAGTGTAGCTTAAGCTCTGCTCATGAACATAATCGGACCAGTTCGTTTGATGAATTAGTAAGTGAATAAGCTAAATTAGTCAAGAGATGACGGATTCAATCAAAGTATCGAAATTAAAGCGTGGAGCTGGATGAACAGTGATGGGGAATAATAACCCGGTAGGCCCATGAAGAGGGAAGCGTGACCCGCCAGGCAGAAGGCCCGGCCAGGACAGCTAACCATCAGCATGGGCCGGGTTACGTCGATGGGCCAGCATGTTTGTCGGTGACCCGGCTGGAAGAGGAAAGCTTCTGGAAGACCCAAAGGCAGTGTTGGGCTTGGAGGACACGAAGGCTAGAAGATCTAGAGTAGGACTCCGAGTTTGGATACAATCCGGGCTTACCATGTATAGAACCAGGAGACCCGGCCGTCTATATAAGCGGGCTCCTAGGTCGTAGTTAGGGCTAAGCTTTTACGAGACAAGTTCGAAGAGAGAACCAGAGAGATCATCGCTACCAAGCGCCCCTGTAACCTAGATCGAGATCCGGCTCTGTTGTCGTAGCCGGGTTATCGAGATCGAGATCAATAATAACATAGCAGGAAGTAGGTCTTTATCTCCCATGGAGAGGCCGAACCTGGGTAAACCCTTTGTCCTCGCAGAGCTAAACAAACTCCCAGACACTAGTTTCGCCTGACCCAACAACTCAAGTTACCCCATGGTAACATCTGCCGTATTAACCCCACGACAGTTGGCGCCCACCGTGGGGCCTGCGTCCAAAGGTGTCGTCATTACGGGAGAAGCTATGCAAGGAGTCAAGAACTTTGTTTTCGGCGAGGTTACCATCAACTCGCACGGAGAGCCCATCGTCGATGATTCTGGCTGGGGGCCGGAATCGGATCTGCTAGAATCAGGTGATATTATTCCAATTGGCAAGATTAATGTTTTCGTTGGTATGGTTCATGCAATTAGATCTGCTAGTGATGAGGATTGTAAATCTGTGTCAGGGCCGCCACGCTCGTTCAATCTGACGGGGAGGAATCAGTAGGTACGGCAGAGGCCGGGTCACCATTGGTCACGCATGAGGAACGGTCGGGAAAGCCGGCATGGATCCCGGGTGATGCAGTGGAACGTGAGGAGGATGCTGAATCAATTTTGCCCTTGTTTGAGACCCGGTATGGATATGAGGCTGAAGAGGAAGACGAGGAGGAGCTGGAGTCCTTCCCAAGTACAATCAGGAGTGTGGCTGTTTACACAGCTCCCTCGATCAATGCAGGAGCGTCACCATCAACCGTGGTTCCACCAGTCCCAAACCCAGATCAACAGCAACAACAACAGCAGCAATAGCTACCACCTGTCCTAGAGCAGGCAGATCAGAGGATGGATGGGGACCCGGCTTCGTGACAAGTGAGAGTGATGACACGGCTCGTTACAGAAACAACTTTGGCTTCTTCAATAACCGGGTTCAGGTCGAAGAAAGAGATAACACGGCTAGTGTTCTTACTTTGTACAACAATGGTTTGATCCTGGACCCAACAACGCTTACGAGATCGGTTACCCCAGAGAACGCAGCAGTGCGAGCTACGGAGTTAGACACAGCACGTCGGGCTTTGGAACAAATGCGTAGAGACACAATAGCAGAAAAGCAGCATATAGCGGCCAAGCAAAAGCAAATTGAAGAGCAGGAGAATCGCCTTAATGAGATGACTCGGGTTCACAGGAGAAGGCACGAGAGCCGGTTAGCGACGGGTGAGAATACCACAAACCCGGCAGTGTTATTTAGGACTCCAGTGGATCAAACCGCTGGTGTAACTCAAGCAGCTCCAATTATCAGAACAAGTGTAGAACCAAACAGAGGAACTGCAGGAGCCGGTGCAACAGCGGTTGGGACACCGGGTTTGCTCGCCGGAGGAGCTGGGGGAAATCCGGGTCTGCCACCGCGAGCGCCGAGGTTCCACACGCCGGCGGGTCATTATTCCAATCCAGCGGATAACGTGTACGCCGCAACTTTAGCGCTCGACCGTATTCCCCTTGGAGACTCGCCAGCAGAGGTTGAGGCCCGGCGTGCCATAGATATGTTACGTACCGCTGTGGTTCAGCAAGTTCAGTATTCAAAGGACAAAAGTGCACTTCATTCAACAACGTATCGTAGCAAGCGTACCAAGAGCTGCCACGGCGAAACCCCGCCGCAAGCCGGGTTAGCCGCGGTGCCGCAGCAGCAGAACCAGAACAACCAGCAACCTCAGCCCGCCCCAGCAGTATCAGTTGCCCAACAAATAGTTAATGGATCGCGAGCGAGGAGAGCGGCCAGCGCGAACCCGGCGGGACCCGTCGCAGTGGTACCGCAAGGAGGACCCGGCGTCACAGCAGCAGTATCTGTAGGCTCACCAGGTAACAACAATTTTTTAGCAAGTTCTTCTAACCTAGCCGGGCCAAAGTGTCTTTCAGATGCCATTAGAGCGGAGCCTTTCCCTGAGAAGTTCAAGGAGCCCAACAAGATATCCAATTACGAGCCTAGCGTGGACCCGGCGGTTTGGTTGAGCAGTTATGAGATGGCTATGTGTATTCGCAACGCCACAGAGAACGTTTGCGCGAAGTACATGTATTTTATGATGAGTGATGGAGCAGCAAAATTGTGGTTCAAGAACTTGCCGGAAAAGTCAATCAATTCCTGGGACGAGTATTGAGCCCAAGGATGCGATTTCATCAATGGAAAAAACGTGCAAATTTGTTCCCCTGGTTCAGAAGCTTGGTCGTATGAAGGAGGGTCACCGGGTCAAGCCTGTCACCATGGCTGAGTTGATGGATGCTTGCAACAGACACGCAGCCACGGACAAGACCCAGGATGATAATGAAGAGGAGAAAGGGAAAGGTCCAGCAAATAATGGAGGAAAGAGCAACAATGGCAATGGAGATAATAAAAACAACAACCAGAACCAACACAATGGCAATGCCGGGTTCCAGAGGCAAAGGATGGAAGGAAATTTTCAGGACAATAGAGGATATCAAGGAAATAATGGGAACTACAATGGTGGAAATAACTATCAAGTGTCACGCCCAAGCCCAACCAGTCTTGAGGAGGCTTTTAGGATGCCGTGTCCTCGCCATAGCAGGAACGGTAGACCCGCCAATCACTCGTTGGCTCAGTGCGTGGACTTGAACAGATGGAAGAACAATGAGATACAAAGGGCACTGCAAGGGGCAGGCAGAGGTGGTGGACCCGGCCCGGGTGGTAATCCGGCTGCAGGTCTTTTGACTGGAGCTAATGCTGTACCCACCAACAATGCAGGACCGGGTCAGAATACAGGAAATCAAGGCGGGTTTTCACAGCAGCCAAAGCAACTTGGCCAGTACCACATATATACCAGTGGTGCGACCAAGAGAGAGCGAAAGGTAGTTAAAAGAGCAGTTAATGCAGTTGCTGCAGGAGTTCCAAGATATCTGAGGTGGTCAGAGCACACGATCACATGGAGTAGAGCGGATCACCCGGATGTTGTTGAGCACCCGGGTCTGCTAGCTTTAGTTGTGGCTCCCCAAGTGGATGGCTTTGAATTGAAAAAAGTTCTGATGGATGGTGGAAGTAGTATCAACATCTTGTATTGGGAGACGTTCTTGCGTATGGGTCTCAAAGTATCACAGTTGCAGAAGACGTCAACAGTTTTTCATGGCATAGTTCCGGGGAAATCAACCACACCAGAAGGAAAAATTTCGTTAGAAGTTGCTTTTGGCGAGTCTATTGACAACTTCAGATCGGAGTGGCCCACGTTTGAGGTGGTGAAGTTCCAGAGCCCGTATCATGCATTGTTTGGGAGGCCGGCCTATGCCAAGTTCATGGCAAGGCCGTGTTATGTGTATTTACAGTTGAAAATACCGGGTCCTAAGGGGATCATCACAGTTCATGGCAACAAAGAGATAGCAGCGCAGTGCGATGAAGGAGATGCGGCCTTGGCCGAGCAAGTTTGTGCGAGAGAGGAGCTGAAAGCTTACAGGTTTAATCTTGACCCGGCAGATAATACAGCACTGAAGAAGCCAACAACAGAAGATGACAGGGCAAAATTCAAGGCCGCCCAAGATACAAAGATGGTGGATTTTGTGCCTGGAGATTCCTCCAAGCAGTTCGCCATATGGTCCAATCTTACTGATAAAAAGCGCGCTCATCGAGTTCATCCGTGAGAATCGGGATGTTTTTGCATGGACACCTAGTGACAGGCCTGGCATTCCGACTGAACTCGTTGAGCACCGCTTACATGTTGATCCCAAGGCAAGGCCGGTAAAACATGGTTTGAGGAAAATGAACGCAGAGAGAAAAAAAAGCTATAGGGGAGGTGTCGTGGTTTTGTCACGGCAGGTGTTACCGGGTGGTAAATTGAGATTGGAGGCAAGGCAGTCATAGCGTTCGGGAGATTGTTTAGCTCACTAGGGAAAAAGGATGTATCCTGGTTCAGCCTCTCCATAGGAGATAAAGACCTACTTCCAGCTTGGTGTTTCTCTATTCTCATATCGATCTCGATCACCCGGCGGATAACAACACCGGCGGGTTCCGAGTCTAAGTTACAAGGGTTCTCTCGCTATAAGCTTGTATGTCTAAAGTCTCTCTCTAAAGTTCGTCCTGTTCTACGTCCCAGGAGCCGGTTTATATAGACACCCGGGTCTCCTGGTCGGTTACAAGGTAAGGCCGGGTCTCGCCCGAACTCGGAGTCCTAACCAAAGTCTAACTCATCTATCTTGGCCTCCAAGTCTCGCATACCAGCTCCGGGTCTTCTAGAACCTTCCTTGTTTACACCGGGTTACCGACAAACTCTCGGTCCATCAATGTAGCCCGGCCCAAGATGATCTGGTGGGCCTCGCCAGTCTTTCCTCCTGGCGGGTCATAACTTCACTGTCCTTGGGCCTACCGGGTTATCTTTCCCCCAACAGTAGCCCCTAGGATGATTTGAACTCCAAGTTGGCGCGCTTCTTCAACCTATGACCATAGCTTTTGGAGAAGAGCCGCCATCCTTTGTAGTTCAGATTATCCTCCTGAAATAAAAACTGGTTAAGAAAATAATACGCCGGGTTATATTGCTTCTTTTACTTGAGTGGCTTTTGCTCATAGTTTCTTTCGTAACCCGGTTCCACAATTTCCGGAACATTGGTCAAACTTGTCAAGAATATTCTCCCCTGAATCTCGGTCGGTCAACATTCCTTATCTTATCTTATCTCTCTTCTTTTTACCATTTTACCCCTAGGTCAACTCTGACCACGGTTATAAATAGTGGGACCAGGGTAAATGCGTCACTTTTCCCCTCCAGCCGCCACTTCGTCTTCAACCTCGAGACAGAGAGCTCAAGAACCCTAAACGCGAGTTCTTGAACACCCGAAGCTCGATCCAGCCGCATCTCCTCAAACCAGGTGCAATCGCTCTTCCTTTTAGTGTAAATCTCATTCCTTTGTACTCCGCACCACCTTTTTACTCATCTGCATGTCTTTCTTGATCTAGATCTATACTCATTGAACCCTGGTCTTTTCAGCTTCTTCGTGTTCTCAGCAATGGGGAAAAAGACTACGGCGAGGGGTTTGAAGAAACCGGCCGGCGGCGCATCTAGCTCCACCGCGCCCACAACTCCGGCACCGGTGAACTGGACAAAGTCCACGTGACAGAAGCCACTCTCCAAAAATACGTGGGCTATGGCGAGCTCCCGCCCAAGGAAGAGATCCAATGGCGCGCAGCAGGCGAGGAGATCTGCCCCAAGCCAAAGATATGAAATCGTGGTACTTCTTGATCACGTAACCCGGGGGCTTTGTCCGCCGGGTTCTCTATTTTTTCGCCGGGTCATGTCATATTACGGCCTCACTCCTTTAGACATAGCGCCCAATTCTATTCTGAATATCAGCAACTTCGCAGTTTTTTGTGAAGACTACCTCCAGTTCCTCCCAGCTTAGCTTTATTTCCAGAAATCTTTTACTGCAACCCCCAGAACCGCAAAAACCAAGCCCTAGGGCCATACGGGGGGGTTTCTATCCAACGCAGGAAGACGCCAGCACTTTCTTCCCGGCTCTTATCTTAGCCAGCCATCCCAAGGATGGCAAAACACATATTTTACTGCAAGGACACCTCTCCTTTGAAGGACGAGGCTCGTTACCCGGCCTTCCGGAACTCTCCATTAAAATACAACGCCAAGATGAATAGCCGGGCTACTGATGCTCCTTCCCGGCTCGAAGTTGAGGGCCTGGTTCGCCGGGCTAAAGCTCTGCTTGCCCACGGCTTGGCCGGGACTGACCTCGTCAAGTGCTGGGTTGGTTGGTTTATCCAGCCACTCTCAATCAGGACCCGGCTTTTCCATGAATACACTGGTGAGCCAACTGATGATATGCGATACTCTGAGATCACTCTCACTGATGAGCAACTGGTGAAGAACGCCAAGCAACTTCTTGGCGAGACCAAGGAAAAGATCGCACTGACCGGGCTTGCCCCTTTTAGTGCCAAGAACCTGCCACCTTCAGTAATTTTCAACCTTGCTCCTTTGTTTTAAAGCAACTAACCACTTATCCATAATTCTTAACTCTCTACTTTTTCCTTGAATAGGACCAAGCATGGTGGTCTGTAGATTTCACCTCTATTTCTTCTTCTGACGATGAGGAAACAGAGACGGACAAAGACAATGAAGATGATGGTGAGCTTGACTCTATTGGCCGGCTCTTTATTGAACTGATTGACAATGACCCGGTTCAAGCGAACCCTTCTACTGATAACTCGCCAACTTCTCTCTCAGGACAAGATGACCCGGATGCTGTTGAAATGCCGGGTCAGAAAGCTGCTCAACCTCCTCCTGCTCAACCTCCAAGTTCCAAAAGAACTCGTGCCGCAATTGCAAAGGTGCCACACTCTCGCTTCTATAATTATGTGATGAACAAATCTCAACCTGAGAGCAACCACAGGAACAAGAGGAAGAGGCCAACAAGAAGAGGAAGACCCGGTCTACCTCAACCTGTGATTCCCTTAGTGGAGGTATCCCCTACAACACTTCACTTCGTAAAGCTGTCTCCACGATTGGTGCCTCCAAATCCTCGTCTAGTTTTGCTGGCAAAATCCGGGTCTCTAAGTCCCAATCTCTGTCAGCTTCTTCAGATGAGAGCGTGGCGCACCTGCCTGATGACATCCAGATCAATATTGGGTATGCTGTTTTCTCTTCTTGTATATACCTTTTACTACTTTTTCTTGAATCACTTTTCTCATAAATTTACTTTGTACAGTGCCAGGGCGACGCTTCTGGAGCCGCCTCCCTCTTCTGACCCGGCCTTGAGCGAGCCTGTTGTTCAAGAGGCTTCGGCTCAAGGTCCAACTATTTCTGAGCCGGCAGCAATGGAAGTGGAGCCTCAAGCACCAACTCCTCCAAGCCCTGCTATCGGAACCAATAACCCGGCATCGCCGGCCAAATCCACTACCAACTCCCCCAACACTGTCACAAAAGACACTGAAGAAGTGCAAGTGTTGGGATCACGAAAAGTTGTCCAAGATGGGCCCTCCACTACCATTGCCAAGATTGTGGAGCCAGAGGTGAAGACTGAAGCTGGAAACCGTGGCAAAGACCCGGTTATTTATTCTGGGATGCCGGCTTTGGATAGCCTGGAACTTCCTGCTCTGCTTTCTGAGTACTTTTCCCGGGTTTCACAACACCGGGGTATTGAGGACAGCTTCATCTCCACCATCCAAAAACGCCATGAGGTAATTTCCCTTACTTCTTTAAATACATTTATGCAGTAGCCCCCAAGCTCTAAGTTTATCACTTGTTGATGAGCTTGGTGCTTGTTCTAAAATACATAGCCAAAAAATATTTCACAACACATTATATATAACTTCAAACTGTAGCTTTGTTAAACTTCAAACTGTAGCCCTCAAGTGCCGGGTTGCGAGCCTGCAGCAACCTGGGACTAAATTTTCACTTTGTATTTGTAGACTGTAAAATTTCCACTGAGTAGCCCCTAAGTGCCGGGTTGTATGCCTGCAGCAACCTGGGACTAAAAATATCACCTTGTGCTTTAAATTTTCACTTGGCAAAAAATCTTCAACTGAGTAGCCCCTAAGTGCCGGGTTGTATGCCTGCAGCAACTCGGGACTAAAATTCTCTTCCACTATTACCTCTTTACTATTTGCAGCCCCCAAGTTCTAGATTGCATCTATATCAGTAACTTGAGGTGCTAATAACTTTATTATTCATGTCTGTAACAGCAAAACGCCTCTCACGTTGCTGAGGAAATTAGCCGGCTCACTGAGCAACTTGCCAGTGAGACCCGGCTAAAATCTGAAATGGAGAAAAAGCTCAAAGAACTGGAAGCCTCCCTATCCAGCTCAACAGAGAAAATTTATCTCTGAAGAAGGAAGTGGAGAAGCTTGAAGAATCTTGGAAGACCCGGCTGGACTTAGCCGAGAAAAAATTAGCTGAAGCAGAAAAAGCCCTCAAATCTTGCACTGACCTACTGGGTAATCTTGTCAAGGCAATCTGGGGTATGATTCTTTTATCTTTTCTCTTGCCTGAATCTCTACTTTTGTATCATACTCATGAATAACCTTGTTAAATTTTTGCAGGGACCCGGAATCATCTGAACTTGGCAACCCTGAAACTCAAATTCAGAGTGTGATGGCCTTGGTGCGGCAGCTGTACTATGGAGCCGGGCGAGCAATTGCTGCAGCCCGTGGAACAGATGAGCCGCCCAAATCACTGAAGAACTTCCTGAGCCATCTCTCTACCATCCCTGAGTGGTTTGCCCGCTGGAAGATCTCTGCTGTCGCAAGGGTGCCATGCGCACTCTTGCATTAGCCAAATCTCACTACCCAGATATTGACCCGGCCAAACTTGCCAAAGGATTCCCAGAGTTCAACCTGGATGGCTCACGCTTTGATGATAAGTCCTTTGCCCAAATTGATAAGATGATCCGGTATCCTGCAACGATTGCTGAAGGCCTCAGGTTAGACATTTTTCAACCCGGCTTTGACAAGAAGGCCCGGCAGGTCTCATCCCCAGAGCCGAAGCCAGCAATTGTAGTTCCTCCAAAGGTATCTGAGCAAGTAGCTGCTTCTGCTGTTGCCGGGTCAGGGACACCAGCTATGCCCCCTCCCAGCCGTCCAAGTATAGATGATAATGACATTGTTGGGTATAAGCTGAGCGCAATTTGCTGGAAGTCCAAGCCAAGTATTGCAAGTACTGGGGAAGGTTCTAGCAAGGCCAAGTCAAAGGAAGCCCCCAAGACTCAGGAATCTACTCAAGTGGTGACTGACCCGGCAGAGGCTTCCAAGGGAAACCCGGCGAGCCAACAGAAGAGACCACAAGTTCTGTTCCTGAGCCAGAGCCGGCCGCTACCCTTCCACAGACCAACAACTGATGACCCGGCAAAGGCTCCTGCTACTACAACTGAACAATGAACTTTGCTCCTGCAGATTGATTTCTGCGAAAAAACAATGTCTTATTTGGCCCTTTGTGGCGTTTGCTGTAATAACTTATGCCTGATACAATATTCTTTTGATGGTGTGCCTGTACACCTTGTGAATTTGCATGAGATGTAACAAAAAATTCTTATGTGTTAGCTCTGCAAAATTCAATGGTTTAGATGACCCTTTTGTTTATCTTTAACTGTAAGCCGGCTTTCGCATGGATTCTCACTGTTGCATCTCACTCTGTAAAAACAGTGTCAGTTAAGTCCCCATGGGCATCATAACTGATTGAAATTACAGGAGAACAAACAGGCCATATAATCGCGAGTCACATCAAGCTTAAGTAAGATAGACAAGAAAATAATGGCTTAAAAATTAGCCGGGTTATGGGATTGCAGCTGTACCTTAAAGATAATCAGCCCCCATGACCAAAGTGGCATCATGGCCGGGTCATTAGGTTTGAAGCTGTGCTTTCATGAAGCAAGCAGCCCCTAAGACCAAAATATGCAATGGCGGGTCTCTTTCTTTAGAGTTTCCGGCTCATTGTTCTCAATAGGATAATACAATGGCGGGTCTCCTCTTTCAGGAGTTTCCGGCTCATCATATGAATAATACAATGGCGGGTCTCCTCTTTCAGGAGTTTCCGGCTCATTGTTATGAATATGATGAACTTGAACAGAAATAAGTAAAAACTGTAAAGTAAATGCATAAAAGAGGTGATTCTTTGGGCACATATATCTTTATTCATATATTAGATCAGCAAGCCGCCTCATTAAAAACCTTCCAGTCCCCTTAGGTACCCTGGTAAGGAAAAGAGTGCGTCTGAAACCTGCTGTCTTTTTACATCGTGTGTTACATCTTTGTGAACTCAATTCTAAACTAAGTGTAGTAAGGACGAAGCTGTGCTATGTTCCACGGCCTGTTCCTTTCCTCCAATGCTTTGGTGCTGTGATCAGTATCGTTCACCCAGTCACTTTTCTCTCTAGCATCAACCAAGTAATATGACCCGTTGTGCAATTTCCGGCTTATGATAAAAGGTCCTTCCCATGGAGGTGACAGCTTGTGCATCCCAGCCTGTGATTGTGTCAATCGCAAAACTAGGTCACCCTCTTGAAAAGTTCTCGTTCTGACCCGGCGAGCATGATAGCGCCGCAAATCTTGCTGATAAATTGCTGACCTCTCCAGGACTCGTTCCCTTTCTTCTTCTAACAGATCAACTGCATCTTGCCGGGTTTGCTCGTTCTCAACTTCAACGTAAGCCGCCACACGCGGCGAGTCATGTATGATATCACTTGGTAAAACAGCTTCTGCTCCATAGACCAGGAAAAACGGTGTTTGCTTGGTTGATCTATTTGGTGTGGTATTGATACCCCACACAACTGATGGCAGTTCTTCTACCCAAGCTCCTGCTGCTCTCTTACATGGAACCCGGAGTCTTGGCTTCAAACCACGGAGCAATTCTTGGTTTGCTCTCTCTACTTGACCATTGGCTTGTGGGTGAGAAACTGATGCAACATCCAAGCGTATGCCCTTCTCAGCACAAAATATTCTGTCTCGCCAAGGGACATGTTTGTCCCATTATCTGTGATGATACTATGTGGGTAGCCAAAACGGTATATGATTCGCTCCAAGAATTTCACCACTGTGATTGCCTCGCAATTTGTAACTGGCATAACCTCAACCCACTTGGTGAATTTATCTATGGCGACTAAGAGGTGTGTTTTCTTACATGGAGACATCTGAAAGGGACCCACCATATCAAGACCCCATACTGCAAAAGGCCATGTGATTGGTATGGTTCTCAACTCCTGAGCCGGCACATGAGCTTGCCTGGCATATCTTTGACATCCATCACATCTCTGGACCAAATATTCCGCGTCTGCCAGGGCGTTAACCAGAAAAATCCGTGTCTGAAAGCTTTTGCTACCAAAGACCGGGTCGAAGCATGATGACCACAGTCTCCCTCATGTATTTCTCTGAGAATCTTCTGTCCCTCCTCAGGGGAAACGCAACGTTGAAACACCCCTGAAGGACTTCTCTTAAACAGCTCTGTGCCAATAACCACATATGACTTGGCCCGGCGCACAATTTGCCGGGCTATGACTTCTTGCACTGGTAACTCGCCTCGCAGGAGATAAGCAATGTATGGCTCGGTCCACTCTGGTCTTTCATGCACATGAGCAACTAAATCTGAAACTTGATCCGGGCATCCCAGATCCTCTTCGCTTCTATTTTGACTGATGGGTTCCATAGCTCATCCAAGAAAACATTTGGTGGAACCGGCTCTCTGCGTGAGCCGAGTCTCGACAAAGCATCTGCTGCCTCATTTTTCCTGCGATCGATGTGATCCACCTGATAGCCAGAAAAGAACCCGGCTACCTTGTCTACTTCTCTTCTGTAAGCCGCCATATTTGCATCTTTTCGGTCCCAAGTTCCAGACACCTGCTGGGAAACGAGGTCCGAGTCTCCAAAACAATGAATGCGCTTGATGTTCATCTCCTTTGCCATACGTAACCCGTGAAGTAGGGCCTCATACTCTGCCACATTATTGGAGCAATCAAAGTGAATTTGCAAAACATACTTCAACTTTTCACCTCTTGGTGATGTGAGCACCACGCCGGCTCCTGATCCTTCGAGCTGCTTTGACCCGTCAAAATGCATGACCCAGTTTTTGGTGCTGGGTGTTTGCTGTGGCATGCTTAACTCTGTCCAATCATTAACAAAATCTACCAAGGCCTGAGACTTGATAGCGTGCGTGGCTCATAACTGATGTGATAATCACCCATCTCTATCGCCCACTTGGCGACCCGTCCCGTTGCATCTGAATTTCTGATAATTTCTGCTAGCGGGATCGAACTAACAACTCTGAATGGATGCTCCAAAAAGTAATGCTTCAATTTCCGGGTCGCCATAAAGACACCAAAACAAGTTTCTGCCAATGTGGATACCTTGCTTGGTTTCTGAAAGCACTTCACTAACATAGTAAACCGGCCTCTGGACCGGGTGTTCTTTTCCTTCCTCTTTTCTTTCTACTACCACCACGGCACTCACTGCACGTGGTCCTGCTGTGATGTACAACAACAAAGGTTCCTTTGGAGCAGGAGCCGCCAAGATTGGCGCCTCTGCCAATGTTTGCTTCAACAACTCAAAAGCATCATCCGCTTCTTTGTCCCACACGAACTTGTCTGATTTTTCAAGAGCCGGTAAAGTGGTATTGCTTTCTCTCCTAACCTCGAAATAAACCGGCTTAGGGCTGCAATGCATCCCGTAAGCTTCTGAACATCAGCCAGCTCCTCTGGCTTCTTCAAACTCTGTATAGCTTTGATTTTGCCGGGTTAGCCTCGATTCCACGCTGTGACACAATGTAACCGAGCAGCATCCCCGCTGGAACTCCAAACACACACTTGGTGGGATTGAGCTTCATCTTATACTTCCTCAGATTAGCAAAAGTTTCCCTCAGGTCATCAATGAGTGACCCGGCTTTCTCTGACTTGATTACTACATCATCAACATAAGCATGCACGTTGCGGCTGATGCATGTAAAATGCATACATGAACTTTGCACTTTAATTGCTTATATTCCAATCATATTTGCATCATATAAGGGTTATATCAATGTTTTATAATGATTTTTGGGAATATTCATTTATTTCCTATTTTTATGGAATTAACCCTGCACAGGTAGAAAACCCCGTTTTCTTATTTTAATGTTTCAGGGAACCAAACGTCAACGAAATCACCTGGAAATTTACGGGCGTCAATATTTAGAAGGAAGAAACCCCGTTTGGCCCTCGTGGCTCCGTTGCCGTCGATCTTCGCTCCACCGACATAGTCTTGACCTAAAAACGCCTATAAAAAAGGTCCCCCAACGTTCTCTGGAAGGAGCGCCGCACAAACACAGAAACACCGAAACGGAGATCAGGAGCTGCAGATTGGAGGGGGAAAACTCCGGCGGGCGCTGCCGGCGTGGTCTCCATCTTCTCCATCGACTTCTCCACCGTCTCCATGATGAAGAGGGAGTAGTCCACCTCTGGACTATGGGTTTGTGGAAGTAACTTATGTATCTCTCCTCTCTTGAGCTTCACTAATTAGCACCGTATGAGCTGCTGAACATGATTACGGTCACCGTTGTAATACCTTTGTGGTGGATCTTTATGAGTTAATATATGTTTGAGATTGCAATGTTTGTTTCAGTTATGAGTATAGATGCATATATGTACCCCGTTCTTGTCTACTTGTTTTGATCAAGCATGTTTATGAGAGCGTGTGTGGGGGAACGTGTGCATTAGTTGGAGTAACGGGGGGTGGCTAGTGCAGTGAACGTGAGAGAAAGTTCTGCGATCCACTTTGGTATCTTTACCTTACTTTGTTACCTCACTAGGAATAAACTAAAATACCATGCTACCGGGGATGTGGGTGTGACCATTGCCACTACTCCATGACTAGATCTAGCATGTTCTTATTTTCACTTCATGTCATGATACTTAATGCTATACTCTGAGTTATCTTAATTACTGAGGTGTTATGATTTAGTTCGCATCTTGGTGGAGTATAAGAGAGGTTAATAACCAAAAGATCTCTATGTTAGGACGTGATGCCCATATATCTAAGTAACTTGTTATCAAACCCTGTGTTGCAATCTCATATGTTAACTGTGTGTGTTCCATTGTCTACCACTTTATAAAGAGAGAGTGCATTTGTGAAACCATGAACCCCAGTCCATTTTTAATCATAAGAAACACCTTTCCAACACCATATACCACTTTTCTATTTTCAGCCATCATTAAATCCGAAAATACAAAAATACTTTCATCTTGCATACATCATTCAAAAACCCAAAAATATCATTTACCATTGCATCCACCATCATTGCATATTTATTTCTTGTTTGCATTGCATAACTATCCTGATATCATTCTTACACCTTGTGCTTGACAACCACAGGTGAGGTTGAGGACCAAAACATCTAACCTTGTTTTGAAGGTAACCAAAAGAAGGATAAGAAGATAAATCTACCACTTCAGATTCCCCGAGAGTTCGATATTAAACCCTCGAGTCACCCCTCGTGGGGAAAACTGTCTTCCACTTACTATACACTCTGCACTTGGAGTCTCAACCTAATCCCGTTTATTTTTGCAGGTATCAAAGCCTTGCTCTTCGGGACCATCAGCGGCCAATCTGCTTTGCAAAACAATTCTGGATGCACCTCTGGTAAGTGGCCCCTGCGTTCTTCAACCCAAAGGTCATATTTTTGTAACAGTATGCCCCGGGTTATGAAAGCTGTCTTTTCCCAATCCTCCTCATTGAGCTTGATCTGATTGTAACCCGAATATGCATCCAAAAAACACAAGAGCTCGCTGCCTGTAACTGCATCTATAATCTGATCAATACGAGGTAACGCAAAAGGATCTTTGGGACAAACCTTATTCAAACTGGTGTAGTCTATGCACATCCGCCATTCATTATTTTTCTTCAACACAAGTACCGGGTTAGCCAACCACTTGGGATGGAAAACCTCTATGATAAAGCCTGCGGCCAAGAGCCGGGCTACTTCTTTTCCCACAATCTTTCTCCTTTCGTCATTCAATCTGCGCAAACCCTGCTTGACGGGTTTTGCACCCGGGTTAGCATGTAACTTGTGCTCAGCGAGTTCAGCAGGTACGCCAGGCATGTCACTAGGTGTCCATGCAAAAACGTCCCTGTTCTCACGGATGAACTCGATGAGCGCGCTTTCCTATTTATCAGTTAAATTGGACCCCACGGCGAACTGCTTGGAAGAATCGCCGGGTGTGAAATCAACCATCTTAGTATCTTGGGCGGGTTTGAACTTTTCTTTCTCTTCAGCCGTGGTTCTCTGTAACACGGTTCTATCAGCCGGGTCTACCTGAGACGTGTAGTACCGCAGCTCCTCCTTTGCACATGCTCGTTCTGCCAAAGCTGCATCGCCATTGTCACACTTAGCCGCCATATCCCAGCTTCCATGAATAGCGATAACTCCATTTGAGCTTGGGATTTTCAACTGTAGATACACGTAACAGGGCCTGGCCATGAATTTGGCAAAGGCCGGTCTTCCGAAGAGAGCATGATACGGGCTCTCCAACTTCACAACTTCGAAAGTAATTTTCTCCATACGAAACTTGTGCTTGGATTCACCAAACGCAACATCAAGTGTTATTTTTCCCTCCGGGCTATGTGACTTCCCCGGTACTATCCCATGAAATATGGTGTTGGTCGGCTGCAACTGTGACTTTTTGAGATTCATACGCAGAAAGGTCTCGTAGTACAAGATGTTGATAGCACTGCCTACATCCATCAAAACTTTGTTCAGAACATAACCCGCCACCTGAGGTGCGACCACCAAGGCGAGGAGACCCGGTGATTCAATATTGGGCGGGTGATCCTCTCTACTCCATGTTACTGGAACTTCTAAGTACTTCAAATATTTCGGTACTGCCGATGAAACCATATTAACTGAACGCTGAATCAACGTTTTCTCTCTCTTTGACGTATTGAGCGTGTGAACGTGATACCCACCAAGACGCTTCGGGTTTTCCTGATAACCCCCTTGATTTTCTCTGTTCTGGTTGTTGTCAGGGTTGCCGGCTTCTGGATTAGCATTGGGCATGGGACCATTAGCCGGGTTACCTCCTCGGCCGGGTCCTCCACCGTTTCTGCGCCGCGCATTACCCTCTGAATTTCCATGTTCTTCCATCTCTGCAGATCCACGCACTGCTCCAAGGAGTGATTGGCGGGTCTACCATCGCGACTGTGATGCGGGCACGGCATCTTCATCGGATCAAAGTGACCCGGGGGACGCGGTGGCCCACGGTTGTTGTTACCTCCATTGTAGTTGTTTCCTCTGAAATTTCCATCTGTTCTGGGTCTCGCTGACCCGGTATTTGTGTTTGCGACTAGATCTGAATTGTCCTCTGCGTGTGGCCTCTTGTGATAGTTGTTGTTGTTGTTGTTGTTGTTGTTTCTTCCTCCATTGTTCACATTACCCTTTCCTTTATCTTCCTCAGTTTCATCCTTGGTTTTATCTGTGTAAGCATGCTTGTTAGCTGCGTCCAACACTTCTCCCATGGTTATATCATTCGCTCCTGGGCTGTTCCTCATGCGACTCATTTTCTGAACAACCGGGTCATATCTGCAATTTTTCTCCAACATTGACATCGCGCTAGTTGGCAAAATATTAGTGGAAGAGTGGAGGATCTCTGTAATCCGGCGCATCCAGTTGCGTGCTGACTCGCCCTTCCTGTGTACACACCGATCCAGGTCCTCAATTGTGTATAACCTCTTGCATGTCCCATGGAAGTTCTTGATAAAAGCCGCCCTGAGCTGACTCCAGGAACTGATAGATTTCTCTGGTATAGTGTTGAACCATAACTTTGCTGCACCTTCACTCATCATTAGATACATAAACTTAGCACAAATATTTTCAGATGCATTACGAATACTCATTGCCATCTCGTAACTATTTATCCATGTCTCAGGATCTATGCTAGGATCATAATTTGAAATTTTACTAGCTCTTTGAACTTATCTGGATATGGCTCTGATCTGATGGAATCGATGAGGCACTTGGGACCCGCCATCGTTGATGCTACTTCAACGTGTCCTGCCTTTGCCACTTGCTGATTAGATACTGAACCCGCCCGTGGGATTTCTCCGGCTCCTCCGGCAGGTACCACGGCGGGTTGTACATTTGCTGCGCGCCTCGCCCTGGAGCTACAACTATGGCCTGAGCTCTTGATGCTGCTGGAGCCACCTGTCTCGGTTGTTGCTGTGGTACTTGATTTTGCTGACCCGCCGGATCCTGCTGCCCTGCGGCTGCTAACCCGGCTGGCCTTGGTGACTCGCCATGACGACTCCTGGTACGACGGCTGTGAAAAGTTGTTGAATGCAACGCGCTTTTTCGATGTGTGTAATTTGCTTGCTAGGCTACAGCCGTTCGTAGCATATCAATGGCACGTCTTGCTTCTATCTCTGCAGGTGAATCGCCCAATGGAATACGATCTAGTGCAACTGTAGCTGCATATACATTGTCAGCCGGGTTACTGTAATGACCCGCTGGCGTGTGAAATCTGGATTGTGGTGGTGGCATAGCTTCAATATCTCTGCCGGCTCCTCCGGTTGGTACAACTGGTGACCCGGCTTGCGCTGGAGCCGGCGGGTTAGCCACCATCTGTCATGTAGCATGAACTGCAGGTGTTCCTCCAATCAACTGATCCGGCGGCGTCTGGAATAGATTTGCCGGGTTAATGTGACCACCACGGCCAATCAAACTTTGTTGTCTCTGTTGCTGTTCTCTGGATCTATTTTCTAACGCAGTTGCCGCTTGCCGTAAGAACTCATCTTGCTGATCCAACTGCCGCTCCAGCGCCGCTTGCTGATCAAAACGCCGTTGTAACGATGCCATCTGCTGCTCGTAATTGATGCGAGCCGGGTCTGTCGCCCTGACTTGCGCTGCTGCCACTGCTGGGGTCACAGGATTTGCTGTTGCTGCTGGAGCACTTGGCAGGTCACTAAGGAATCGCGGTGGGGGCGGGTTAGGTAAAGCTGATGTTCCTTGACCCGTTGCCCTGTTCGCTAAGAATCCAAACATGTTTCTGTGTGCCGCTGTATTTTCTGACTCGGCACTAACTGATGCACGTTCTCCATCTACCCCGACCTGTTGTTGCTCCTGGATAACTGGTTCCCTGATCGCCAAACCCGGCGCCGCTTGACCCGGCTGGGTTACTACCGCTAAAGCTGTTGTTGGGACTGGTTCTGTGTTGATTGCTGGAGCGGTTCTGACTCGTACTCTTCCTATTCTACCTCGTATCCATAACGATCCTCAAACAATTCCAAGATTGATTCTGTATCATCATTGATCTGGCCACGTGGAGCCCAGGCCTGCTTTTCTGACCCGGCTCCATGCGTGGCGTTTCCTGACTCGATCTCCGTCGTCCCAACTGATTCCTCTCCATCCGAGTGAACGGTGGTTCCTGCCTCAGATACAGAGTCAGAAAATTGCAGGGCGGGTTTCGATGTACCTATCATCCCCACGAAGACGTTGATCTGCCCGATCGGAACGACTGATCCGGTCTCCAGTGAATCTGACTCCAGGCTCCACCCGGAATCGTCCACGACGTGCTCTCCTTGTAGATTGATGATGACCCGGCTAATGGCCAGGTTCTGCATGCCTCTTAGAGCTTCTCCCGTGATGATAACGCTTTTTGACGCTTGCCCCACGGTGGGCGCCAACTGTCGTGGTTTTGTCACGGCAGGTGTTACCGGGTGGTAACTTGAGATTGGAGGCAAGGCAGTCATAGCGTTCGGGAGATTGTTTAGCTCACTAGGGAAAAAGGATGTATCCTGGTTCTGCCTCTCCATAGGAGATAAAGACCTACTTCCAGCTTGGTGTTTCTCTATTCTCATATCGATCTCGATCACCCGGCGGATAACAACACCAGTGGGTTCCGAGTCTAAGTTACAAGGGTTCTCTCGCTATAAGCTTGTATGTCTAAAGTCTCTCTCTAAAGTTCGTCCTGTTCTACGTCCCAGGAGCCGGTTTATATAGACACCCGGGTCTCCTGGTCGGTTACAAGGTAAGGCCGGGTCTCGCCCGAACTCGGAGTCCTAACCAAAGTCTAACTCATCTATCTTGGCCTCCAAGTCTCGCATACCACCTCCGGGTCTTCTAGAACCTTCCTTTCTTTACACCGGGTTACCGACAAACTCTTCGGTCCATCAATGTAGCCCGGCCCAATATGATCTGGTGGGCCTCACCAGTCTTTCCTCCTGGCGGGTCATAACTTCACTGTCCTTGGGCCTACCGGGTTATCTTTCCCCCAACAGGAGGAGATAGCCCGGCTCCTAGCAGCCGGCTTTATCATGGAGGTTTTTCACCCAGAGTGGTTGGCTAACCCGGTTCTAGTGCTGAAAAGAATAACGAGTGGAGGATGTGCATAGATTTCATAAGTTTGAATAAGCATTGTCCCAAGGACCCGTTTGCACTGCCGCGCATTGATCAAATCATTGACGCAGTTGCGGGCAGCGAGCTCTTGTGTTTTTTGGATGCGTATTCAGGGTATCATCAGATCAAGCTTAATAGACAAGATTGGGAAAAGACAGCGTTCATAACCCCGTTTGGTGCTTTTTGTTACAAGACCATGACGTTTGGGTTGAAAAACGCAGGTGCAACGTATCAAAGGTGTATTCAGAAGTGTTTTCATGATCAGATTGGACGCAATGTGCATGCTTATGTGGATGATGTGGTGATCAAGACAGAGAAAGCCGGGTCATTCATTAATGACCTAGAGAGACGTTTGTGAATTTGCGAAGTACAAGATGAAGCTCAATCCTACAAAGTGTGTATTTGGTGTTCCAGCTGGGAAGCTCCTGGGTTTCATTGTATCAGAGAGAGGAATTGAGGCAAACCCGGAAAAGATCAAGCTATTCAAAGTTTGAAGAAACCTGAGGAATTAGCAGATGTTCAGAAGTTGACGGGGTGCGTAGCTGCGCTAAGCCGGTTTATATCCCGGCTTGGAGAGAAGGCCATCCCTTTGTACAAATTGCTGAAGAAAACGGACAACTTCGTGTGGAATCAAGAGGCAGATGAGGCATTTGAAGCTCTCAAGAAGCAACTGTCAGAGGCGCCAATACTTGCGGCGCCGGGTCCCAAAGAGCCCATGTTATTATACATCGCCGCCGGGCCTCAGGCTGTTAGCGCTGTGGTGGTGGTCGAGCGTAAGGAGGAAGGCAAAGAAAACCCGGTTCAGAGGCCGGTCTATTACGTCAGTGAGGTGTTATCAGAGGCAAAGCAGCGCTATCCACATTGGCAGAAATTAGTGTTTGGTGTTTTCATGGCAAGCAGAAAGTTAAAGCCGTATTTTCAGGAACATCCAATCACAGTGGTTAGTTCAATTCCATTGGCAGATATTATCAGAAACTCAGAAGCTACAGGAAGAGTTGCCAAGTGGGCAATAGAGATGGGGCCGTATCATATCAACTATGAGCCTCGTACAGCCATCAAGTCTCAAGCGTTGGCTGATTTTCTTAATGATTGGACACAGTTAAGTGCACCACCCCTTACACCAAGTTAAAATCCTGGGTTATGCATTTTGATGGGTCTAAGCAAGAGCAAGGTTCAGGAGCCGGAGTTGTGTTAACATCTCCAAAAGGTGACAAGTTGAGTTATGTGTTGCAAATTCACTTTGATTGTTCCAATAATGTGGCAGAGTATGAGGCCTTGCTGCATGGTTTGCGCATGGCAAAGGAGATGAATATCAAGCGTATCAAGTGCTATGGAGATTCAGATCTTGTGGCACAGCAAGTTTCAGGAACATGGGATAGAAAGGATGCAACAATGGCGGCTTACAGAAGAGAGGTGGATAGGGTAGCCGGGTTCTTCTCAGGCTATCAGGTGGATCACATTGATCGCAGGAAAATGATGCTGCAGATGCTTTATCAAGACTCGGCTCACGCAGAGAGCCGGTTCCACCCAATGTTTTCTTAGATGAATTGTGGACTCCGTC
The DNA here is from genome assembly GCA_947311845.1 of Poa pratensis. Lineage (NCBI taxonomy): Eukaryota > Viridiplantae > Streptophyta > Magnoliopsida > Poales > Poaceae > Poa > Poa pratensis. The sequence continues at coordinate 14,281,709 of CAMZMU010000089.1, read as the reverse complement.
AGTCAAGCTTCAAGATGAGGAAGAACTTGCATGTCAGATGACCCGGATTCACAGTTGGTAGCAGCAACCCGGGAAATTCCAGAGTGGACAGAACCTTACTTAGCGTATCTTCTGCGAGGGGAGTTGCCACCACAGGAAGTTGTGTCCCGGCAAATCCAACGCCGGGCTAAGGCTTACGTGGTCATTGATGGTGAATTGTACAAAAGGAGCGTGTCAGGAGTATTTCAGCGATGCGTATCTGGAAAGGAAGGCCGGCAAATTTTGAAGGAAATCCATGAGGGAGATTGTGGTCATCATGCATCAACAAGATCACTAGTGGCGAAAGCATTTAGACACGGGTTTTTCTGGCTCACAGCCCAGGCAGATGCAGAACGCCTGGTGAGCAGATGTGATGGGTGTCAGAGATATGCAAGGCAAGTTCATGTGCCGGCTCAGGAATTGCGAACAATACCTTTGACCTGGCCTTTTGCAGTCTGGGGGCTTGATATGGTGGGTCCCTTTCATATGTCCCTTGCAAGAAAACCCACCTCTTGGTTGCCATTGATAAGTTTACAAAGTGGGTTGAGGTGATGCCAGTTACAAATTGTGAAGCAGCTACAGCAGTTAAGTTTGTGAAGAAAATCATACACAGGTTTGGGTATCCTCATAGCATCATCACAGATAATGGAACCAACATGTCACTTGGAGAGATGGCAAAGTTTGCGGAAACAATGGTATACGTTTGGATGTGGCCTCAGTTGCTCATCCACAGGCCAATGGGCAAGTAGAAAGAGCAAATCAAGAGTTACTGCGAGGTTTAAAACCACGCCTCCGGGTCCCGTGCATCAGAGCCGCCGGAGCGTGGGTTGAGGAGTTACCGTCCGTGGTTTGGGGAATCAATACAACGCCAAATAGATCTACAAAGATGACGCCCTTCTTCATGGTGTATGGGGCAGAGGCAGTACTCCCAAGTGATATTATACATGACTCGCCTAGAGTGGCGGCTTATGTTGAAGCTGAAAATGAGCAAACCCGGCAAGATTCTTTGGACTTGCTCGAGGAGAATAGAGAACAAGCATTGGCAAGATCTGCAATCTATCAGCAAGATTTGAGGCGGTATCACAGTCGCCGGGTTAGAACTCGTACTTTCCAGGAGGGTGACTTAGTGCTGCGATGGACGCAATCCAAGGAAGGGATGCACAAGTTATCTCCTCCGTGGGAAGGGCCTTTCATCATAAGCAAGAATCTGCACAATGGTTCGTATTATTTGGTGGATGCTAGAGAGAAATCTGAGTATGTGAACGACACAACACATTCCACTTCTTCATTAGAGGAGCGCGAGCGGCCATGGAATATTGCCCAGCTGCGCCCATATTATACTTAGCATGAGATTGAGATATCAGATGTAACACACGATGTAACAGGCAGCAGGTTTCAGACGCGCTCTTTTCCTTACCAGGGTACCTAAGGGGACTGGAAGGTTTTTAATGAGGCGGCTTGCTGACCTAACCTTTTCTATCAATAAAGTGAAGGTTGAACAGAAATTTGTGTTCTCAGTTTACTTTTCAGTTTTCGTTATGAAAGCCGGCAGTTCTCTGAAAAATTTGAGTTGAAAGATGTGCAGTTGATGATGTGCTAGGTCTTGGGGGCTTGTCATTAAGGTGACATAGCTTGTCCTTCCAAGACCCGGCTTTGAGATTTTCCCGGGTCACATAATTTTCCATGACCCGGCAGAGAAAGTTTCAGTGTTCATTTAGTATCTTCTTTTTTAGTATGCATGTTTAGTTTTACAGCTTTTATCCATCTTTTGATATAGTTATGTTATAGTATAGTTGCAAAGTTATTTTTATCTTGATAGATGCCCATTGAGCGCGTCACACTAGTATCTGGATCAATGGGGTAATGTGCATAGTTGAAGCCTTTACTTTATAAACATTGATCCGGGTCTTGGGGGCTCTTACTTGAATAGTTTGTAGCTGCAATCCCAAGACCTGGCTTTTATGCCACCAGTTTATTCTTGGTTGTCTTGCTGTTGAGTTTGATGTGACTCGCAAATTTATGGCCTGATTGCTCACCTGAAAATTCAATCAACCATGAGGCCCAATGGGACTTGGTTTGACCCTGTTTTTGTCAGAGAAGTTGCGACAGAGAATCCATGCGAAAGCCAACTCACAGTTAAAGAAATCAAAAGGGTCATCAAAACCACAGAGAGATATCATAAAACAAAAGTTTCAAGTAATAAAAGCAAAGTTTCAAAGGTGTACTACTACACCACTGCAAGCAAGGGATAATAGTGCTAAGTTATTACAGTAAACTGCCCAAAGGGCCGAATGAGTGTTTTTTGCAGAGATAAAAGCATCTACATGAGTTTTTCAAGCCTCGGCTTCAGGAGCCGGGTCACGGGGCGGCGAGTTGGATGGTTGCTCCTCAGCGGTTTTTGCCGGGTCATCCTCCTTGGCAGCCGCCGGGTCAGCTTCTGTCTCCTTTGTTGCCTTGGCCTTGATCTTGCGCCGGGTGACTTGTTGAAGTGATTGGAAGTAGCTTTCATCATCTTCTTCAACGGTGGCTCGTGATGGAGGAGGAACACTTGGCGTAAAAGAGCTTGGTGCAGCGGAGGTACTGGGTGCAACCTTTGCTGGATCAATGGAATCCTTGTAGCTTTGAAGGAGGTCGATGCGTTGTGGCTCATCGTCCATGATCTCCTTGTCGGCTTCGGTGTATCCATATTGCAGCGTGGTGAGCTTAGGGTTTAGGGAATGGCGGCTTCACTCGAGAAATAGAAAGATCGAAGTTAAAAGAGAAGCACGCCAAACCCGGCGTCCAAGTTAACCTGGGGGATACTGATGGGGGAATAATAACCCGGTAGACCCATGAAGAGGGAAGCGTGACCCGCCAGGCAGAAGGCCCGGCTAGGACAGCTAACCATCAGCATGGGCCGGGTTACGTCGATGGGCCAGCATGTTTGTCGGTGACCCGGCTAGAAGAGGAAAGCTTCGGGAAGACCCAAAGGCGGTGCTGGGCTTGGAGGACACGAAGGCTAGAAGATCTAGAGTAGGACTCCGAGTTTGGGTACAACCCGGGCTTACCATGTATAGAACCAGGAGACCCGGCCGTCTATATAAGCGGGCTCCTAGGTCGTAGTTAGGGCTAAGCTTTTATGAGACAAGTTCGAAGAGAGAACCAGAGAGATCATCGCTACCAAGCGCCCCCTGTAACCTAGATCGAGATCCGGCTCTGTTGTCGTAGCCGGGTTATCGAGATCGAGATCAATAATAACATAGCAGGAAGTAGGTCTTTATCTCCCATGGAGAGGCCGAACTTGGGTAAACCCTTTGTCCTCGCAGACCTAAACAAACTCCCAGACACTAGTTTCGTCTGGCCCAACAACTCAAGTTACCACATGGTAACATCTGTCGTATTAACCTCACGACAAACAGGAATGTAGATTAGTGAGCCACACCCGCACGGGAGGAAGGAATGGAAGAATTGGCTTCGCTGGTGGGCACCTATGGGAAAATGTTCGAGTACCCATTGTGAAGCTATGTGCATTCCTCAATGTAATTTCTCCGAAGGTAATCAATCCAGAAACTCTACAAAGTTTACAGAAGGATGTGGTCCAATGTCTTGTCAACTTCGAGTTGGTGTTCCCACCATCCTTCTTCAATATTATGACACATCTCATAGTTCACCTAGTCGATGAGATTTTCATTCTCGGTCTCGTATTTCTACACAATATGTTCCCCTTTGACTGGTTCATGAGAGTCTTAAAGAAATATGTTCATAACCGTGCTAGGCCAGAAGGAAGCATCTCTAAGGGCTATGGAACAGAGGAGGTCATTGAGTTTTGTGTTGACTTTATTCCTGACCTTAAACCGATTGGTGTTTCTCAATCGCGGCATGAGGGGAGACTGAGTGGAAAAGGCACGCCAGAAAAGAAAGTAATAATAAGTATGGACGGGGATTCTTTCACTCAAGCACACTACACAGTTCTACAAAGTTCCACCTTGGTAGCTCCGTATATCGTGAAACACATGAATATTGTACGCTCCGAAAACCCGGAGCATACTGACTCCTGGATTAAAAGAAAACACATAAAGATTTTCGGCGGTTGGTTGCAAACACATCTCATGAATAACACCACTGTTGGAGAACAGCTGTACTTGTTGACCAGGTCATCATTTTCGACTATATTGACTTTCCAAGGGTACGAGATAAATGGGAATACATTTTACACGGCCGCCCAAGATAAAAAGAGCACCAACCAAAACAATGGTGTTCGCTTTGATGCAACAAACAACAATGGGCAAAAGGACACATATTATGGTTACATAGAGGATATATAGGAACTTGACTATGAACCTTCTTTTAAGATCTCTTTGTTTCGGTGCAAATGGGTCAACCTGACAGGCGGGGTAAAGGTAGACCCGAAGTACGGAATGACAACAGTGGATCTCAACAATCTTGGATACCACACCGAACCATTCGTCCTAGCCAAAGATGTGGCTCAAGTTTTCTATGTGAAGGACATGTCTTCCAGACCGAAAAAAGAAAAGATAAGCAAGCGAATACATCAGACGATGAGCCAAAGCGCCACATAGTACTTTCAGGGAAAAGAAACATCGTGAGAGCGAAGGACAAGACATGCATGTCAGAATATTATAATAAGTTTGATGAAATTCCGCCCTTCACAATGAACAGTGACCCAAGCATCCTATTAAATGATGAAGATTCTACATGGTTACGGGGCAATCATAAGCAAGGGACACACGCGAAGAAAAAGTTTATACCCAAACATTAGATAGGAATGTTGGTGATGTGTAATAATATATTAAACCTTTTATGTAACTGAGTTTTAAACTCTAAACACTGATTTTTTGGTTCTGGCTCTATGAGACAGATGACTCCATTTGCAACCAAGTGCAACAAAAATATTGGATGTTCCAAAAGTTGTTGAGAATGTTTAAAAAAACAATTCTAAAGCCCATTTAGACCCGGTTGGAAATGCCAACCGGGACTAAAGGTGGGCTTCGCGCGCGCAATTTTCAGCGGGACTCGGCAAAGAACACGCGCGAAAAACTTTGGATTTGCCGCGCAAATTTGACAGAGGGGTGGGCGGGAAAATTTCCCGCCTCTTCCAATTCTGTTGCTTCTCGCTTTGGCGCTAGTTTCTCATCCCTAAGGACGCCTATAAATAGGCCACCATCTCAGCCAGGTTCCTCACTCATTCTTCTGCTCAATACACAAAACATTCAGATTCCCTAACTGCGTCCCACGGTGAATGTAAAGGCATTTGACCGTGAATCACTGTGGGGCTGTAGCTAGGGGAAACCGGGTGTTTTGTTTCAGCTGTATTTAGGTATTCAGTACAATTAGTTTTCAGTTTACTTTAGGTCGACCAACACAAATCATCCGGATTCCCGAGCTCAGTCCCACACTGCATGTGACGATATCGCAGCCAGTGTGGGACTGTAGCTCGGGGAAACCGTGTGTTTTGTTCATTGATGTAAACTTTCGATGGTTAAATTTTTGGCTAGAAATTTTGGGCGGGATATGATCAAATATAGATATGATTTTTACAAATATAGATATGTTTTTACAAATATAGACAATTAAACATGTAATTCAAATAGATATAAAAGAAATCAAAGAAACAAAAAGGAACGAGAACAAAAAAAACTATTTCAATACATATAAAAGAAATCAGAAAATATAGATATGATGTTAATAAAATGTTCCAAAAGTTGTTGAGGATGTTTTCAAATATAGATCTGATTTTTACAAATTTTAGAATTAATTAAATTTACCTCTCATTTCAAACATGAATGAATTTGTCATAAATAGATAGATTACATTTTTCTGAACAATTTGATATATTACTTGCATTTTTCTATTAAGCTGATAAAAAGATATTGATTTTATAAGTTTATTACATTCTTTAAAAAACAAATTAAAGAACAAGTAAAACTGTGGGCCTTGCGCGCAAAATTTCATTTCCAAAAGCCCATTTAGTCCCGGTTGTTAATACCAACCGGGACTAAAGGGCCGCCTCGCGCGCGCAACTTCCCTGGCCTGCCGAAAAAACCATTAGTCCCGGTTGGTGGTTGCAACCGGGACTAAAGGCCAGACCTTTAGTCCCGGTTCGTGGTGCCAACCGGGACTAAAGGGTTGCCGGTATAAATTCCGCGTCTGCTCCCCTCCTCTTCCTTCACGCCTCGATCCGATTCAGTTCCACTCTCTCTATCGCGATTTCGCCGCTCCGGTGCCCTCGACACCGGCCACCCCTTGCCGCCGACGTCTTGCTGTGAGGAGGAAGCCGCCGCCGCCTCGGTGAGAGCCGCCGCCCGCCCACCGACGACGCTGTGCTCGACCTCGCCGCCGCCCCTACTCCCGCCCGAGCGCCGCCGCGCCGTCCTCGACCTCGTCGTTGGTGATGCGCGCCGTCCATCCCCGCCGCCCCTACTCCCACCGACGACGCCGTGCTCGTGCTCGACCTCGACCTCGCCGATCCTCTCCTCGATCGACCTCGCCGTCGCCATCCTCTCCTCCATCCCCGCCGCCCCTACTCTCGCCGCCGACGCCGTGCTCGTGCTCGACCTCGATCGATCTCGCCATCCTCTCCTCGATCGACCTCGCCGTCCTCCCGGCCGTTATATTTTTTGTAGTAATTTTTAGTAATTGTTGTAGTAATTTTTTAATTTGTAGTAATTTTTAGTAATTGATTTGTAGTGGATATATTGTGACTTAATAGATTTGTAGTAATTTTTTAATTACAAAGTATTGATGATAACAATTGATACACATTAGATAAGTGACTTGTATCCATTGCTTTAGTAATTAATTATAACAATTGATACTCATTTTATTTAGTTATGGCCATTCTCTACAAATATCCTTTAGTAATCATATAATGGAAATATTCGCATATGGAAATAACAATTATATATGATTTAATGGCATTGCATTTGCTTAGGTTTGGATTTTTCATAAAACATACATATATCCACTGCTACCACTCTAATCAAATGTACCCACTAGTTGTAATCTTTAAATTTTACATTTGTCTTTTTGGAAACATGAGTTCACTTTGATGACACTGTATAAAAAGATTTTTCAGGTTGTGTCATTACAAAGATTGCTGAATTTAATTATTTTCTTTGTGGCCTATGGAACACATGAATAGAGTGCTGCAAACAGCTAGGCAAACGCTTGTGCTATATGCGGAGATGACATATGGCTAACCAATAATATAACCGGTGAAACGCGGGAGTAGAGGCAGTGACATAGACAGAGGTTGCATAGGATTGAGTGGAACATCACAATGGCGGAGGAAGCACATGCATAATGCTCACATCTGTCCGGTTCCAATTATGGCGGAGGAAATTGTGTATGAATATTGTGTATAAAGTGTTAGCAAATTTAACGTTTTGGGGCTTTGCATAATGTGAAATTATATGAAATTTACAATCTCCGTAGCAACACACGGGCACTCAACTAGTTATAGAATTCAACTACTCATGTTTTTTTACCATTTTTACATTCGGTTTGTAGTTAAGCTATGGACGCCCACGGCAGAGACGACGGTTGTGAAGAGGAAATCATGAATATAATATATGCCGGTGGAGAAGGTGGAGAAGATGCCAGTGGAGAAGCTGGAGAAGATTACAGCTCACAATTTTTGAACGACTATGGTGAGGGAGTTGAGGTAGAACGAAGAGATGAAGGGCCCTTAACAAATTCCGGTGAGGTATATTAATTGATTTGTATTGCACTAGATGCATTAATTGATTTGTATTGCACTTATTAACGAATCTTTTTTCTTTTAGCCCTCCGGATCGAGCCAATCTGCTAGGCCCTCCGGATCGAGCCAATCTGGTAAAAGGCAACGAGGCCCGACCAAAAGGATGGGCGATAATCAAAGGTTCCCGATCGAGGAAGTTGCTGAAGATGGCGAACCGCTTGCTCCCGCAATGAACGTAATTTTTTTTGTAAATCAATGTGGAGTTGTTGTTAGGGACAACATCCCGATCAGCATTTGAGAATGGCATAAGTCAAAGGGAGACGACGATGGAGGAGATAGTTATGTCGACCAAAGATCCAAAGATGAGCTTTGGAAAACGCTCATGTCACATTTCAACCTACCGCCAGGTCTCTCGGATGACATGAAGGTGAAAGTCAAGGAGTCGGCTCTTAAAGAGATGGCCACACAATTCCAGACCTTCAAGAAAAAAACATGGGGTGAATATAAGAAGAAAAAAGAAACTCCAACATTCACTGGACCACTAGAGAAGCAAAATTATCACTGGGACGCATTTAAGGCGTACAAGGAATCGTCTGAAGCTGTGGAAAGGTCGGAAAAAATAAGTTAAATGCTACGAAAAAGGAATATCACCATGTTTTGGGGCCAGGTGGCTACAAGACTGCCGCGCCTAAGTGGGAAAAAAGAGACGCCGACCTGATTGCTAAAGGGGTCACTCTAGAAACAGCGGAATTTGCCGAGAGGTCCAAGCACTGGTTGTACGGGCATGGGGCATCGTTGGACCCACAGACAGGGAAGCTTGTTCCAAGGGAAAAAAATAAGGAAAAAATTCAAAAGGTCACCAAAGAAATTGTTAAAGCAATAGAAAAATTTCAAAAGGGAACGTTCAAACCCGACAGAGAGAACGACGAGCTGACACTCGCCCTCGGGAATCCTGAACACCATGGATGAACACGAGGCTATGGCCCCGGTGTTTCGTGGAAGGCTGGGTTTCCAGACTGTGCTGACAGTTATTGTCGTGGTATTGTCACGGCAGATGTTACCAGGGGGTAACTTAGGTTGTGGGACATGGCGACTCTGGTGTTCAGGAGTTGGTCTAGCTCTACGGGGACACACGATTTACCTAGATTCAGCCTCTCCATAGGAGATAAAGACCTACTTCCTGCTTGCTTGTATTGATGATCAAGATCTCGATGACCCGGGAACAATATGTCGTCGGGTTATGAGTCTAGGGTTACAGGGTATGATTGAGCTTATCGATCTATGAACTAGGAGCCGGCTTATATAGACTATCGGGTCTCCTGGTCGCATACAAGGTAAGGCCGGGTTATTCCCGTACTCGGAGTCGTACTCTAATTCTTCTAGTCCTTCGTGCCCTTCAAGTCTTGGACTCCGTGACGCGTACCGCCTCCGGGTCTTCTGAAACCTTCCATATGTAGGCCGGGTTACCGACAAGCTCTCCGGGCCATCAGTATAACCCGGCCCATGGTGATGGTTAGCTGGCCTCACCCGGCCTCCTGCCTGGCGGGTCATGCTTCCCTCTTTATGGGCCTACCGGGTTATAATCCCCCAACAGTTATAAGAGCCGTCAGAGAAAAAAGAAGCAGGAGGCAGACCGGATCCAACGGCTAGAAGCAAATCACGAGGAATTGCAACGCATAGTCATGCGGCAGCAGGAGCAAGTGGACACAATTAATAGCCAGCAAAGGGCATCTGAGCGGCACCAAGAAGATCCTGCATTCCATAGTATCGACCCATCTCAGCTGAAAAGCAGCGTGGGTTCCACAGCGCTCCTATCTGATCATGATGCACTGATGGATGAAGCACCGATGGCTCGCTACCCTGTGGATAATATCACGGAGAAGAAAATGTGTGATATACATCAGTCAATGAAGAACATATCCTTCCAAGTGGCGGTCGGCTTTGCATTACCTAATGAACCTGCAGCACGCTTACATGGCAGTCAGATTCCAGCTGGCTATGCTCGTGTCGGGGCGGATGACGTTTTGACGGGATTTGAGACACTGGAGCTTGACATGGCTGGAGGTGACGGGGAGACGACACTGGGAGAAGTTAGGGGTGGTATCATTCTATGGAAAAAGGAATACATCGTGTTTGCAGACTCCACCCCTCCACGGACTCCTCCTTGTAGCAATCCACCTCAGCAAAGTCCACCCCTCCCCGATAGGGACCCCAGCGTGAGTCCATCTCGATCTCCGCCGTGTCAGCCGTCTCCGCCCACTAAGTGTCTAAAGCGGAAGCTCACCGCTTCGCCGACTAAGAAGAAAGGTAGAAAGAAGAAACCAGAGGAGCCTCCTGCCAAGTTACCTTACGACATGACTATTGAGGAAAATAACGCGATCGTGGCTGCCGATGTCAAAAGACAACTTGCAACGAAAAAGCCCGAGCCGAAGGAGAAACTAGCTCCGGAGGTCGTTGAGCGGTTCTACAAGAACTTATCGGACCCGAAACCGAAGTTGCCATCAGACTATGAGCGCGCTATTCAGAAGTCATATAGCTCACTGGGGAAAAGCGGGAAAAAAATTACCCAGCTCGGAGAACAGGAACAACAATCGATCGCCCCGCTCAAGGTGTTTCCCGATAAGGATGTACACAACGACAGTACTGGTCTTATTGTTGCTCCTAAGTCATAGGCGACACAGGTTACCCCATTGCTGAGATAGCATGGAAATATGTTCACGGGCAGTCTCTGGTCAGACCTGAGCAGGTTTCGAATCTAACAACACAAATGCGAAGATTGCATGACTGGTACATGAAAGTCGCAAAGGAAGAGTGAACCATGCTCATGGTGGCAGTTAAGGAAGAGCACTTCTTACAAGAATACGAGGTGCATGTTGAGTTTACCGAACTTTTTCAGTTATACACTCAAGACGCACTCGACAAATCTCTCGTCACTTGCTATTGTCTTCAAGTGATTTATTTCTGTAATTTAAGTCTTTAGCTCGGCTCGTTCATTGCCTGTAATTATCCGGACACGGATTTTGTGAGCTCGAGCTCGCTCGCTCCTGGGCGACGTGGCGTCAAGCTACTGGTAGGTCATCCTCCGCCGGAGGGGTCTGATGGTACAGGAAGATGCGTATGCGATGGATACTACTATGACATCCTGTACGTATACGGCGGATGGTTGTGGAGAGTTGTTGCTGTCATAAATGGTGCTGGCACGCAGCTTCATTAATTGTGGGGTGGTGCAACTGCGTGCGCTTTGAACTTCGTTGCTCATTTCTTTTTACATATTATTAGCGGGATAAGTGGATGAGACAAAATGTCCATGCGATTCCTGGTGCATCATTTTCTGTTCTCTAATACTTGTATTCATGTTTTCATTGTCCTCTTTTTTTTCATTACCGTTCATTTCACATTTTTTGTTTAATTTTCGTTTTCTTTTCTCTTTTTTATTAAATATATTTTCATGGTTAAAAATTGTTCCAGAGTTTAAATTTTAACTACTCCACTTATAAAAATTGTTCAAGAGTTTAAAATTGTTCAAGTTTTTAAAACTTTAACTACTCCACTTAAAAAATTGTTCAAGAGTAGTTTAAATACATATTTATAGTGCTTGAAATATATTCGAAAATAGGATTCAGAAATTTTCATAGTATAAATAATTCATGAGATTTCTAAAAATACTCAAGGGTTTCAGAAAAGGTTATGGAAAAAATATCCATGCAGTTCAAAAATACTTTCCCGAGATTAAGAAAAATATTCCTGGGTTAGTAGATACTTTCACGATTCCAATAAAATCTTCACATGGTTCCAAAAAAATGTTAACAATTTAAAGAAATATCTGTAAGGTTCCAAAAAAATGTGCATCATTTCTCAAATACTAGTTCATGGTTCAAAAAAAATTGCGAGTGATTCAGAATTTTTTCACATGTTCAAAAGGGAATCATGATGTTTTTACAATATTCTAGGGGGTCAAAAAATAATGGGTTCAAAAAACATTCCAGGGCTTAAAACAGATACTTTACATGATTCAAAAAAATCACGACTTAAAAAAATATTTTTACTCGTTCCAATAAAAGGTTCACTTCAAAAAGATTCAATCGTTCCAAAATAACATCGCTTTTGAAAATATTCACTAGTTCTAAAAATATAGTTCATATGGTTCTAAATTTGTTTATAGGTTTGATTAAAATAAATATGCACGGGGTTAAAAATATATATTCATGATGGTTCAAAAATAAGTTCATGATTTTTTAAACCTTTCATGGCAAAACATATTCACGGGGAAAAAAATACTTCCACAAAACTTAGAAAAATATTAACATATTAAAGAAATATATTCAAGGTTCCAATACAAAGTTCACGTGGTTCCAAAACATGTTAAAATTTTAAGAAAATATTTGTGGGGCTCGAATAAAATGTTTGTGGTTTTTAACATATTTGTTCATGGTTCACAAAAATAGTTGCACGGGGTTTAAGAAAATGTTCACATGTTCAAGAAGAAACCATGAGGTTTCTAAAATATTCTAGGGTGTCGAAAAAATTGATGGGTTAAAAAAACATTTCTAGGCTTAAAACAAATACTTTGAAAGGATTCACTAAATGTTCACGCGTTAAAAATATTTTTCACCGGTTGCAATAAAAGGTTCATTCCTAGAATGTTCACTTGTTCCAAAATATCATCGCCTCCAAGGATATCCACTGGGTGTGAAAAATAGTTCACATGGATCTAAATTTATTTATGCGTTTACTAAATAAATATTCACGGGGCTAAAGAATATATTCACTATGGTTCGAATTTTTGTCACGATTTTTTTAAACTTTCACAGGGTAAAATCAATAAATCCATAGGATTCATAAAAACATTCACGGTTCCAACAAAATGTTCACGTGATTCCACAATATGTTAAAGGTTTAAGTAAATATTTGTGGGGTTCGAAAAAAATGTACATGGTTTCATAAATATTGTTCATGGTTCACAAAAATAGTTGCACGAGTTCAGAAATTTTTCACATGTTCAAAAGTTCTAAAATATTTTAGGGGTAGGACAAAATTCGATGGGTTTAAAAAAATATTGGTACAGATTTATCCGGATCCTTGCGGGAGAAGGTGCTGGGTACTGCTCGTTTTTTTTTTTTTTTTTTTTTGCAAATTTTCACCACGTATATTCAACACATACCACGTACAGCGTACACGGAAGGAAAAGAAGTACAACATACGAAGGGGAAAACGGACCAAGGATCGACGACCGCACCACCGCCGGCGACGGAGCCGAAGACGACCAACCACCATCTCGCCGCTGTCAGGGAGAGATTTTTCCCTATAGAAGACGCTGCCGTGTCCCTCCGCCGCGCCGCGCCGGAGTTGCTGTCGATGAACGGCCGGGGCAGCGGCCCCTTGTCCCAAGCACACCACTTGCCGTAGCCGCCGACGAAGCCATCGCCGGAAGAAGCCGCAGGTCTCGATCCGTCCGCCGCCAGATCCACCGACACCTCGGATCTGACGGAGAGCAGTGGATCACGGGCGCCGCGCCGGGCCCCGAGATCCAGCCAGTCCAGCGCGCCGTCGAGGAGCTCCGAGGATCTCCACCGCCGGAGAGGAACACGCCGGCTCCAAAACCGCCCGCCCGCAGCTACACCTCCTCCAGAGCGCCGCCGGCGAGCCAACCATCCAGACCTCCCGTATGTACAGGCCGGAGGCGGGGATCCCTCACCCTCCCGCCGCCGAAGCGGCCGGCGGAGGAGAGGAATCGCCCGCCTCAGCGGCACGGACGCGGTGGCTCGACGGAGAGCTTCCAAAAATCGCCTTCTTCGCCTCTGCTACAGTGACGGGGAGGGAAGGGAGGGATGTACTAGCTATACTGCTCGTTCTGGCTTATTAAATTACCATGCGTGCCAACAGCCTGCTGTAAGGTACTGGTATTTGATACGTAGCAAAACGTTGTACAACTCCTATTTGCCAGGTGCTTTCAATGAGCCTGCCGGCCGGAGGTAATGCAATTTTCAGGGTGCAAACGAGCTCAAGCACTCTAACGAGTTTTCGGTAATTATCCTCACTATATTCTTTTGTACGCTATTATGCAGAACGAAGGTTTTCAAATTCAAAAAAGAGGGAATCTGGGATATTGATTCATTGACCCAAATAACGTTCATGAATATACCATAAAAAACCATGCCAAGGACATGGAGAAACTTTTGCTATGGTTTTTAAAGGAACATAATACCAAAACACACATACTTTTTCCCTACAATTTCAGGTGAGTGTTACTGTCTTGTACACATTCTATTTTGCTTACTCGATGTTAAGTGTAATTGATGAGTTATGCATGCCTGTCTATATAAACGTGCGAAGCTTCCACTGGATTCTGCTAATCATTAGAGTTGACGAAGTAACCGTTGAAGTCTTGGACTTATTACGGAGAGATCCTAAAGAATACAAGAGCCTGACTAATATGCTCCAGAAGTAATTTCAATCATTATCGCACTATATCGGCCTCTTTCATTCGTTTCCTGATATCAAGTAATTAATAACTCCTTTATTCATTTTCTTTGCTAGGCAGAGTTTGGAAACGGTTCATCAATAATGAAGCCGGTGAATGGAAATCGGAGCTGCAATTTGTTCTGAACCAGGTAAATAGTACTAGCTAGGTCCGCGCATCTCTTTAATTCTAGTTTCAATATCATTATCATGCATGATTATTATTTGATTGAATTCTATTATCGTACAGTGGTGCCTGAGGCAGCCACAGGGGACTAATTTATGTGCATACTACGTTTGCGAGTACATTCACATGTTGACCAGTGAGAACCGCAGAAATCGCAGACAAATTGAAGTATGTAAATACTATTTATAATTTTTTAAAGATGATTTGATATATATACACACAACTCATATATTCATATTGATCTCCTTCTTTTAAAGATGGCAAGGATGCGGAACGCGCTCCTACCAGAGGACCACGTAAAAGCAATTGCGGAGGAATTGGCGGGATTTTTGCTTGCGCAGGTCATACCTGAAAGAGGAGAACACCATTGCCGATAATGTGCCTCCATGTAATTTAGTGATCTCCATGTAATTAAATAGATATATATACCAAATTATGTGTATGTATATGCATCAACGTGATCTTCGTGTGTAGTATGAACTTTATGTATATGAAAACTTGTTTTTGGCGCATCGCCGTGATCTCCATACGATGAAAAACATAAAATCCGAAACCCTAAACCCTAAATAAATTGAAAAGAAAAAAAACAGAAATCTTTAGTCCCGGTTGGTGTTACCAGCCGGGACTAAAGGTCCTCCACCCCGCGAGCTCGGCCGTGGCCACGTGGAGGACCTTTAGTCCCGGTTCGTGGCCAACCGGGACTAAGCGGGGGGGGGGGGGGGGGGGGTGATGGCGTGAATCACACGCTCGTTGGGAGACCCCAAGAGGAAGGTATGATGCAGTTCAGCAGCAAGTTTTTCCTCAGAAAGAAACCAAGGTTATCGAACCAGTAGGAGCAGCAACTCTTCAGAAGGTTGTTGGTGGCCGCACGGCGCAACACGATCACCAACGTGGAATCTGCACGCAACACAATCAAACAACTTTGCCCCAACGAAACAGTGAGGTTGTCAATCTCACCGGCTTGCTGAAAACAAAGGATTAAACGTCTCGTGTGGAAAATGAGTATTAAATTGCAGAGAATGAAAAAGGAACAGTTTGCAGTTTGTGGTTGTTTAATCAGTGTAAAAGAATGGACCGGGGTCCACAGTTCACTAGTGGTGTCTCTCCATAAAAGATAACTAACATGTTGGGTGAACAAATTACAGCTGGGCAATTGACAAATAGTGAGCGCATGACAATGCATATATATGACATGTTGACTACTATGATATTTTATTGGGCATTACGACAAGATACATAGACCGTTATCCAACATCATCTATGACTAATAATCCACCGCCGGGTTGTCATCCGAGTCCCCCGTTGGTATTAAGTTGCAAGCAACGGATAATTGCATTACGTAAAGCGCGTAATGTAAACAAACACATATGCCCGTGGACATAGCATCGTTAGGTTATCCCTAATGGCAACAGCATATCCACAACCTTAGAACTTTCTGTCACTATCCCAGGTTAAACGGTGGCATGAACCCACTATCTAGCATAAATACTCTCTCTTAGAGTTACAAGCATCTACTTGGCCAAACCATCTACGAGTAACGGAAAGCATGCAAGATGTTAAATAACATATAAGATAAATTGATAATCAACTTGACATAATATTCAATATTCATCGGATCCAGCAAACACAACATGTAGCATTACAATAATATGATCTTGATCATGTAGGGCATCTCACAAGATCTAAACATGATGGCACAAAGTGGAGAGACAACCATCTAGCTACTGCTATGGACCCGTAGTCCAAGGATGAACTACTCACGCATCACTCCGGAGGCAGGCATGGCGATGTAGAAGCCTCCGGTGACGATTCCCCTCTCCGGCAGGGTGCCAGGAAGAGGTTCTGAACCCTCCCGAGCTAGGGTTGACGGCGGCGGCGTCTCTGGAACTTTTCATGGATATTTGCTCAGGTACTTAGGGTTTTCGCGTCGGGGGGAATAAGTAGGCGAAAGGGCGGCGGCTGCGGACCCCCGAGGGGCCCACACCACCCTAGGGCGCGACAGAGGGGGGGGCCCGCGCCCTAGGTGCGTGTGGCCTCCTGGTGGCCCTCCTCTGTTGCTCCTTCGCTCCGTCAGGCGTGTTCTGGAAAAATAGGGACCCCCGTGTAGTTTCGTCCAATTCCGAGAATATTTCCAGACTAGCTTTTCTGGAATACAAAAACAGCAGAAAACAGGAACTGGCACTTCGGCATCTTGTTAATAGGTTAGTTCCAAAAAATGTATAAAAGTGATATAAAGTATATGCAAAACATGTAGCAATTGGTATAAATAAGCATGGAACATCAAAAATTATAGATACGTTTGAGACGTATCAGGGGGGGCAACCGGGACTAAAGGCCCGTCCCAACCGGGACTGTAGGCCCATTTTCTACTAGTGCGACGTAGTTAAAACTGACAATGCGATATTTAGCAAGGGGCACGCACAAACTTGCTGGATGTGCAAATACTGCCATAAATTAGCAAAGTGGAGTGGGGTGGCCCATAAACTTGTATTACTGTGTAAAAATCACAAGATCAGTCCAAATTTTGCACAATCATTTGCCACGCCATAGCAGTCGGGCCAATAATTATGGATTTACTCATTTACATAAAATTTCGAGTTTACAAATATCGGACTTTACACCTAATGATAGTCCAAATAATTATGGATTTACACCTAATGTAGGCTTTACCGCTTCATTTTTTCCCCCAACTCCTCCTCCCTCCCCTAGCTAGGGTTTCTCCGCCGCCGCCGCCGCCACCGTCGGGCCGCTCTAGCCTGGCTCGCCTCCCCGACCCCCTCCCTCCCCTGTCTCGTCCCCGCGCGGGTGACAGGGGAAACCCTAGCCCCGCCGCCCCTTCGCCCGCCACTTTTCCTCCTCTTCCCCACCGCCGTCGGGTCGGGCCGCTAGGCTCTGCCTGGGTGGTGCCGGTGCCGGCGGCGGCGGCCCGTTACTCCCCGCGCGTGGTGGCTGGTGGCGGGGAATGCGGCGGCACGCGGCGGTGCTCTTCGTCCGGCTTCGATCTGGTGATCTTCGGGCGGCTATGGTGGTGGGGAGCTGCGGTAGCCTGCGTTCGGCTGGCCGACCACCGGCGTGCGGCCGGCAACGTCCTTCGTGGCTCAGATTTGGGACCAAGCGGGCCCATCTGGGCTTGGACAGGCCTCCTAGGCGTGGTGGCGGCACTTCCGGTGGACGGAGGAGTAGGAACCTGGGCGAGAATGGCGGCATCGGTGGCACCCTTGCTGTAGTGCGGCGGCGGGGCTTTACGGGCCCTTTTGGGCTCAGCGGGGCTGGTGAGGGCCATGTTTGCCCTGCTGCTGCATCCGGTCGGCTACTTCCTTCGGGCGGTGGAGGTAGATCCCTCACGCGTGCCATTGTGCCGCCGTCCCTTGCCGGGATCCTTCTACTCGGTTTTCTGACATCGTGACATTGGCCACGGTGAGACGACGGTGATGACTGCAAGATCGTGGTGGCGTGCGCTGGTGGGCGGCAGGATTGGTGGAGCTATACGCACCGTCTGGGGATGTGGTTTTTTGGAGGTCGGGAGAAATCCTTGTCGCTCGACACTGACGCGGTGACGCCTGCGGGTGTCACCTTCCTTCCTGAAGGGCGTCGGGATACCTCTTTCCCACCCCTCAGCGTACCTGGGGAAACCCTAGGACACTCCGAGGGAAACCTTTGGAACTGTCCGGGCAGTAGCGCCATCGTCGTCGCTCCCTTCTTGGAGGTACTGCTTGGTACGAGCCGTTTCGGAGGGCTGGGAGCGTGGTGGATATTCTCCAGAGGGCGCAGCGGTTGCGAGTCATCTCGTTTTTCGTCGAACCGTCGATGTCGGCTTTGTTTTCTCTTCTTTATTCTTTTTTGTTTCTTTTGGACATGACTGTGCAGTTTGCCCAGCAGTGGCCTTATGGTTGTATCGATTGGTTCCTATATTAATATAGCGGGGCGAAAGCCTATTTCGAGCTAATGCAACTATGTAAGGGCGATCATTGGAGAGGACGTTGCAAAATTCATACTTGACACGAAGTTCATACTTTAGATTTAACGAAGGCATACGCTATGGACCCGCTTGGATGGGGGGTTACAGAATACGGACCGGAGGATTTTCCGGAGCATCTTTGTATTTTCTGTCGGATTTAGACAGGTCCGTATTTCTAACCGATCGTTTTGGCTAATAAACAAGATACCAAGCGGGGCCTAAGCCTGTGTACCACAAACATACTGTCCAATCCTCTGCCAACTACTCCCTCCGTTCCAATTTAATTGACTTGCTATTCACCACATGTGGATGTATCTAGACATGCTAGACATGTACATGTCTAGATACATCCACATGTGGTGGATAGCAAGTCAATTAAATTGGAATGGAGGGAGTAGATATAAAAGTAGTCCATCGCAAGCGTACTTGGACTGCACTTGATCGAGATCATCGCAAGAGTAGTGTCTATTACTTTATCAACTTCTTAACAGTATAACTGGCGATAGACGATCCTACGGTCATGGATACTTGATCAAGATCTTGCAGACGCACCCACCGCGAGGCCAGGCCAGCTGCGACAAGGCTGTCGGTAAGCAGTCATATACCTAGAAAGGCAAGATGCAGCCACGATTCATCCCCAATCTCGTCGTGACACCAAACAAATCTCGTGTGAGCTCCACATGACAGAGTCGTTTTTTTAGTCCGGGATCATCTCTACCCCCGAGACCCTACCTATACACCATCCCGTAAAGAACGAACTGCAGTGAGGGCAAAAACCTGCCGTAGTCATGCGGTCCATCTTCCTCGAAGAGTCTCAAGCGAGTCTCGATCGGCATCGCAACGGACGTGCGGCAAAGGCACGTCCTCCCCCTGGTCACGTAGGTGTTCGAACGTGATGAACGCCGTGAGAGAACATATATATCATGGATGAGTCAAATTCCTGAGAGAGGCTAGAAGTATGAAAAATAACTGAAAAGCGAAAACATGGGTACCGTTTTTGCACCGTAGTACTACTTACCCCACTTTATAAGTTTATGGGGCTGTTTGCACGTCTAAGACAAGTTTATGGGTGGCATGTGTGTGTATGAAACTCTTTAATTATTACTAATCCTACTGCGATAGGGTCGATCTATCTACACTAGCTTTGTTTCGAATATCTAGCTAGATTAGCTAGGGTTGCCCGGCTGACAGCCATACCATACATTCTTGTTTTTCCATTTTTCTGTTTAGAATGCGTTACCTAGAGCTAGGAGCAGTAGACTAGCATAGTAGAGTAGCAAACTGTACGTGCAACCACCGCTCCCACAATGCCGGGTCAAACGCTGTGGGCGTAGAGCGATCGAGCCGCGTCCCGTCCCGTCTAGTGCCGTTCCACAGATGGACCATCCGGAAGTCTAGTGTAGCTGCATCCTAGGCCAGATAGTGAGTGCTTTGCATGGCATGCAGTAAGATGCCGCCGCATCCACCGGTGCGTACGTGTCACCGGCGAATATCTGAGGCCGCGCTATTAGTAGCACAGTACACGCGGTGCACGCACGGTCGCACGTACGGGGTGACGGGGCATTGGGCACGGTGGCTCTTCTCGTTACCAGCAGGCACCAACCAACAGTGTACAGCCCGTCCTAACCAGGCCCAGATCTGGTTAAATGCGCCCGCCCGCCCGTTCGTGCGCGCCGACGTGCTTTGTTCGTACGTACCCGGCCGCCGGGCGGTACGCGTACGGCGGTGAAGGACGCTGGGGTCTGGAGCCTCGATCAGCCGCCGGCCGGGCCGGTGGCCAGCTAGCTGGAGGCTCGCCGCTGGGTGCGTTGAACCGCTAGCTGCATGGCAATGTTCCTCCTCCCGCCTCCTGCGACCTCCGGGCCCCCTCCCTCTCCTTGGTTTCATCCGTACGTCGACGTTGCATGCATGGCCTGCATCGGCATGCATGCAGCATCGTACCCCCGGCTGGCGGCCGTACGTGTTGAGTGTGAGCAGTGTACGTGGACGTCTGGATGAGGCGTGGTAGGTCAGGGAATTAAGTTGCTGGACTCAAGTAGTAGTAATAAAGGACCGATGTACGTATGTCCGCCGATGGGCTACTACGGACGTACGGATGCCGGCGAGCGGAGGCGGGGTCAATCTCACTTCTAGAATCTCATGATAGGAATCTTTAATTTAGGAGGTTGTACCAATTTACCGGTTCCATCAGATCATGGTGTCAGCGAGGTCACCCGGGCGACTCCGGAGGCGCCCCCGAGCCGCCGCCAGAGTTCTCCTCCCGTTCGGCCTCTCCCCCCGCCGCCGCCAGCGGTCGCCACCGGGCGTTGCCCGTGCGGGGACGGCGAGGATCCATCTCCATGGCGGCGGCGAGAATCTTCCCCATCGTTGCGGCGGCGGATCTGGTCTTCTTTGGCGGCGTCGTTCTGGGCGCGGCGCGGGAGGACGGGAATCGGCGCCCTGCGGATGGGACTCCGTGGCTGCGGCAACCTCGCTCCAGGATGGGGGCGGGCCTATGGAGCGGCGGTGAAGTGTCTGGCGGTGCGGCGGAGATCTACCACGGCGGCGCGTTGACCGGCGGCGGGGGCTCCTCCTTGCTGCGCGGTTCGGCCGGATCCGGCGGAAGATCGCCCCTGTTCTGTCGTCTTCTTCCTCATCTCCGGTGGGGTTGGAACGGCGGATCCAACAGGGTGCCGGCGGGTGGCGAGGGGGCTACTAGCTTGGCTTGAATAAAGGTGGTGGTCCTCGGGTTCCAAATCGCGAGAAGACGAAGATCTGCTTGACGCCGGTACCTTGATTTGGCAAGTGTCGAGTTTCGGAAGGCTCCGCCGGTGATCTTTCATGGATAATTCCTAGAGATTGCTGGATCGGAGGGATTCGGTCGTGCCGGAGGGAGCGGCGTGAAGCTCTGCTTCTGTGCCATCATGGGCAAATCCATGGTGTAGTCAGAGGCGGGGAATGTCATGAAAGCTGAGATTAAAGGACTAGCAAATGGCGATTGGAGGCTTTGCGACGATGAGGAACTTGTTTGGAGTTGTAGGAGGCGGAGCAGCGGCATGTTAGTGGGGGCAACATCACAGGTGAAGTTCAAAGTCCTACCTTTCAGGGTGAAAATCCAAGGTCTGGCCTTAATTGGTTGTGTCTGGCAATGGTCTTGCTGAAGACGTTGTTTTGAGAGCGGGACTATCTTCAGGGTGAAAACCCAAGGTCTGGCCTTAATTGGTTGTGCCTGGCACTGTTCTTCTTGAAGGCGTTGCTTTTGAAGAATTGGACATCAGGTGGTGTCTTGGTGGTGGTTGTGCGGCTGCTGCAAGGACTGTAACTCTGTAGCGGGACTTTTCTTTTTATTTCTTCTTCTTATTGTCTTTCGGCTGTGTGCATCCGTAATAGCTTTGGTTATTGCGTTGTTGCAGAGGCTGGGTGTAATTTCTATCTCCGCGATATTAATAAACACTCTTTATCTAAAAAAAATAAAAGCGACGTCACCCGGCCGGTGATTGATGCCAACGGTCGCGGATCGAGCTAGGGCACTATCACTGGATTGCCAGATGCGCCGTGTACGCACGGCACCCACGTCACGAATAACCCCTTTCTTGTTTGCATGTACAGTAGATTTTGTTTTATCTCAAGAACTGGATCACTGTACCTTTTTTTTTGGGTCTCCGGGCAAGCAGTAAACTCCCCTCCTTCCTGCAAGCAGACTACAGCCAAACGCGCGCACATAAATGGAGATGATCGAAAATTGGGCGTGTAGAGCCCAGCTACATGGAAAATAGTCAGATGGTCATCAAGGTGCTTGGTGCTGTTCAGCTCCTCCAAGTTGCGCAACCACCGTCAATCATTGGTACTGTCACCAGTTCTTCGACTTGATCAGACCACCTAATCATCCGCGCCACGTACATACGGCATGCATGGAGCTCAGGCTGCTCAGCTCAGCTAGTCCCGCGCACCAACCATTCCAAGTAGCAGCTGGGCGCTGAATTGCATGCCCGCGCGCTCGCTCGTTGCACCGGCCAGCTACAAGAGAGCTCGATCACTTGGGCAGCTGTGCAGAACGCCGGCCGGTGCGCTGGTTAATTTCCAGCGATCGATCGAGCTCCAGTAAAATTGGGAGCTGCTCCACTGATCTGTTCGTCGGTGGGCCTTTTCGTCGGACGGCAACGTCGCCTGCAGCGCCGACACGAGCTCCTACGTCCTCCTTGCCTGACGTCCGTGCATGCCGCGTACGAGCGGTGGTGGCGCCGGACCGCCCCTGCGCGGCCAGCTAGCTAGCGATAGAGCAACGAAGGGACGTGGTCGCAACAGCACTACACGGGCGGGGCCCCGACCCTGCTCTGCGTCTGCAAATTGTTTTCCCAAAGATGATATAATGGGAAGAAAGACTGCCCCAAAATATCACGGTGGACATGCATGGGTGCACGCGGCCGGATCTGAATTTTCAATCATTTAAAAATCGCATTTCAAAGTTTCAGAAATTTTTGAAATAACTCACTCACAACCGCATTAGTTAAATCCATATCTTTGGATACCTATCACTTCGTCGATCTATCCCTGCCATTTTCGTGAGTGGCCACGGTGGATGCATGCATCATCGGCTCATCGCAGATGGAGGAGCCAGAAGAGACACGCGGCTGAAAACGGGGGCCTGTACAGGTGTCCGTACGTACGCCCCCATGCTAACGGAATCCGGACCAAACGTAAAGCAGCTCATGTCGCTCGCTGCATGTCTGCATGTGCTAATCAAGCAGTGGTGAAAGCAGAAAGAAACATTCGAATTCCATTTCGTTTTAAGATGGCAGCAAAGGAGAGCAGGGTACCTTGGAACTTGGAAGCGTGTCGCAGACTCGCAATTGATTGGTGATTTACTGATTTTGGCCAGCTGACATAGTGCACGTTGTGCATGTGATCCGAGGGAGTATTGTATTGTACTGTATTGTATTGTATTGTATTGTATTGTATTGTACTGTATTGTATTGTGTGGTTGTATTAGTGTGTGGAGTACTGCTCTGCAAAGACTAAATGGCTCTAAACAAGTGTGTTATCAACTGGTCGTAGCAAAAATTAGTCAACAATACGGACATAGACTATTGATTAGCCAGATGTGCATTGACAAACAAAGAACGTTTCCATACATGCGAAAACAAGTTATAATACTTCAATGCGATCAACTTCTGAAGCCACATTCCCAGGCACGCAAACAAGGCAAGGCATCTTCTGGGTGCTAATTAGCAGACAGGCCTGGGTAGTTAATTCACCGGGGTGCATAAAGAAGTCTGTTTGTGAATGCGACGTCGATTCATTCATTTACGCCTTGATTCGCAGAACGAAAGCTTCCGTAATATGCATTTCTCAAAACCTCACATCCAGCTCGTCCTTTTGGTCGCACGCAGTTAGTTATATGGATATCTCAATGCACAAGATTTGCAACCAGATTCTCTATCATACCTTTTTTTTTCGCGAGTTAAGGTAGCTGGCTGATGCATGTCAGCCGAATGTTGTAGTACCTTTTCTTCGTTACTTAATGTAGTTAGTACTCTGGTTTTTCTGCTGGTTGTACCATGTTTCGTATTAAAATGAGTCATTTTCCTAGCTTTCTTTCAGCATATAGTCATTTTCCTTAGCTTTCATTTTAGCATAGTCATTTTCCTGGGTAATGATGGATGCACTCATGTGCGCATCTCTTTCGTGCAAGAAAACGTCGTGCTCATGGGAGATACGAACTATCATAAAATGAAGAACATAGCCATCCATGCACACGGGCGGAGCGGCACCCATCATCGTGAATAGGCGACTGCGGTTCAGACTCCGCGGTCAGCACGGCTCGGGTTTATTAGCAGAGATTTTGCTCGATCGTCACATGCGCCGCGTATCCCTCTGCTCGTAGGAAACCAATTAACGGTGTCGTCAAGATTAGGCCGTATGCTTAGCACATGCAGCGCACGAGAGGGAGAAGAAATTTCGAGCTCGATCAGCGGCGAAGAACACGGAGGGAACAGGGGAGGTTTTGGCCTAATCACAAGCATGATTAGGCTGTGTGAGTGTTCGGTGTTCCACGGCAGGAAGCTTCGAGGAAGGAATGAGCCTGCAGACAGGCCCGGATTGTTTTGGATCACCGGCGAGCGAGCGGTCGGCGCGGCGTTGCTTTCGGCGGAACCAAGTCTGTACGGGCGATGGCTCAACGGACGCGCGCCGGGCGTCAGTGTCGTCGTCCATGCACCGGCGCACAGTGCTCTCTTTCTCCATCGACATCAGATATTTGACTCTTGTTAATTAATCAGACACGCGTGTGACGGTGCCACTGCAGTAGCTAGATTATTTATGCAACTTAATTCATTCAGCTTAGTTAGCACTGCTGTCCAAGTAATCTGTCAATACTTTTCTGAACTTTACGCGTGCACACTCAGTGTCTCTCTCGCGGTTCTGAATATACTTATATACAGAAGTAATCAAGAACACAACTCGTGAAACTGGATTAGAACGAGGACGGTGGTACTGATAAACAAGTGCTAAGAGTCGGAAGGTAGGATATATGCAGTATGTGAGCCCAAAAGAGGCGTCAACAAAGGGTGACCGTGAGAAAGGCGAAAGAGAATCATAATGTGGTTAGCATCGAGTCTCCTCGTTTTAAAATCGGACAGTGTCTTTGTGCCTACCTTACACCGAGGGACACTTGCAATTCAAGGGTCTTTTCTTTCTTTCGCTTTGCCCTAATCCCCCCTTTCCAAGTTCTTTAACCTGCTCGCCCTTATCTAGCTAGTTCTAGAGATCGGAAGGTAGGCGACAAACTTAGCTGATGATCGCGGCAAAGCACAAGCAACATAATACGTACTAGCTAGATATGCACAAGCTGCAGCATGCATCAGTGGATTTCAATGATTGATAGCATTGTTTTCCGTAGAGGACGAATTTGCAATGATTTGGGATACCGCCGAAGGGCACCAGAGGCCGATCTTCGTTAAGATTGGGGGAAAACAATGATTTGGGATCATTAGCGCATAGAAAACGCATTCGAATGTTGGGCTAGCAGCGCGCACAAACAAGAATCTTTGTTGCTTAGCTAACCCACCACAACAAGTTCAGTTGTTTGCGGGTTGGGCTCGCAACAATCGATCTATCGCCGCTAGCTAGCTTAGGCTATATATCTCCGGTGCAAATGACGAGGTCGCAGAAAACAGCCGAACCAATCATGGGATGAACACCTAAATCGCTGGGAGATTTGTATCCATGCAGCTCGGGTCGATCGTCGCGGCAGATGATGATAAGGGGAAAAAATGTGATGATTGGCAGAGCTCGTAGTACGTCTTCGTCGTGGCGGTTGGCAGTTAAGAGATGACGGATTGAATCAAAGTATCGAAATTAAAGCGCGGAGCCGGATGAACAGGAATGTAGATTAGTGAGCCACACCTGCACGGGAGGAAGGAATGGAAGAACTGGCGTGCTGGTGGGTGTAGCTACGCCTAGAAAGACGCATTTTTCTTTGGAAGCTGGGAAAAAAATAGTCGGGTGCTCTGCTTTGTGATAGCGAAAGGAACAGGGATAAGGAAAAAAAAAAGAAGAGGATGAGTTGATGATCTTCGATTTGATTGAGCCGCCGCGCCATGCGTGCAATTTCTTCCATGCTTGTCTCGAGAGCATACGTGCGTGTGGAATATTATAGCTTATAGTTCAATCCATGCATGCAACTTTGGACCAGAATTGTTGGATGGATTGTTGGGGTAAAGTTGCCACGCGAACATTCTTCTCCTTCAAGCCTCTCATAAATCCTGTGTTGGTCCATGACTCCATGGTTATTCAACCTTTGCTTTATACTAAGGACCATCTGGTTCTATACTTGGACACGTATGCGGAGCAACCCTTTTGGCTACTTTATTATTCCTAGCAAGAACTAAAAAAAAAGGAAGCTTTCTTTGGGTGGTGGCGTGGATTTTTTTTTTGTCTTGTAGAATGTTACTACAACCCTCCATTGTGCATAATACTCTACATCCTTTTTTTAAGATAAATTAGCAAGCCCTTTACTAATATTACTCAAGTACGCAAACACCGAATCCACGTCAGATTAGCATTAGTAAAACTCAATAGAAAATGAGAGAGGTTGCTTAATTTTTGTTGTTGTCGGTGAGATGGTTAATGTCCAGAACCGAAGAATGTACATTATTGTGAAACCGAGGAACTAGGAACATTCTTAAGTGTTCACATGACATGCTATATACAAATTGCATCATTGTTAGTCAACTTATCATCGTTTTAGGCAAATTCACATGTGTTTGCATAGGAAATAAAACACACATTAGTTCCATGAGTGAGCAATTAGTGTTTCATCCGAACAAATAATTGCTTGGGGTGCTGCAAGGCGACTCTATACCTGAAGGTTGGAACATAACCATTGTGGTACTCGTCCCGAAGGTACATAACCAGAAAGAATCAAAGATCTATGCCATATTAGCCTTTGCACCAATCTATAAACTCGTCTCTAAAGTATTGGTGAACCGACTAAAGTGCATTCCGGATGATCTCATATCAAAGTGCCTTTCCACCGGACGGATTAAATTTAGACAATTCCATCCTAGCATATGAGATGTCACATTTCAAGAAGAGAAGACGATTGGGCAAGAAAGGATACATTACCTTAAACTTGGCATGAGCAAAGCGTATGATCGCGTGGAGTGGGCGTTCCTCGAGGGAATGATGTTGAAGCTAGGAATATGTGATCTGTTTGTCCAGCTGGATATGAAGTGTGTGAGGACTTCTTGAGGGGACGCCGAGTCTAGGGATCAGTTATGCATGTATAACCATTTTGAAAGGGTGCAAATACTTGACGATGAACTTGCCTGTGGAATAGAGGATAGAACCTAAGTGTGTATTAGGATGACCCATGGTCATGCAGGGATAAACGAGGAAACCTAGAAATTTTCAGTGTGACAATATGTAGGGATACATGTAGCTATACTAGCGCAAATACAAACATTCTACTACGTAAACCAGGATTACTGCAGTAATAAATCATGGGATTACCAATGGATGTGCAGGTGTGGAACTCGGTGAATAACGTCGATATAGAGTAGTCGTGCAACCTCATCACCCACGTCAGTCTCATGAACACTCCTCTGTGTGGCGTATCCAACCTCTACAAGTGCATCACCTCTGAGGTATCCACATGTGCGGAGTGGAAGCACACGCTAGACTGTTAGATTGCGCGGATGACTAGGGCCTAGGAGAAGTGGCGGTTGCGGTGGAGGGTGTTTCCGAATGATCAACAATAAAACGTGCACCTCCTCCTTTCTATAGACTGGAACTGACATGCTTCTACCTTAGAAACCCATTAGAACTCTAAGCCCAAATCCAACTTGGTCCAGTCCAAACGAGGCTTTGAACACCTTAAGTAAGTGACCCTAAGGTTCACACATGTTTATAATTTAAAGGATTAGAGTTACTCGGTCAATTGTTGGTAGCGGTTTCTAGAAAAACGTGTAAATTCAAACACACATAAAAATCATATCGGACGAACCATCACAAAGTTAAGTTCATGCTATTGCCTTTGCCTCGGGGTATTTAGCCGAGCTCTAAGATGACCACTCTTTCTCAATCCTATGATTTGGATTCTTTTACTAGGTTAATTCGTAACTTTATGTAGAGTGTCTATGCATTTCTAGATCTGATCGCTCGAGGGGCGCAGAGATATCTCTCTCATGTGTAGAGAGGGCAAATCCCATCTTGAATGACCATGTCTCACAACATGCTTCATGCGCAGAGATATCTCTCTCATGTGTAGAGCTAACGTAGATCGATTCACATATTGAATACATGCGACAATCTCAGCAGTCAGGTCTATAGCAAAACATAGTGTAGAGAGAGAACTATGAGTGTTTTTCTATGCCTCAGGTTGGTTCAGTCCAATACCATGTTCATTACATGTATCTTTTCCATTTATTAGTTTGACATATCCATGTGTATGACTTATGAAACATATACATCAAGAAATACATGTGGTAGTCTAATATTCAAGTGTGTCCTCACATGAAATTCGACTAGGGACATATTTAGAATAATCCTATAGGTAATGAGTTTCACAAACAATTCACGAGTACTTGCCCATCAATATAAAAAACAATATTTAAGAAACAAATAATAAATCAGGATATAACTTAATATCATCATTCTTGGGGTGCCCTTTTCTATAAAAAAAATATATCATCATTCTATGACTGGCTGTAGGACATATATTTTACAGTCGCCTACTGACATGAAAGAAAAACTAGAAGATATCATCTATCCATAACCACGTGTGCGCCACATGCCTAGGCTACAACAGAGGTTTTGTCAAAGGATTTAAAATATTTAGATCATTGTGTATTTTGTAAATTCATATTTCTCCTCGATGGATGAACTCTGAATGAGATGACAATGTTGATGACAATGTTGCACAATGTGTTTGGTTTCCCAAACAAACCTTGAATGACTAGAATGGATGTTAGTGTCGTTGCAACACGAGAGATAAATTGTTGGCCGAAGCTATCTCTCCACTTTGCGATCATCCAAAAGGGAGTAACGGAGACCCACGTATATTTAAATAATAAATTGGCAGGAGCTAGTCATGACACTGACCAATAGTGTGTATCGCGTACTTTGCAAGAAACCAATCTAATGAGTGGCAGCAAGTTTTGTTAGGTGTATTGTTGCACTCTGAATGTAAGTACTATAGTTGGTACTACTAACTGAAATACATGTTAATTTTTCTAAATATGTGCATAAATCTCTATTTCGGGAAATGAAAGGAGAATTTATGCAAATCATATGATACCAAGTGGACAGGTGGGCAAGAATAACAAACAATCACATCGCGAAAGTCGTAGAAATGATTGCAATTTTTTATTTCGTCTGTGATTAATGTTAGAGATCCTATTTCAATACCAAGTTAGAACATACACGTTTTCAAATCATAATTGAGCCCAGTGTAGCTTGCAATACATATTTGACCATAAAAGGATAAAGTATCATGCCGATAATCAATTTATACTCTAGAGTTTTCTGTTGATTCTCTTATCTGATCACACACTAAAAACCTCTAAGATATTTGTTATCCATATGATTTAGTGTTCTGTATTATCAATATGTATACCTTCTATAGTCTGTGATGTTACGTAAAGTAATTCATGATGGAAATTGTGTAACAAACATAGGTTAAATTAAGCACAAGTCTATATTTCAACTATAAAAGAATGTTGCGGCTAACATTTAATAATTTTGTTGCGTGGTTAATGATGGAAAAAATAAATTAGGAACTTATACACATTAAGAATGTAGCATACTGAACAACTTATAATAAGTATATATGTTTAATATAAATAATTTTAAGTCGGCCTAGGTCTTCACTTTTTTTTGGACTAGCCCAATGGCCCGCTAAATTACAAAACAAAATGCACTCACATGCAATGAAAAACACAAGTAACCAGCGGCATGCCAGATGCTATTTGTTGCACTCAAACCTATAGGAAAATTGCAGATGTATTTAGAAATTTTAGGCCAAAAGGTTAAAAGTTGCCGTGTTAGCCGACTTCCTCATAGCACCAATATCACCGCAAGAAGTGAATACAATCCAAAGTGGGGACACATATGATATGAACATCTTTTCCTTATGCTGCTTGTAGCTCTGGCTTCACTACAAACCATAATTCTTCTATCCATTGGATGATGGGATGGAGGATCCCCTTTTGGATGATGTAGTTCCTCATTCCTCATATAGTGTTTGTATCCATTGCAGAATTACTATCGAGGCTACTGTTCTCTGAACACTTTTTTACACAACAACAGTAGGGAAAGCCCCTACTCTAAACACTTAACAATACATATATGTTTCTGGACACACAGAGCAGATCGTAAACACCAAGTAGAAAGCCGATGCGTGGACAACCTTTCATTTTTGGAAAGAAAGAACTTCATGTGCTTGATCTATACTTTGTATGCATTATAAATCATTGTTTACATTGGTATACATCATAGTGTCTTAAACTAAAGAAAATATCACTAAAATGCTCGTTTTAGGCTCTCCTAGCTCGAAACAGAGCAGACCATGAAACTGGTCATAGATCTGGTACACAGTTTACGAGTTAAAACATTTTATATTTCAAAGTTATCTTGATGATGTCTTCATATCATTGTTTGTTGATACATACTCCCTCGGTCCCTCCATCCCCAAATAGGTGACTTACAAGTTGAGTAAAAGAAGTCAACATTTTCTAAATTTGACTAAATATTTCAAAACTATATTATAAAATATATCTTTTTTTGTGTGCAAAACACGGTACAACGTAGACATTCACATATATCTAATGGTGAATCTATTGATATTGATATTTTGTTATAAATCTTCATATTTTTTTATATATTCCGTCAAACTTAAAAAAACGTTGACTTTTTTACTCAGTTTATAGGCCACCTACATAGAATTTGCTTCTCGTAGAAGCTTTGGGTTTATATTCTAGCTCCAGGTTAGCTTTGGAAAGGGGGAATATTTGGATGAAAAAAATAGTTAGATCGGATGAGAAAAATGCAGTAGCAGATTACCAACTGACAAGCTGGAGGATGCAAGCAGGGACGCAGCCATTCGTCGGGGCAAAACGACACCCGACACGCGGCGCACCGGCACCAATGTGCACGAGTGCGTGCTACGCTGCTCCGGTGGCGCGAAGCTAACAGAAACAGAGTGCCCGTCACCAGTATAAATTCCCCGGCAGGCGCCAAGACGCCACCCACACACACGCACACACCCTCTCTCGCTCGTTCACCGGCGTCCCAGCCTCATCTTCCTAATCACGACACACTGTTCGCTTGCAACAAGAAGCATCGACCTCCAATGGCGACCACCGCGCTCGCGCTGCTTGATCAGACTCTGCCGTTCGGCGGCGGCGGTGGCGGCTCGGACAGACTCAGCAAGGAGATCTTCTCCATCCTGGAGTCCAACTTCCTGTTCGGCGTGCACCAGACACCGGAGCTGGGGGCGTGCTCGGCGGGCCGCGTGCGCGTGCTCTCCATCGACGGGGGCGCGGACGGCGGCGCGCTGGCCGCTGCCGCCCTCGTCAGGCTCGAGCGCCGGCTGCAGGAGCTCTCCGGCAACCCGGCCGCGCGCGTCGCGGACTACTTCGACGTGGCTGCCGGGTCCGGCGCCGGCGGGTTCCTCGCGGCGGCGCTGTTCGCGCGCCGGATGACCGCCGAGCAGGCGCGCGACGTCGTGGCCAAGAACCGGAAGGTCTTCTCCGGCCGCGGCGGGGGCCTGTTCTCCTCGCGGCCGAACGCGGTGTTCAAGAAAGCGTTCGGGGACCTCACGGTCCGGGACGCCGCCAAGCCGCTGCTGATCCCCTGCTACGACATGGCCACGGCGGCGCCCTTCGTCTTCTCCCGCGCCGACGCCGTCGAGGCCGAGGCGTTCGACTTCCCGCTCTGGCAGGTCTGCGCGGCGGCCTGCGGGGTGGGGCCGGCCGAGGTGGCGTCCCTCGACGGGCGGACCAGGCTGCGCGCCGCCGCCGCGGGCGGCGCCGGCGTGGCCAACCCCACGGCCGTGGCCGTCACCCACGTGCTCCACAACAAGCGCGAGTTCCCCTTCGCCGCCGGCGCGGGCGACCTCGTCGTGCTGTCTCTTGGCGGGAACGCCGCGTCGGTCCACCGCGCGTCCTCGTCCTCCAGCCTCCTGCGCGTCGCCGGAGCTTGCCAGGCCGACATGGTACGTCCTCGATTGATTCTTCAGCATTCATTGCACGGACAGAATCGTACCGTCGTCACGTACCGCTGGGCTAACAGTAGTGTGGTCGTCCGTGCTGCTTTTCAGGTGGACCAAGCCGTATCAATGGCGTTCGGAGAGAACAGAGCAACCAACTACATCCGTATCCAGGTAAATGAACGCTGTAAATTTCTTCACGGAATAATTAACACCGGGTTATTACCACTGTGAATTAGTAATTGAGAGCAAAGCTAACTCTTTTTTGTGTTGTCTCCTCAGGGCAACGGCATTGCGGCCGGAGCGACGGCGGAGGCGGCGATGGCGGAGCGGGGGGTGGAGTCGGTGCTGTTCCGGGGCAAGAAGCTGATGCCGGAGACCAACGGCGAGCGGCTGGACGGCGTGGCGGAGCAGCTGGTGCGGGAGCAGCACCGGAGGATGGACAGCAAGACGCCCGTGGTGCTCATCAAGCCGTCGGCGACGCCCCGGACGTCGTCCTCGTCGGCGTCCACGCTCATCACCGTCTCCACCAACTCCTGCTCCGAGTCGCCCTGAAGACCGTCGATCGCATCTCGGCGACGCTGATTAATTAATTAACTAGCCCTGGTTCTCTGAATTGTTTATTTGTTTGTTGCGTGGCTTTTAACTAGTTAGCGCGATGCCGGCACTAGCTACTCCATGCCGGAGTAGGAGGTTTTGGTCGCCTGCCGGCGCCGCCACCCGCCTACCCATGGCGCTCGCTCCCGGCCCGGGCCGCCGCCGCCGGCGCGCGCGGCCGTGGAAGAAAGAGGAGAGTGGCCGATCGAGTGAAATGAGTAAGATTTGTAGGTAGGAAATGGTGAGACTACGTGTGCGTGTGCTGCAACCGCTGCAACTACGATGTAAAATGTACGTAGGTTGTCTGGTGCTTGCAATGGAATACTACGAATCGGTGTGGCTTTGCTGCTAAACAGTGATAACTACGGTGCCATTTAACCAAGGGTCGTTTCGAACTTCCGCGCAACTTGGTCTGTCTTTTCCTTCGTTCAAATGCTCAATCGAAAAAATAATATTAAAAAAATGACACATACTTGTGAAGAACACAAAATACAGATCAATGTGAGGGCAAAGGCTCCTCTAATATATTTTTTAGGACTACGTAAAAAAAGTAAGAAAAGGATGGTTTAATTAGTTCAGGCGTTTGCAAAATTTCTCACTTCTCAGTCGACACGGAGAAACATCGATTTGATGTTGAGGCCGTGCAAGATTTCATAAATTGTACGACTACGAGAACACTAATAGTTGCACTACATGAAACATGTATTACAACATGGTAGGCATTCCTCGTCTATGTGAACAAATTGCAAAACATACTAAAAAAATCTTTAATAATAAGGATGTCTCCAACGGCACGACGCATCCAGTCCACGCGTGTCTGTTTCTGTCCGTTTGGGTGAAAACCAAGTATCAATGTGGCGACGCAAACAGATCGCTGTCCGTTTTTCTGTCTGCCGCGACCCAAACTCGGTCTAAATTTGGGTCAGGTTTGCGTCGACCATGAACACGCGCGGACATAAATTTTGTCCTCCCTTTGTCCGCCCCTGGCCCGCTCAACAGAAGCAAATTCGCCTCTCGGTGGCCTTTCCTCTCCCAAAACCACAATCCCAGCTCCTGCCCTAGCCATGGCCGACGCAGCAGCCGCCGCCGACCCCACTGAAGCTGCCGCCGAGGAGGTCGTCGTCCTCGATTTGGCGGCCGATCCTCCGAAGAAGCCAAAGAAAGTGCTCATGCCGTCGCAGAGGGCCTCCGAGACCCTGAAGCAATACTTCGAATTGCAAAAGAAGAGGCTCGAAATCGAGAAGGAAAATGCCCGAACAAGAGCCATTGAGGCCGATGCAAGAGGCAAGGAAGCCGATGCAAGGGCCAGGGAGGCCGAGGCAAGGAGGCCGAGGTCAAGGGGGGAAAAACCTTGAGCTCGCCCTACGCCAAGAGGAGGCCCGAATCATGGACATTGATTTCTCCGCCTTGACCCCTAAGAAGAAGGCGTACTATCTCAAAAAACAAAGGTACTATATGGATCTAGAGTGATCACACCTCGGTCCTTTTAACAATGTTGTATGCCGGCATTGGACTATGGCCGAGAAACATGACCAAGATGGCCGGAACTATGTTGATTTTTGGGATGTTGTATGTCGGCATTGCAATATTCTTTTGAAACTATGTGGTGAGTTTTATTCATTGCCCTATATTTGTTTGTTTAAAAAAATGAAAAGTGATAAAAATTATCAAAAATGATTAAAACCTTGGCCCGGCGGACTGGATGCGTCGGACCGTTGGGTGTAGTGGCAAGGGAGGGGCGGACAGGGCCGGCCGCTTGTCCATTTGGCGACCCAAACAGACAAAATCCAGACCAAATCGGTATCCGTTTGCGTCGGCCTGTTGGAGACATCCTAAAGGAAAATATTGGAGGATATTGTTTTTGGAAAGGCAAGATACAGATGAGCTAAATTTAATTTTACCCCCTAATTAGCCATTTGTGCCGGGTTCTTCAAATCGCTAATCGATGGTCGGAAATAATTAGCATCCGTAGCGGCATGTGAGACAACAACGAGATCCTATCCAGACGTGAGGCATAGAGAAAAAGCCCGATCTAGAGGCAAAGGAAGAATTGATCTGTGAAGATCATGATACCGAGCTTATATCGTCAATTCTGATGTCGTTCAATGCAGGATGGGTCTATGTCATATCATAGGGTCTATCATCTATACTACTATTAAAAGAGCAAACTTGTGTTGTGCTGTGTTGATACATTAAATCTGAGACGTTCAATATCTGATCTCAAATTTCGAAACGGTACATAGGGTTTGCCCTCTTTTTTGCTTCTATTTACAGCATAATTGCCTCCGCAGAGGAAAACGTTTGGAAAGGAAAAAAAGTGAAATTGCGTCTGTCGGTTGATCCCAAGAGTCGCTTGATCCGCCGCAGCCCGCCAGCGACCTGCACTCTCGCGACCACGCGAGCCTGTCCGCCGCCGCCCGCCAGCGACCTGCACGCCGCGGCCGCGGCAGCCTGACCGTCGCCGCATTCGATCTTGCAGGCGAAGCGCCTGCTCTGCACGCCTCCACAGGAGCTTGCTAAAGGAAAACACAAGTACGCGGCCGGTAGCCTGTCCCTGCGCCGGATCCACGCCGGCGACCGCGGCCACCATCGCGGTCCTCGGCATCACGTGCCACTCGGGCTGCTCTCTCTGCTCCGTCCTCTAGCTCGTCGCCGTCACCGCCTCCATCCCCACCTCCGGCTCTGCGTTGTCATCGGCTGTTCCCGACCTCCAGCTCCCGACCCTTTCCCATCCTGCGAGGGCAGCTCCCGGCCCTTTCCCATCCCGCGAGGCTCGTGTTTCTTCCTGTACTCCAGCTCGACGCTGTCGCTCACTGCTTCCCCGACATCCAGCTCCACGCCGTCGCCGGCCCTTCTCCGGCCTTTGGCTGTGCGCCGGTCGCTACCCATCATGCATAGGCACGTGCAGCTGGCTCAGCTGTGCGCCATCAACGGCCTTGCCTGGCAACCAGCTGTGCGCCGGCAGTTCCCCAATCCCCATATGTTCTGTTCATAGGCTGCATAGTACTATTTGGTTTTCTATTTAGCAAATTTCTGCTAGCAGTTTTTTAGCATCTGAAATCAATCGTACTGTCGTAATGTGAAGCAAAGAAAAAAAAATCAGATTTCTAGCATTCTTGTGGGTTGTGTGTACCAGAGAGATTCGAAGTAAAAGGCAACCCTGTCTAAAGGAACTCTGGTGTATTAGGATAACTTTTTTCAAGCCCTGAATCTGGGTCAGCGTAAAGAGGAAAAGCATGGGGCTGCATCTAGAATAGTAAGTAGGATTTTCTGCAAATTACCAGATGGATTTTATATCATCTGTGCTGAATTAAACCAATTGCGTATGTTCAGAAGTCAGATTTGTTTCTTGAATTTTGTGACCAAGATATGGAATGATGCTTGTTTGCCACAATAGTGCGAGTTTATTAGATGACACGGCTTAGGATGCATAGGTTCTACTAGATTCTTTGCATGCTTTCTTATCTTGATTTTTATTTTTGTTGATTACAATACAATCAAGATCTATTTATGTGTAATTTTTCATATATTATTTGACCTTTAGACCTATCAATTTATTTTGGCCAAGCAACCTAACATGAGAGCATTTTATCCAATATTGTGCAAGATATTTTAGTACATATATAAACCTTGTGCATTAGTTTACACGTGCATTGCACGTACACAATTACTAGTGTAAAGGAAATTTGGGAAAATAAACATGGCTTCTCGAGTATGACGCACATAGGGCCTCCAGCCCTCCAGGGATCTCTATATTTCCAGGATTTTCGTTCTTTTTAGGGAAAACATCAGGTCGTCCTCGTAGCGGATTCCACAAAACTGACCGGAGCAATGACGGACTGACCGTGACTCTTTCTTTTTTTCCCTCTCCGTTGGGCGAATCAGTTCGAGGTAACCGGCCCTGACTCGCGTTGAACGGCCGATGTGAGACAAAACTATCGCTCGTTCGTTAGAACTAGGCCGTGGTAGCCCGACTCTGTAACAGTGGGTTCACCTCGTTATGGCGTCCTTTCAGTCTAACTTTGAATATCTTTGGGCCGCAAAATAGTTCAATACCTACGGAGTATTGTTTTTTTTTCTAAATTGGTCATTCCCCTGAAAACACAAAAATTGGGCCCAAAAACAGTACCTCCCATTGTTTACTCGCCAGATTTTTACGAAAGTCCCTGTAACTAGATTTTCATGTTTAATTTTGTGCAACATATTTTTATTCTACAAACTTCACTGGAGATTGCTCTAAGCAATGCTAGTTCAATACCAAGTATAGAGCATGCTCACTTAATTAAATTATGAATTGTTAGACAATTTTGACCATAACAAAGTAGTGTCATTGGTTCAGTTTGTACTCTAGAATTTTATAAATATGCTTACTTAATCATTCACCTAGAAACTACTATCAAATAATTGTTAGATCATACTCTTTACATATCTTTTTTTATAAAACGTATAACTATATAGATTGTGCATTGTAAAAAAATAGTTTTACTACAGTTTAGTATCTTCTAATGATATTCAATACAAATAAAAATGCAACAACTAATATTTAGTAATATTTCCATGTTATGTGGTTAAACTACGTGAAGAAATAAATATTTATACTTGTAATATTGGAACATGCTAAAAATAAGGTGTAAAGAAGTATAAAAGTTTAGTATAAAACTATATTTATTTTGATCGACGCCCTGGCCGCGGACGAGGTCCAGTAACACTAGGTGCAGGTGGGCCGAGCTCATTCGGAATAAACCAAAGAAAACGAGAGCCTGTATTTACCAATAGTCCCATACTGCTACCTTAGAGACGTACTTCTAAGTTTGAATAGTGTAATAGAACACCTTTACAATAAAGTGTTAAATTATGTAATCATGTTCACGGCATGTTCTTTGACTAACAAATTTTCATTTCAATTTCATGGAGAAAATCTAAAAATATCCAACAAACTTTGGCTAACATTTCAAGAATTTCGTATGTTCTCTTTTTGATTCATTTGAAATATTTCGAATTTGTGTAGTGTAAAAAAGTGAGAAATAGGAAGCTGATGCCAAGGCCCAAAAAAGAAATAGACTAAAAAGGCAAGGCCCACAAAGAGATGGACCATAAAAGGACAAGGCGAAGACCCAGAAAATAAATGGACTGTAAAATGACAAAGGCGAACAAACAAATGTACCATATCAAGGCCATGGCCCAAAAGAAAATAGATTTTAAAAATCATTTGCCTAGAAAGTAGAAATGCCGATATATTCGACTCGGCCCATATAGATGACCAAAATGGACCTGGCTGATTTTAGTTTACGAGGATTTAATTTTGTCATAATTTACCACGTAGGATCTGATGTGGACTGGCGGGACTGCTAGTGACGATTTTGGATCGTCATAGACCGTTATGACGATTTCATAAAAATGTTCGTTATTTATCATTACTGACGCTCGATTTTCTAGATTTGTTTTTGTCGTAAAATCGTCATAAACGGAACATGTGACGATTTAGTGACGAAAATAGAGGGTCATGTATCAACATATTCTTTTAGTGTCGTCTACGTGAACAAATTGTAAACATACTAGAAAATAACCCTTAATAGTAAAGGAAGATGTTGTAGGAGAAAAAATATTGAAAGGCAAGAGAGAGATGAACTAAATTCCATTTTACCCCCTAATTAGCCATTTGTGCCGGCATTTGTGAAATCGTTAATCGATGGTCGGAAATAAGCATCCGAAGCGGCATGTGAGAGAACAACGAGATTCGATCTATACGCGAGGCTTAGATAAAACACGGTCTAGAGGCGAAGGTGGTTGTGGTGCGGATCGAACGCCGCCTGTGCTCCCTAGGCGAAGGGCGGCGACCATGGCGTTGGTGCGGCTGGGAAAATCAAATGGCGCCGGCGCTTCCGAGGCGGACGGCGTCGGCAATGGAGTTCGTGGTGGTGGGGGGTGAGGGGGAATCGCGCGGCACCCATGCTCCTGAGGTGTAGGGCGGCGGCCATGGTGGTGGTCGTGCGAGTGGGTGGGATCGCATGGCACCCGCGTTCCCGAGGTGAAGGGCGGTGGCCATCTCAAACGTTTCTGCTGCTGGCGCCAACGGCGGAGGCGGTGGAGGAAGATCTATGGTGGAGCAGCCAGGTCCTCCTCATCCTACTGCAACGGCGATGAGAGGCGCGATCTGCGGCGGGGCGGGAGGGCGGTTTCCCGTTTCCGAGCCCAGCTTCAAGGAGAT
Source organism: Poa pratensis (assembly GCA_947311845.1). Taxonomy (NCBI): domain Eukaryota; kingdom Viridiplantae; phylum Streptophyta; class Magnoliopsida; order Poales; family Poaceae; genus Poa; species Poa pratensis. Next base: position 14,242,896 of record CAMZMU010000089.1, on the reverse strand, counting down.
GGACGAGTGGGAGAGAAGGGCCTGGAGCATCCTCGTCGCGTTGCTGGCGGCGCATGGTCGGGCATCGCTGTGCTGCTGGGCTGCATCATTCTCGGTACAACTATAGCTGTTTTATTACATTCATCGCCTGTGCAACTGCAGTACAGGATGTTATTTTTCCTAGTTACTATGTATTTTTGTTCACATAAACCTGACGTAGCTCAGCATTTGTTTATGTGGTTGTAGTTTTAGTTCATCCTTTCTAAGTTGGATAGATGTATTTCTTGATGTATAAATTACAGTCGATCTTATTGCTAGAAGAAGTTCCACCTTTATTTTTCTGTAACCATGATGTATTTTGCGACTCATTATTCATCCTTTCTAAGTTGGATAGATTTATTTCTTGATGTATAAATTACAGTGAATCTTATTTCTAGAAGTAGTTCTACCTTTCTGTAACCAGGATGTATTTTTGCGACTCATTGTTCGTCCTTTCATGTCCGCGTAGATAGATAGTTGTATTTCTTGATGTATAAATTATAGTGGATCTTATTTCTAGAAGTAGTTCTACCTTTATTTTCTGTAACCAGGATGTATTTTTGCGACTCATTGTTCGTCGTTTCTAAGTTGGATAGATGTATTTCTTGATGTATAAATTACAGTGGATCTTATTTCTAGAAGTAATTCTACCTTCATTTTTCCGTAACCAGGATGTATTTTGCGACTCATTATTCATCCTTTCTAAGTTGGAAGATGTATTTCTTGATGTATAACTTACAGTGGATCTTATTTCTTGATGTATTTCTCTGTTTTTTTGCAAGACCTACAAGGATTTGAAGGAAAATGTCGCCAGTTAAACACAATGTATGATAACTCTTTCTTTTGCAATTAGAACTTAGTCTTGTCATCATTATACCAATCTCTTGAAACACAATAGGAGTTTGTCAAGCTACTGATGTTTTTCTGCACATTTTCACAAAGGATTGTACTGCAAGTGAAGAGCTCAATGGACTGAAATCAGATTGAACTTTTGGTGAGCTCCTGATGCCGGCCTAAAGTCTCAGCTTTTAGTGTCAAAGCAAGTGGTATATTTACATCTACCAGCATCTTGGGGATTTCAGTTTCGCTTTCCTCAATTTTTAATAGGGAGCTAGGGAATGGTCTGTATGTCATGACATGGGGTCAAATTTCAGGAGATGTACTAGTAGTTTACGAAAGAGGAGGCAGATATATTCTTGAGTTTTGCTTCTGGCATGTGTGGGATGTATTTTTGCTGGTCTGATCTTTCTTGGTTTTCTTCCATTTAGCAAGATTTCTCTATTTGTCACTGCCTGGCAATCGTGTCGGACTGGGCGTGGGGAACGACCTGGATTTAAGGGAAAGGCAGAGGTAAAATTACCCTCCACACGCACTGGGGAAGGAGGGAACGTGGGGAACCAGAACTTTCTTTTTCTGGCATAGACGGAACGGTCACATGCCTATATTCTATTTCGGGGTGGGGCACCCTGTAAGACTAAACAGTGCCCACGCACTGTGTAGCCGCGTCCAAAAAAAAAACATGGCACATAGCCTCTAGGGAGCTCTATTTTGTCAGTATTTTCGTTCATTGTTTTCAGGGACAACATCAGATCATCCCGGTGGCGGATTCCACCAAAACTCACCGGAGCAGTGACGGGACTGAGTGTGACCTTTTTTTCTCACTCCGCGGGGCAAAGCAGTTCGAGCTAGCCGGCCGATGTGAGACAAAACTCGCGCGTGTTCATTAGAACTGAGCCGTGGTGGACTATCTCTCTAATAATGGGCTCTGCCCGCTTTGGCGTTTTTTTCAGCCTTGCCTGAATAGATTGGGCCGCGTAATAGCGCAATACTTTTTTTGTTTTCTATGTTGGGCCTTCCGCGGAAAACACTAAATTGGGCCTAAACCGAGTAGTACCTCTCATTGTTTCATCGTTAGTTAGACGAATTGCACTCGGAAATTCACTTTGGCAGCCGGGTCCATATGCACCCGGTATTTGAAAAACATATTTCAAAATGTTAAAAAATCTGAAATAAAATTTCGCGGATAGGTATTCATATTCTATGTGTCCACAAAGTCGTTTCACCAAAAATCGATATATTTTGTGCCTTGTGGAAAAAGACGAAAAAAGTGTCATGAAAAGCCTTATTTTAGCACCAATTGTTTTCTTTTTTATCCAAGTCACAAAAAAATGTCGGTTTTCCGTGAAACGACTTTGTGAACACATAACATGTTAAGACCTACACGCGCACATTTTTTTCTAACTTTTTTGACATTTCAAATATGTGCAAAATGCATTTTTAATAAAGGGTGCATATGCACCCGGGAGCCAAAACACCACTCCCGCAATTACACTAAAAAATGATTATTAAGCGTGAATAAAATGGATCCTGAGTTTTCTTGGAATCTGACGGAGGATATCCCATTGAGGCGACCGTACCCCTCTCTCGAGTATGTATTCACTGCTTTCAGTTCTTTTTTTTGACACATCCAACTTCCTCATATATTCACCAAAACAACCACATACACAAAGTACACGGAAGAACAGAAGACGTACAATACGAGGGAGGAAACGAAACCAGAAGCAACGGGAGCACCGGCCTCGCCGGCGTCGGAGACGAAGACGACCACCTTCCTTCTTGCCGCAGTCAGGGATGCTTTTGCCCTATGAGAGACGCCGCTGTGCCCGCCCGCCGCGCCGCGGCGGAGCTTGAATCGATGAACGGCCGGGGCGAGCGCCCCCTGTCCCATCTACACCTCCTTGCCGGAGTCATCTTCGGAGCCGCCGCTGGACGAAGCGTGGATCCCGGCGAGTTCCAGGTTCCGAGCGAATCCACCGCCAGGACGGAGACCGTCGCTGGATCTGGCAGTGGATCGAGGCACGGCGCGGATCCACCGATCCGCGGGTGCCAGGGAAGCAGGCGCGCCGGCCCGGAGCTCCACGAGCGCCGCCGCCGGAGAGGAGAAGCACCTGCAACAAAAACCTCGCCCGCGACACCCCCTCCTCCACGGTGCCGCCGGCTGCCCCAGAAGAACCTACCACCAGTTCGTGTTTTTTTAGCAGTTCAGTTCGTGTTTACTGCATCGAGTATGTATTAAAAAAGGACATCCTATCAGGACTAGTCTGGCAATGATACAGTATCTGCCCCCGACGGGGCCGAACTCGGGTCAGTGGGTTCGCCGCCATTGGGCCACTGCCCCATTCTAGCATCGAGTATGTATTATCCGCTCGCCTGTACAGATAGCTATGTTTCCTGCTCAGTTATTTTTTTCGGTCTACATGATACGCTCTCCCTGTCAGGATCGCCTGTCATCTCCTCTAATGTCAGGTCAGCATCCTGATAAATGCACTTGGCCGAGTGGATCACCGAGTCTAAGCCTTCCGGGTATTATGTTAGTCTGAAGTCTGAACGATCAGACCGTACAGAGTAACAGAGGGACGGAGCAAATAGTAGTTCCTGCAGGCCGTTCTCCGTCAAAGAGAAGTCATCTGCAGACACAGGGCACAAGCAGCTTGTTTATCCACACCATTACGTCTCTCGATCTGTCTGTACATTAGAGCTATGCAGTCTTTCAATCGGTGGTTGACTAACTGCATTCACCCATTGACTAAATATAGCTGTTTCCTGTTCAAATTTCCACCGATCTTTCCACACTGGATCACGGTGTACGTGGAATCAAGTCGCTGGCCGGTCGTTGCCTTTGAACATGCTAATCACATGTTTCGGCGCGTTTAGCGTACACACCGTCGCTCGGTCAGTCAATCCTAGAGAAACATAGACTAACCATTGACCCTACTACCAAATTACTCACGGGCTTAGGACTTAGGGCTCATTTGGTTGCACGGGATCCGCCCGGGATCCCCGTCCTTTCCCCGGGTGAGATCGCCGCGTGGAAAATTAGTCCCGGTTTTTCTACCGTGACATTTGGTGTTACGGGGGAGAGGAAGTTTTGTCCCTATCCGCGCGATATCCCCGGATATCTTTTCCACTCCTCCGGACTAGGGGAGAAATCTCCCCGACCAATGCTGGCGACGATGCGATCTCTCCGCCCCGAGACGACCTCCTCCTCCGGCTCCCTCCGGCTACAGCCCCACATCTTCCGCCCCCCTCCGGTGATGGACCGACCTCCTCCGCCCCCTCCGGCGACGGGCTCGACCTCCACCTCCGTCTCGAAGCTTCCTGCACAACAAGCACCGCCTGCCTCCTCGTCTTCTTCCCTGCACAAGCAGCAACGTCCGCCGCCTCGCCATGATCGTCTTCCGGTGAGGAGCCTCGCCTTGTAATCTTCTTTCTCCCTCACACTCTATCTTTACTGTCCATATATTCAGATCCACCGCCCGCCGACCACGAGCGATGCCTCCGCCGAATGCCGGCGATGGCCAGGCGGCCGTGATGGGCACCTCCATTGATCTCACGCCTCCTTCCACTGCTCCAAGCCGATGCAGTCCCGCTGGTCCTCACCGACGCCCAAACCACCACAAGATCTGCGAAGGTTAGCCGAGCCTCCTCCCCCTTGCTCTTCTACTCTCCACCATGATCTGTAGCGGCGGCGGGTACAACCTCCTTGACAGCAGCAGACACCTGTAGAAATCTCAATCTCGTACGCCTCCCCCTCCAGTTCTAACCACAATACATGCGTATACACTTTGTCCATCCTGCTCCCTAGCTTTGATCCGTAGATGTAAGAAATGGTAAACCTGGCCTCTAGTTCTTTGTTATTGCAACATTATAGTTTCAAACTTCAGACCAGAGCATATGAATTTTTTTTAAATGGACAACAAGTGGGCTGATGGCACTGCGTAGTGAGGACTCGGTTTCCAGTACAGTTATATTTATTTATGTTTGGAACCCAGTTGATCAAAGTCACTTACTGTGCAGTCTGAAGTAAGCTAGCATTATCTCTTTTTTGAATATGTTAGATTGGTTGCACTTTTGCTTTTCAGATTATTAAAATGTGTTGTAGCAGTTTGTGTAGTTGTTTGTCTTCTGTGATGCGTTCGGTGGTGACGGGCTTCCAGCCTATCAAGGATTGGAATCATGGATAAGCTAGCACTTTGTCGTAGATTTGTAGATACGTAATTTTTTTGCAAGTACTATAATTCAGAAAGGTGTGGTCGTCTTGAAGACCTATAATTCTGAAGAAATCTGAAACTATTGTCGACTTGCTATTTCATAAGATGCAGCCCACCCTCCTAATGTTTGGTGCAGCTTCTAGGATTTAAAGTTCGTTTTGATTAGATCCAGTGAGCTGTGTTAAACTGGAGCTGAATCCTGATTCTGGAACTATTTACTTGTCATATGTGCTTTTTTGGGCTATATCAACACTCCGAGTTATTGGAGCTGTATGGCTGAGCAATAAGATTCACACTACTAGGAAACTAGCTATAGACAGAAATGGATTCTGTGACGCACCAAATAGCCGTGCGCCACAGAAAATATTTCTGTGGCGCATAGTTTTGCATGCGCCACAGAAAGGGACATTTCTGTGGCGCACGAAAACCCCATGCGCCACAGAAAGGGGGGTCCATGCGCCACAGAAATGTCCCTTTCTGACCCATGCGCCACAGAAATGGTTCTTTCTGTACAGATTTTTTTTCACTCAAAGCCCACCCCCACCCTCTCCGTGGACCGCCTTTTCAGTTTTGCATACAAGAAAAGAAAATGATAAAAAAATTCAAAAAATAAAATCCTTTGACATGTAGTTAGGTTTTAGTGCCTAGTTGGTATAGAAATTTTGAAATGTGAATTTTGACCTTTTTTTGCAAAAACAGAAAAAAATATTGACACGGCCATAACTTTTGCATACGACGTCGAAAAAATGCGTTTAATATGTCAAAAAATCGTGAGAAAAAAGGAGCTCGATTTCACCGGGGTTTACCCGGTGAACTTTTCTCAGAATCGGGAAATTTCAAAAGAGTAAAAAGTTATTTCGAAAAGAAGTTTTTTTTCTACAAAATCAAAAAAAATCAAAAATTCAAAAAAATTCAAAAAACTCGAGATTTTTTGAATTGTTGAATTTTTTGGGTTTTTGAAGTTTTTGAGATTTTTTGAAGTTTTTGAGATTTTTAGATTTTTTAGATTTTTTTTGAATTTTTTGAATTTTTTTGAGATTTTTTGAAACTTTTGAATTTCTTTTGAAACTTTTGAAGTTTTTGAAAATTTTGAAAATTAAAAACACAATAAGCGTACTTGGGTTGGAGCAATTTGAGGATGGCTACACACACATATACAAGGCTTAGGAGGGTTGATATGATAATTATATCAATAAGAAATTGAGTAGCACAAGGGTGGCTAAGCTGAATAGAACTTAGTGGTTAAGCGTGCTTGGGTTGGAGCAATTTGAGGATGGGTGACCTAGCGGGAAGTCATCATCTGAGATTGGTTTAAAAATTCAAATAAAATGAAAAAAATTAAATATTTAGGTTTTTCAAATTATTTCATGTTTTCCTGAATTTTTCATTTTTTTAAGAATTCTGTAGCGCATATATTGTGGGTGCGCCACAGAAATGTGAGAATTCTGTGGCGCACCAACCCATGCGCCAAAGAAATATATTTTAGTGGCGTGCTAACTATGGCGCGCCCACCATGCGCCACAGAAAGGCAAAAGGGTGCGCCACAGATAGCATGTTTCCTAGTAGTGTGAGCTCTGATATTGTGATATAATTTGATTACCATGTATGATTTGGTTGCCATCTTGTGTGTGTCAGCTGATAGTTAGGAGTATATAAGTATTGCTCATGTTGTTAAACACTGCAGATTGCTTTGATCGACTGTTTAGCACGTAGTTATATTTGAGGCGCTCTGTTGTGACAGGTTCTTACTAGCCGTATCAACTTGGTAGAACATAAAAAATGGGTCATTAGCTTATTTGAGGCGCTCTGTTTAGCATCTCCATGTACAGTATGCGTGTATGTGTCCGAAGATTATATGCCACTGTCATATACTGATGATTGGTTGTCAAAATATTCTGAAAACAGGGGTGGTCCGTCAAGAAAAGAGTAGAAGAAAACGAGTGGCGAGGGTGAACGAGCATGGATCAACATGCCTGACACCACATTTTCTTCGATTATAATCATTTGCTTGAAGGGGTCCATCGGCCATATTATTCACTTGCTGTCGATCGCCAGACCGTGCTCGTGGAGAAGTCCTAGACATTCTCCGGACCATCGATGTTCTCGATGCGATCGGTGACGTGCTCGTGTCTGCGTCTGAGGGCGAGAGCGGCAGCTACACATGAACTACGTGTCAGCGCAACGACGATGCTGGCGGCCGGTGCGAGGAAAACTTTCTGGAAATATTTTTTGCGAATCATTTCTAGGAATTATTGGTGATTGTTTGGCTTTGCCAGAATTATGTGTATTTTGAATTTCCTGTTTTTTGTCCTAAAAACTGCTGAATTAATGTATTTTTTATTATTTATCTTTAACGTGTTTTTTTTTGGTCATGTAAGAAAAATGATTTTGGATTTTCGTGATATTTATGAAAAAATAAATCAAAACCTCTTGTGGAAGCTGCCGAATATTAATTTTTTTCCTTGTTATCTTGATATATACTTGTATGTACGGGAATTTCTAACTTGCCATTTGGGCAATAGGAAATATGGGGATATCTCCCCCGTGTGGGAGGGGATCACGTCTGCACGTGAAAATCCCCCTCGTGGGTTTACTTCCCTGGGATATCTCCCCCTGCAACCAAATGAGCCCTTAGGAGTAAACATGAGAATGGTTTTAGTTTAACAGTTTTGCTAAGTCTCAGCTAGCTGAGACATAGCTTATGTCTCATTCAGCTCCCTGTCCGTTAGATCTGGTTCTTGCTTTGCGATGCGTGCTGTTGTCATTTTTGGCCCGTTTTGTCGTTGTTGGGCTTCTTTGTGGGTTGTTTTTTTTTTCCTGGACGTTCTGTCGGTTGTTGATGGACTGGTCTGTGTTTTTGGGCTGGGTTTTGTTGCTTGTTGGGCTTCGGCCGTTGTTTCTCCTTATTTGCCCGAGCGAGTTCGTCTTGAGAAAAAAAAAACTGGGGAGCGAGTAGTGGGGTGCTGCGTGTTTTTTTTTTTGGTAAAATGGTTTAAATTTTAGCAGATTTTTTTGCTGCCTCCACACTTTTGGCTAGCACGTGCACATGCAATTTTTTTTTACGGATGCAGCTAATTTGGTTACGGGACTGCACATATGTAAGAGGTAATTTTCATTTTTTGTTTTATCATTTTCGTTTTCTTTTTATGTTTCTCTTTTTTGTTTTTGTTTTTCTTATTCGTTTCTTTTTTATTTTCTTTTTCATTTTTCTTTTTATTTTTCGTTTCTTTTTTGTATATTTTCTTTTCCGTTTTTCTTTTTCTATTTCTATTTCTTTTTCGTTTCTTTTCTATTTTTGTATTTTGTATTTTCTTTTAAATATGGTTCTATTTAAAAATGGTTTCGAATTTAAAATGGTTCCAAACTAAAAATGGTTTCAAATTTGAAAATGGTTTATTTTTAAAAATAATTTCAAATTTGAAAATTGTTCATTTTCGAAAAAGGTTCCATTTTGAAAATGGTTCCGAATTTGAAATGGTTCACCAAATTAAAAATGGTTCTGAATTTGAAAATGGTTTCATTTTGAAAATAGTTCCCAATTAAAAAATAGTTTAATTTTTAAATGGTTCCGAATTTAAAATGGTTCACCAAATTAAAAATGGTTCCAAATTTGAAAATGGTTCCATTTTGAAAATGGTTCCAAATTTGAAAAAAAAAATATTTAGAACAACTTGCAATTCTTATCATTTTAATAATTTATTTTCTATTATTTTCTTAGTGATTTTTTTTTCATTTTGTTGTTCTGTTTTTGTTTTTAGTCTTTTGTAGCCAGTTGCAACTGTAGTTGAAACTGAGTTTTTTTCCGAGCTAGTTGCAACTGGAGTTGAAACTGCAATTAAATTGAGTTTTTTTCTCCCGATCCAGTTGCAACTCCAGTTGAAACTTAGTTTTTTTTACGAGCTAGTTGCAACTGGAGTTGAAACTGCAGTTGAAATTGGGTTTTCTCCCTATTCAGTTGCAACTGCAGTTGAAACTGAGTTGTATCTCCCGAGCCAGTTGCAACCGCAGTTGAAACTGAGTTTTATTCAGAACCATTTGCAATTCTTCTCATTTTAATAATTTATTTTTTATTATTTTTTCTTAGTGATTTTTTATTTCATTTTGTTGTTGTGTTTTTTGTTTTTAGTCTTTTGTAGCCAGTTGCAACTGAAGTTGAAACTGAGTTTTTTTCTGAGCCAGTTTCAACTCGAGTTGAAACAGCAGTTGAAATTGGGTTTTCTTTTCTCCCGATCCAGTTGCAACTGCAGTTGGAACTGAGTTTTTTTTTCCCGAGCTAGTTGCAAATGGAGTTGAAACTGCACTTGAAATTTTGTTTTTTCTCCTGATCCAGTTGCAATTGCACTTGAAACTGAGCTTTATCTCCCGGGCCAGTTGCAACCGCAGTTGAAACTGAGTTTTATTCAGAACAATTTCCAATTCTTATCATTTTAGTAATTTATATCTATTATTTTTCTTAGTGGTTTTTTATTTCATTTTGTTTTTGTGTTTTTTGTTTTTAGTCTTTTGTAGCCAATTGCAACTGAAGTTGAAACTGAGTTTTTTTTCCTGAGCCAGTTGCAACTCGAGTTGAAACTGCAGTTGAAATTGGGTTTTCTTTCTCCCGATCCAGTTGCAACTGCAGTTGGAACTGATTTTTTTTTCCCGAGCTAGTTGCAAATGGAGTTGAAACTGCACTTGAAATTTTGTTTTTCTCCTGATCCAGTTGCAATTGCACTTGAAGCTGAGCTTTATCTCCCGGGCCAGTTGCAACCGCAGTTGAAACTGAGTTTTATTCAGAACAATTTCCAATTCTTATCATTTTAGTAATTTATATCTATTATTTTTGTTAGTGGTTTTTTATTTCATTTTGTTTTTGTGTTTTTGTTTTTAGTCTTTTGTAGTCAGTTGCAACTGCAGTTAAAACTGAGTTTTTTTTCCTGAGCCAGTTGCAACTGGAGTTGAAACTGCAGTTGAAATTGGATTTTTTTTTCTCTCGATCCAGTTGCAACTGCAGTTGAAACTGAGTTTTTTCCCTAGCTAGTTGCAACATGAGTTGGAACTGTAGTTCAAATTAGCGTTTTTTTCTCCCGGTCCAGTTGCAACTGCTGTTGAAACTGAGTTTTTTCCCGAACTAGTTACAACTGGAGTTGAAACTGAGTTTATTCAGAACAATTTGCAATTCTTATCATTTTAATAATTTATTTTCTATTATTTTCTTAGTGATTTTTTTTTTCATTTTGTTGTTGTGTTTTTGTTTTTAGTCTTTCGTAGCCAGTTGCAACTGTAGTTGGAACTGAGTTTTTTCCAAGCTAGTTGCAACTGGAGTTGAAACTGCAATTAAATTGAGTTTTTTTCTCCCGATCCAGTTGCAACTCCAGTTGAAACTTAGTTTTTTTTACGAGCTAGTTGCAACTGGAGTTGAAACTGAGTTTTTTTCCTGAGCCAGTTGCAACTCGAGTTGAAACTGCAGTTGAAATTGGGTTTTCTTTCTCCCGATCCAGTTGCAACTGCAGTTGGAACTGAGTTTTTTTCCCGAGCTAGTTGCAACTGGAGTTGAAACTGCACTTGAAATTGAGTTTTTTCTCCTGATCCAGTTGCAATTGCACTTGAAACTGAGCTTTATCTCCCGGGCCAGTTGCAACCGCAGTTGAAACTGAGTTTTATTCAGAACAATTTCCAATTTTTAGCATTTTAGTAATTTATATCTATTATTTTTCTTAGTGGTTTTTTGTTTTTTTTCCTGAGCCAGTTGCAACTGGAGTTGAAACTGCAGTTGAAATTGAATTTTTTTTCCTGAGTCAGTGTACATTGTACTTCCGATTTTTGTACTGTCATTCGGTAAAGTTGTACTTCGATTTTTTTGTACAAAAAAATTTGTATCTCAATTTTTTTACTTTTCGCGCAACACGCAACGCTGTGTGGAGCAATGCCCTCCACGGCACGCGAGCAACCAGCCTTGACGCAAAAGGAGAGAAAACGAACTGTATGTACGTGGAGCTAGCTAGCTGGATTTGTGTGTCAGTGTGCCTGATGCATGCAGCGCATGCGCGCATGCTGCTGGCCGGTCGGCCGCGCACGCAACACGCTGCCTGTTTTCGCGCGTGACCAGTAGACAACGTGGCTGACGTCAGCTGACTGAGACATAAGTTAAGTCTCAGTCAGCTGAGACTTAGAGGGACCCTTAGTTTAACCGGGCTGGATGGTTGAGTTTTGTATTTGGGTTTGATTAGTTCGGGTGGGAATGGGCCTAACGTGTCGGCAGGTTCGGTTCAGTTTTGGTTTGTGAACAAAACAATTGGGTATGGTTGGTTATGGGTCCAAAGAGTTTTGGGTGGGACTGATTCCAACTTTGGGTTAATACCCGGTTTTCAGGACTGGGTCTAGCCATACTTACCGGCCGTAGGCCTGACTAGGTGCACGTTACCACGAAGCAGCTCCAACACGTACGACCGTGGCCACGATTGATTGGGACACGTGCATCCCATGTGGGCCCATCACTCTCTCTCTTTCCTCCTGATCGTCTTAGCCCAACGCCCGTGGCCATTAACACCGCACCGAGAGCTCGAGAAACATAGCAGAAACGAGATAAAATATCGCCGGAGTCGGGGCCGACGTGGCTGGCCGCGGCGGCGCCGGCGACGTTGAGCCTGGTCTTGGCCAATCTGGAGCTGGTGCCCAACAAGTCCCTCAAGAACCTCATCTGAAAGTGGTGCCGGGAGAATGGCGTGGCCATGGAAGTCTGCGAGGCCAGCAAGAGCGAGCAGGCCCAGGCGATGGCCGCCAACAAGGCGGCGCTCGAAGTGGCGCGTATGACGGCGTCGTTTCTAGTGAAGAAGCTCTCGGTGACCTTCTCCCCTGACGCGGCCAGCCGCGTCGTGCACAAGATCCGGCTGCTCTCTAAGTCCGGCTCGGACAACCGCGCGTTCGTGGGAGAGGCCGGCGCCGTACCGATGCTCGTGCCCCTGCTCTACTCCGAGGACGCCGGGCTCCAGCTCAACGTCGTGACCGCGCTGCTCAACCTCTCAGTCCTCGAGGCCAACAAGAAGCGCATCATGCACGCCGACGGCGCCGTCTAGGCGGTCACCCATATCATGGGCTCCGACGGCACGACGTGGCGCGCCAAGGAGAACGCCGCAGCCGCGGTGCTCAGCCTGGCGTACCACCGCAGGCTGGGCCGAAACGCGTCTGTCGTGGAAAAGCCAGTGCACCTGGCGCGCACCGGCCCGACAAGCACGAAGAAGGACGCGCTGGCCGCGCTGCTTTCGCTGGCGGACGAGAGGGAGAACGTCGGGAAGCTCGTGGACGCCGGCGTGGCCGAGGCCGCGTTGTCCGCCATAAGCGACGAGGAGACGGCCGCGGCGGTGCTAGCGGCATTGGCCAAGCGAGGAGGTGAGGAGGCGATCGCCAGCATCGACGGCGCCGTGGCGCGCCTCGTGGCCGAGATGAGGCGCGGCACGGAGTGGGCCAGGGAAAGCACGACCGCGGCGCTGGTGCTGCTGTGCCGGCACCATCGATGCATTGGAGAAGCTGAGAAACCTTTCAATTTTTCAATTTGGTCTGTATGACCGAGCTCTGTGTGCAAACGTGCTAATTAGCTCTGTATGACACAGTTACATATTGGGTTCTCTATTGGGTTTATACCCGGTTCCTTCTTGGGTTTAAATAGGTTTAAGTGAAAAACGTACTGGGTTCAGTTTTAGTTGGGCTGAAAGTGGTATGAAATAGGTTTGGTTGGGGTTGGGCTGACAAAGATACGTGTCAGGTATGGTTGAGGTATGGGTTAGGTACGAAACCATTCTTAGGTTTGCTTAGGAGTACCTTTGATCGATCCTAGATCCTCAGGGGATTTAATTAAGAATTAGACGACGGTGCATCGAGAAGGAGGAGGAACCGTGAGCGGCTGGCTAGGGAGGGATTAGACCGATCTCCATCAGCAGAGCTTGTGCCGGATAACGACCGTGTTCTTTTCTCGCGCGCGTGCGTGGATGGTTGTCAATGCAGGTTGCGTTCTCCAATTCCAGTTCTCCAGCGAACGACGCAGAATAAACGTGAGACAAGGGCTCAAGGTAGATAGGAGGCGAGGGTGGACGGAAAGCTCTGCAATCGGCTTGAACTCGTTTCCTTAACGAGTTAACATGACCGGCTTGTTGAGGGGACTATCGCATACTCCGGTCTCACCATGTTGACAATAAGCATCTCATACTTCTAGACGATTCTACAAATATGAGAAAGCTTTTTTTTCGAAATATCAAGAAAGCAAAATAGAGCCTCTAGAAGATACTGGAGTATTACACGAGGAAGAGATATTTGAGAGTAATGTTCGGGAAGACTCAAAGAAATCAAGGTGAAGATGTTTTTGTGGAGAACTCCAACTATGAAAATTCTAGCGAATAAGAGCAGTTTATTATATGATTTAATCCATAAAACATGAGATATTCATGAGTAATAATGAGTATTAAATTAGTCATACGAACTAATAGACATGGTGAAAATAACATATCTAAACCAAAAAGTAGAAACAAAAACTCTAACCGGATCTCAAACAGGGAAGGCAAAATCACATACGGTGCAGCGGGAGCAGAACCGCACTCGTTCGCGTTGTCAGCCATGTTGCAAAAGAGGTTGTTGATTTGAGGGAAGAAGTCATCGGTGTCAGTAATCACGCGAGTGCGCTCTCTAAAACTGATCGCCTCTCCCCTATACAAGATCATGAAAAAAAGAATTTCAGAGTACTGTATTCACACAACCTTTCCCTAAAGCTATATGTCGTTCTCGCTTCCTTTTGTTTTTTGCATCCTCTCGATGAGGTACTCCGGTATACGGGATTTCTTTGGCTCTGGAGAGTACTGATCATGGTAGAGCTATCATTACATGAAAGGTTGTCCTCTGATAACCACTTATCCATACCGTAGCTTCGACATATGTTTTTTTATGGAACAGATCAGTGTGCCAAAAGAAGAAACCACATCTCAACACCATGGTGTTACTAGCGCAAAGAAAGCTGAACAAAATAATGTGTGCACTGAGCATTCAGATTCGAAGGCAACACACAACGTTCGTAGCCCGTCAAAAAATATAAAAAGTAAAACACGCAACGGGTGAGCAGGAGAGAAATACGCTCCCGAGTCGGCTGGATCCACCCATATCCTACGGGATTCTCTTCGATCTTTACTCCTATGCCACCTCCTACCTGGTGCGACCAGGTCTAGCCAAAGAGGAAAAGAGGACGAGAAGTCGCCGTTCCTTGACACGGCGGATGCGCTCTCTTGCACGGGTATAGGATGCAGGAAGCGATGGATAAGGTTTCCTCTGAGTTTTTTGCGGCTGTATATAGAGACAAGCGCTAGAATCGACCAATGTTAGAATATAGATAATTATTGGTAACAAAGAACTTCAATTGTCTATTGCAATTAATTGGTAACAGGCATTTTAAACCAATCATTTCCCATGTCAGCTCCGCACAAGTTGCCCATTTCTGGTTGGCCACACGCAATTAAGATTAATCGTGGGTCTTCTCACTGTCGTTTTCGAGGGGAGGGGGGTATTACTAGTGTCGGTATGTACTACTGTGTACAAGCAAACTACTCAAACTTATGCAAGCAAATTGCTGAAACTTGTTATCTTCTTGCACAATTACTGAAATTTTGAGCAAACTTGATCTTACAAATTACTAATAAGCTGAACAATAGTAACTTGCAAATTTATTTTCAAAATATTGAACTAGAACTGCAACTGCAGCTCATACCTGCATCTTGTCCTTCTCGAGCTATATTTCCAACCTCTTCTGTTGGTGGAGTGCATTTGAGATATGGGAGCACCATATTCTTTTCTAGTTCTGGAATAACTGCTGGGCTGAGGAGGGACTGGTGATCTTCACAGAGGAGGCGCTAGAAGTTCTAGAGCTGGTGATCTTTCAAGCGAGGAGGCGCTCTAACAGGAAGAACTGATGATGTTGTTGATCTTTCCGTCGAGGAGGCGCTCTAGCATGAAGAACTGCTTGTCCGGTGATGTGATGTTGTTGGTGTCGGCGACGTGCTATTGGTCAAGGACCTAGGCGTAGGCGAGAAGCACCTGGTGGGCGAGGATATATAGTCTGGGGCGACAATGAGTACTTGCACGAGGCGAGGAGCACCGGGGCATCGAGGAGCACCTGGCGACGAGGTGCATACGCTGTGAGGTTCATCATGTTTTGGGCTCTACCAGAATTTCTAAAACGTCTTATATTTGGGTACGGAGAGAATATATCTTCTCCTTCGTTTGCTAGTGTAAGTCACTCTACCTAGTATTTCAATATTGACTACATAAATACTAAAATGAGTGAATATATGTACAAAATAAGTCTAAATATATTTGAATTAAGAAAATACTAAAATACCTTACATTAGTGAACATAAAGAGTAGTTTATTGGCAATGCTAGCGTAGATTGAATTCGAAACGGACCCTGTGACTGTGAGCTTGGGGAGCTGGTCAGCTGGCAAATCTATCTAAGCCCTGGATCTTTTTTGTCCCTATCGACCAGTGATCGCCGGTCCTTTTCTGGAAACAAATGGCCAGAGGCTGGAAACCGGTGATATCGAGTAGAAATACTTCAGCTTTGCCTAGGTCAACACGTCGATCGACCTCGACCTGCCACAGCCTCGTCACGCCCACGCGGATGGGCCGGGCCCAAGCCCGTCTTCCCGGCTTGGGCCGGGCGGCTTTACGAAGTCAACGGTCTTGACCGCGCTACGACTTCGTTAAGAGATGGCCTAACTTTCTTCTCTCGCTCTGCTCTTCGTTTCCCACCATCGCCTTGGAGAAGCCACAGGAGCTCCCGAGGCCGTCTCAATCTCCTCTTCTCTCTCGCCGTGCGCCGCCGCAGCCGGAGCTGTTAAGCCTCGTTGCTTTTCCCGCTTCGTCGGATCCGCCGCTGGCCCCTGGCCGGATTCTCGCCGCGTTCGTCCGGCTGTTGTTGGGCGGAATTCCGCCGGTGCGCGGGTGGACTGGACACCCCGTCGGGGATCGCGCTCCTGTGCGGTTTTCAGGTGAGCCTTGTTTTTCTTCATGGATCCTGTCATCGAAGATCCGATTTTTTATTTTCTTGCTCTCTGTTTCTGAATTTGTTGGGCGACTGAAGGGAAGGTGATTGTTGAGAGTGAAGTGCTTACGATCTGATAAGAACACAAAGGAAAAATCTAAGGAAATATCGCTAGAGTAGGTTACATAATTGACCTGGCCGGCCGCTCTGTGACTGTAGCACCTCTTGTGCTTGCTTGAATGCTCGTTTGTGATTCCTGAACTTCGAGGTGAAGAAATTTTCTAGCTGACCCCGGTATTCAGTAACGCACAATTGTTGGAACTTTCGCTCGATTTTGGTTGGACGTGGGGAGATTTAGTAGCGTAGAAAATGTGAAATGCTGAATGCTACAGAACTCGTGACAAATACAGTGTCTGCGAGTCGACCCAATCTTTGCATTGCTAGCTTTCAGAAATCATGTAAGTGACAGCCTGTCCAATTCCATGTGCTACTACTACCGTTCTGCTTTGGAAAAGAATCAATGACGTGTCTGGGGCACATATTTTCTTTGTTTATTGATGCAACCGAGGTAGGGTTAACATGTAGTATGCTGTTTTTCGTTTTGTCCTGAAGATCGTACGATACTTTAGGAACCGGTCCTGGCTTTGATTGATGAAAGAGACGATTTGAACTAGACAAATGTTGTGGTGGCCTAGGCTACTGTCTCTTATTTAAGTTTCACCTACTGCGTGTCAAATTGCAACATCCCAACTCAAATGATTGGTTGTTTGTGGAATCTTGATTGCCTGTGTTCATCTGTCAATTGTGTTTCTTGTGGTTGAAACTCCAGACACAGCTTGGGTTAATGGAGGTACTCAGGTTCATGTTACAAGAAAAGCAAGTATGGTGTAGTTAATTGGATATAGGAACCCCACAAACGGCTAATGTAAACTGTAAATAAGTATTCCTGATACTATGCTGCACATAGCGATCTATCATACACAAATTAGTGGTTTCGGTGGCAGTTTACTGGAGCACATGTAAATCTGGAGTATTTCTCTTTGGATCAGATTCTCTACCATTTTTTCTCTATTGTTAATTTATCCCATAGTGCACGAGCTGTTAGTGTGCCTGAACTTTTTGAATGAAACTACAATGTCCCACAGTTACTATGTCATCAAACAATCTGGGCAATATTTGAACGTGAAGTATGCCTTTTAACTTTTATCACTACCAAAGTACCTTAACTATTTACAATCCAACTTCCTCCCATGTTGTGCATACTGCCTCCAGTCAAAATGCATGCCAATTAGGAAACTGGCATGGTCTCTGACGTGGCGTTTTGACCTTTGATATCTTTGTAAATACCTTGTCTTACTAAAACATTTATTCATTATCAAAGTGCATTTCATAATGTAGCTTATCAATGTTGTTAACACTTTCAACATTCATAGGCAAAACTTAAAAATGTTTGACTGGCAGGATTCCTAAACGACATGTATTTTCACTCAGAGATGTTAGTTTTGCCAAAAAGGAAATCTTTAGTTGAGCATGGTCGTCATACATTGTACATACTACTTCTATGGATAACCTGAACCTATGTTCATATTCTCCTGTTTCAGGATAGGATTACTGCTGTTGAAGGGGTGCTGAACTATGTTCCTGGATATGATTACTGTTCTTGAACTAGAAGGATGATAAACTATGGGCCTGTGGTTAGATCGATGTTAAACGGATATCTCTATTAAGTGAACCACAGTACAGGGGTTTCTATTGTGACTCGAGAATTGAAACAACTTGGTAATGAGTTGTTTTTCTCGCATTTTCAAGAGGACGAGGGGGCCCCAGCAACAAACTGATCCATGGGATGAAGGTAATAGCTTCCTACAGTTTTATGGGATATCAGTACTCGGAATATGATATCACTTCCTCACCGCTTCATCAATCTGCTTTCATTTGTACTAACATTTAACCTTCTGCAGACCTATCTGGAGCTGAGAATATAACAAGATTCAGCTATAAGGAGTTAGCTAAGGCAACGGCAAAATTTGACCAATCCAATAAGATCGGGGAGGGTGGTTACGGACCTGTGTACAAGGTAATACCGTATTTTTTATCTACTAGATTCAGAACTTGATCACAGCAAGTGCTTGAAATTCGCTAACTTACTATTTTAGGGAACACTCAAGGATGGAACGGCTGTTGCCGTAAAGGTGCTCTCTTTACAATCTAGGCAAGGCGCGAAGGAGTTTCTCAGTGAACTCCTTGCAATCTCTGATGTTTCCCATGAAAATCTTGTCAAACTTTATGGTTGTTGTGTGGAAGGAAGCCACAAGATCCTGGTCTATAATTATCTTGAAAATAATAGCCTTGCACAAACCCTTTTAGGTAGATTCTCATTACTTATTCCTCTGTATTCTTTTGCTCCCGAAGATGTTTCAGATGCTATAATCCTTCTTGTCCTTGTTTTTAGGTTCTCAGAAAAGCGGCATCCAGTTTAACTGGAGAACGCGAGTAAATATTTGCATTGGCGTTGCCCAGGGACTAGCATACCTCCATGATGGTGTCCGCCCTCACATTGTCCACCGGGACATCAAAGCAAGCAATATACTTCTCGATAAAAATCTTACCCCCAAGATTTCCGATTTCGGCTTAGCAAAGCTTCTGCCTTCAGATGTATCACATATTAGCACAAGAGTTGCAGGAACAATGTAAGTTCTAAATTTTTTTCTCGTGCCTGTGTGTGTTGCTACATGTTAAGTCATTAAACGAAAATACTAGTTTGGCTGATCTTTCAAACTATGTTTGGTTAGGGGAGGCACTGAAAATTAGACTTGCACAGATGTACCTCCATTTATCTTGATAATCTCAACAAAGGACCTCTAAAATGTATCAATGAAGGGCCTTATATCTTGAGCCTCTTATCTATTGAAAAAATACAAATGCAAACATATACTGTTTTTAGTAAAAGTGTATTAAGATCGAAAAAAGAAAAATCAGAACTAGTATGTAATGCCACATAGATGAGGTAGCCGCCCCCCCTGTTGCTTTCCTACCGTAAAAGTTTTTGTTGCAGAGGTTACTTGGCTCCTGAATACGCCATTCGAGGACAAGTGACACGGAAATCAGACGTTTACAGCTTTGGTGTTCTGCTTGTTGAAATAGTCAGTGGAAGATGCAACACTGATACAAGACTACCCTATGAAGACCAGATTCTTCTTGAGAAGGTACGTTACCCTGTTCAAAATTCAAACAGCTTGCCGCTATTACTCAGTTAGACAACAGAAAAGCCTCTTTGTTTGGACTGTGGACAATCCACAACATAAATAACCAAGATTATATTGATCACCGATTCTCTCCATCTGTTATGCAGACATGGGCATACTACGACCAGGGGGAACTGCACGAGATCATAGACAGTTCGCTGGGAGACGACCTGGACGTGGAGGAAGCCTGCAGGTTCCTGAAGGTCGGGCTCCTGTGCACGAAGAATGTGACGAAGCGCCGGCCCGACATGTCGTCTGTCCTCCGGATGCTGCGGGGCGAGACGGACGTGGACTCGCAGGAGATCACCAAGCCGGACGTGATCCGGGACTTCAGGGACCTGAAGCTGAGGAGCCAGGCGACGTCGTCGACGCTGCTGACCTCCGTCGTGGCGCGCTCCTCGCCGTCGTCGTCGTCGTCCGCGGGCAACACCACCCGCACCTCCATCACCTTCACCGCGATATCGGACCGTGCCTGACGGGGAAACACGAAGACCGTACAGAGGGAAAACTGTGCATACTACTACATACATATTTTTGCTTCATTTTTCTCTCTGAAAGAAGAAACGGCGAGTGTTCGCAAGGGTGTGTGCGCTGCACATTCTGCATCCTCCAGGTTTCTGTGTGTCTCGTGATCAGATTAGTGGCTCTGCTGCGTGCAGGCCAGGCAGAGCGACGTACGACGTGCCTGCCGGCAAACCGCGCAGGCGTCGTTCCATCGTGACGCGCTGCCATGGCAGGCAGAGTGTTTCCTCAGCACTCGCCATCGGCGGCACTGTCGGGGTATGATCGTGCATGTATTCTGGGCTGCCTGGCTGGTGCCGCCCGGTGGCACTGGCAGAGTGGACTGTGAATTCTTGGGGTATTTTAGCAATGGCAGAAATGACCTGGGCCTGCCTCTGCCTGGTTCGAGGCCGGTCCGGCGGTACTGTCACTATCCTATGAAAACCTTAACAAACTCTGCGGACTTGCCGGAACCACGGAGCGACGCCGCGAAAATACAGCTGCTCGATGCGTCATACATATATAATGGACGTCGATCATAACAGACAAAAATTCTCAAAAATCGACTGCGACATTGACTCCAATGAAGCTACATATAATATAATCTCTCCCTAATTGCACTAAACTCCATCTCCCAACTCCCAAGAAATACTTTTTACTACTAACGAATCTCGACCGACGTACTGCACCTGTTTTTGACTCTCTTAATGCTACTACGAACGAAGGCTCTGCAAAACGCAAAGACAAGTCAGATTAGAATCCAGAAATACGCAGTTCATGCAGCCATGATATGACTGAATTTACCCGGACGAAAAAAGCTACCTGATTAGCCCTATTACGGAGCAGATTCAGGGGTCGGTGGAGCCCTCACCGGTGGCACGGGTCCTGCAGTCATATTCATAAGAATATTCAAAACACCCTATATTTAAAGACATGCAGAGTAATGCAACAAAACTATTTATAATGCCGACCACGAATGACTTACCATCGCAACTATAGTCATTCGAATCGTCAGTATGACAGATATTAAAGAGATCAAGAAAGTGAAAGTCATCTATGGGTGCCGACATGAACTTGTCGAACTCTCCGTCGTATAAGTGAAGGCAGACGGGCGAGTCTTCCATGAGCGACTTAAACCCGTCACAACACTTGCTTGGGTACGGAGGCGCCGGTGCGGTTTTGTTGGTGATGAAGTCTTTACATGGCATCATCCCCATCATCGGGGACAGACACTCTTTTAGCTCCGGCTTGGCCCTCACCGGTGGCACGGGTCCTGCAATCAGATCCATAAGAATATCAAAATCTCCCCATAGTTTAAGATGTGCAGAGTAATACAACAAAATTATTTATATACCGACAAGACGAGTAACTTACCATCGCAACTATAGCCATCCGAACCGTCACTGTGACAGATATCCAAGAGATCAACAAATTTTAGTTTATCAATGGGTGCCGACATGAACTTGTCGAACTCGCCATCTTCTAAATGGCTAAGGCAGACAGGCGCGTCTTCCATGAGTGACTTAACTCCGTCACAGCACTTGCCTGGGTAAGGAGGCGCCGGGGCACTCTTGTTGGTGATGAAGTCCTTGCAGGGCAGCATCCCTGTCATCGCAGGTAGACACGAGAAACTGCCTTCGCGTCGCTTAACCTAGGCGACTCGGGGGCGACCAGCGCCGCCGCCCTCCCTCCCGTCCCCTTCCTCCCCGCCGCCGCCAGAGGTCCCGTCGGCCTGAGCCCGGGCTGGTGACGGCGGCGGCGGGGCTTCCTCCACGCGTGGCTGTAGGGAGCTTCTTCGGCGGCGACGGCGGCGCGTGACTCGGCCGTGTGGTGGCGACGAGGTGTCGCTGGATCCCGGTGGAGGCGCAACCGACGATGACCGAGGAGGTCCTGCTACCTCGCGACGGTGCCGCCCCCTGCAGATGCGGCGGCGAGCGACGGCCGGCTCGGGTCTAATGGCCTCGGGCAAGCCTCTTTCGCCCCTCGACAGCAGGATGGTGCGGGGCGCCTAGTGTTTCCGGCTGCTGGGCACCGAGGTGGTGCCGGCGGCCGACAAGACGGCGGCGGGCTGGATCTCCCTGGATCTCCTCCGTTCAGACCCTGTTTTCGGGTGCTCAAGCTGAATAAAGGAGATGGTCATAGGGTTCTTCTCGCATCAAGGTTGCAATCTGCCGGATGACTATCCCCATTGATCTGGTTGGACAGTCGTGTTTCGGAAGGCTCCGCCGGCAAACTCCACTGGGCGCTTCATGCCTGGAGATTGCTGGATCGGATGGTATTCGATCGTGCGCACCTATGTTTTCTCTGACCGTTTGGTTTTAGAGGGAGCGCTTCGAATCTCTGCTGGCTGTTAATATCATGGAGCACGCTTTCTCGTTCCATGGTGCTGGCGGAGAATGACATGGAAGGCGAGATATGAGGACTGGCAATGGTGGTTTGATTCCTTGTGCTGATGAGGAATTGGCTTGGTGTTTCATGACTTGGAGCAGCGGCATGTAAGTGGGGGCGACAACATACGTGAAGTTCAAAGTCCTAACTTTCAGGGTGAAAATCCAAGGTTTGGCCTTAATTGGTTGTGCCTGACAGTGGTCTTGCTAAAGACATTGTTTTGAGAGCGAGGACTATCTTCAGGGTGAAAACCCAAGGTCTGGCCTTAATTGGTTGTGCCTGACACTGTTCTTCTTGAAGGAGTTGCTTTTGAAGAATTGGACATCAGGTGTTGTTTTGGTGGTGGTTCTGCGGCTGCTGCAAGGACTGTAACTCTGTAGCGGGACTTTTCTTTTTATTTCTTCTTCTTATTGTCTTTCGGCTGTGTGCATCCGTAATAGGTTTGGTTATTGCGTTGTTGCAGAGGCTGGGTGTAATTTGTATCTCCGCGATATTAATATACACTCTTTATCTAAAAAATCGCAGGTAGACACTCCTTTGACACCGGCTTACATGGGGTTGGTGGCGTCGGTGTGCTTTGATGGGTTTGCACCGGTGGTGGAGGAAGCAGGGGGATCGGCCCTGACGGCCGCCGAAGGCTGCGGCGTGGCGGCGACCAGGGCTACGGCGAGGAACAAGGTGAGACAGTACTTGGATGGCGCCATGGTTGTCTCTGTTTACGTGGTTGCGTGCTGTGAATAGCCTCGCGTGGGGATCTGTTTATATAAGATGCACGATACGTTGAGATAAGGATCCGAAGATGTGTGTTCGGTTAAGATCCATTTTCTCCTGTTCAAGATCAGGCGCGCGCGTTACACTTGTTTCGGGTTCTTGTTCCGCAACAACCGCGTATTTTCAAACTGAAGCAGCCTCACTTTCCTCTCCCCGCTCTTCGTTTCTCACGTTTTGCATTTGGAGCTCCCGAGGCCATCTCAGTCTCCAACTCTCCTCGCCGCGCACCGCAGCCAGAGTTGTCAAGCACGCTTCCTCGGATCAGACCGATGGCTCCGGGGCTTAGGGCGGGAGGCTTGCCGTGTCCGTCCGGCTATTGTTCCGCCGGTGCGCGGGTCGATTGAAACCAAATCGGGGATCGTGCCTGTGAGGTTCAGATGAGCCTCGATATTTTGTTTCCTTCCTTGCTCTCTGTTGTGTTTTGTGTCAAATATTGTGTACGTGTTGGGTTACGTTTGGACTTGGAGTTGTATTAGGTGTGGATAGGTATGAGTAGTGTTCGAGTCGAACTCTTGTAGCCTGGGCCTCCCATATAATGAGGGAAGCACCACACGTGTAACCCATGACGACTTGATAGCAACAGGCACGCAGGGGGAGCCGGCGGCTTGTGCCGGCACCTAGTGCGGCCAGGGTTGCGGTATCTTTGGGGAGGAGCGCCCGTAGTCATGCCCCGCAGATGTAGGCGAGTTCGCTGAACTGCGTTACCAAATCTCGGTGTCGTGATCGTGCTGTGATTGCTTGGTTCTCGGTAGATCGATTATGCGCCTACGACTGCAACAATTGGTATCAGAGCAAGGTTGAAGGCTGCGGAAGTTTGGTCTAGAGGAAGAAGTGTTGATCTTACGATCGGGCGTCGCTGCGTGTCGGCGAGAAGGCGATCAGGTCAGAACTTGGTGTAGCAATCGGGAAGCAACGAGTATCCAACAGTACAGGTGCCGCAGGTGCCGCAGATCGGATCGATCGAGGCGGCGGCAGGCGAAAGTGCAGCAGATCGGATCGACGGAAGAAGCCTCGGCGAAATTAGGAGCAGTGTGCATCGTGTGTTCTAGTCGGTCTCGACGACGTACGCGTGTGCAAGCTGGGCCAGGTGGATGCCCGTGAGAGTCCACGAGGCAAGGAGGCCCGGTCGCGTGCAGCAGTAGGAATTGCTGCAAGGTGGCGTCCGTGAGCGGGCACGATGAAATAGCACAGCGCATGGGCCAGCAAGCCTGTTCGGCAAGCTGCGCAAGGTGGTCCCTCGTGGGACAAGCCAGGCATATTCCTGTTCGGTAAACTGCACTAGTGCTACTGCTTGGAATTAGAGATTTGTTATGAGAAAAAAAAGGTTTGCGTCGGATGTATTATGTGCATGCTATCGGGAGCTAGCTTGAGAAAGAGAAGAAAGGAAAAATCTGAAAGCAATGGAAGTTTGTGTTATATACACGTGAAGGCTACCAAGGATGGGGATTTTGGTTCTATCTTTCTCTACTAGGTACAAGGCCACGGGTTGTGTACGGGATGGCTGCGGTATATACAAGACGCGGAGTCGCAGGTTCACGGGAAGATTGACAGGTTTGGTAAATGTTATTTGATCCGAGCGTTGTATGGGCGACACTCGATGATGTAGCATGGGACCAAGTTGATCAAGATGGACTGGATGCGGCGAGTGACGACGTGCTGGAGCGTGTCGTGAGGATCATGCATACACAGGGTGCCGGACAGTGCGCGGAAGGTGGACTGGGCACAGGGTGGAGCATGGGTGCAGTCGGATATGTTCGGCTGGGTCGGACTGGACAGTCCGACAGATCGACGGGAGGTCGGTCGGACAGAAGACGGTGAAGATCGGCGACAACGACGTAGGAGCGTGAGGGCTGATGGTGTCCATATTCTGTGGCGTGGAAACACGTGGCGCATGGATATGCGTGCTTCGACATGCGATGGCGCGGAGTTGATTCAAGACGGTGTACACGCGAGAACTTGAAGTCGACAGGGCGCGGGGTGGACTGATCCTCTACCAAGGAGTCATGTTGAAGGTGGAGCTGGAGTCTCTGGCGGAGATTTCACTCGGCTGATGGAGGGGCTATGGCGTAAGCATGCGGAGAGTCGAAGCCTAGTCAGCGGGAAGGCGAGAGGCACGTGGTCCGGACTGGAGCTCAGGGTCTGGAGAGATGCGTGGAACTCGGCATCGGTCGGGTATGACTGATGGTTGTCTGCAGTGGGGTCTGAGGTGGTGTGGGTTAGCGACCCGGTAGATCTTGGCCAAGATTGCAGATGCTCGACGCGGTAATAGCGGCGAGGCGTGCGATAAGCACAGGACACGGCGACAGACCAGGGCACCGGGGGTCAGACATATGGTCAGATAGGTGTGCAGGGGTGCTGAAACAGTGTTGGCGAGTATCGGATTCAAGTTGGTGACTAGGTTTATGGAGATTGACGTCAGGTGATAGACATGAGTCAGTCATGGGGAATCTGAGAAAGTGTTGGAGATTCTGAAATGTCGGAAGCGTGGAGAGTACATGGCCGTATATTCTGTGATGTTCAGTGCACGTGGCAAAGTGTGGGTGACAAGACACGGAAGGGGACGGAGTAATATAGCTGTGGGACATGTAGAAGACTATCCAGATGAGACGACTGTGAATTTGACTCAAGTTGATTAAAGTGCGACGGTGAAATTTCTTCAAGTTGGAAGCACTTTCACGCAGATCAGTGATCGGTGTGTGATGATGTTGAAACGGGAAGAAGGGACTACAGTTGCAGGTGGAGTCACATGGAGTCTGGGAGTAGCAGCGAAACTCATGGAAGACAACTCAAGTCTGGAGTACATGGAGGTTTGACGCATTGACGAATTCAAGGTGGTGGACAATATTCGCCAAGGTGGAGTTTGTTGTGTTTTGTGTCAAATATTGTGTACGTGTTGGGTTACGTTTGGACTTGGAGTTGTATTAGGTGTGGATAGGTATGAGTAGTGTTCGAGTCGAACTCTTGTAGCCTGGGCCTCCCATATAATGAGGGAAGCACCACACGTGTAACCCATGACGACTTGATAGCAACAGGCACGCAGGGGGAGCCGGCGGCTTGTGCCGGCACCTAGTGCGGCCAGGGTTGCGGTATCTTTGGGGAGGAGCGCCCGTAGTCATGCCCCGCAGATGTAGGCGAGTTCGCTGAACTGCGTTACCAAATCTCGGTGTCGTGATCGTGCTGTGATTGCTTGGTTCTCGGTAGATCGATTATGCGCCTACGACTGCAACACTCTCTGTCCGCGCGTGGTTCCTGAAATTATTGGTTCGTAGATATCTTAGGAATCGATCATGACGTTGGTGCATATCCAATATTTTTTTTTCGATAAAGCATATCTGATAAATATGTAACTACTGAAAGACACTATGAATTGAACTAAAGTTGTGGTGGCCTAGCTAGGCTACTGTCTTTGATTTCACAAATTGCATGCAAAAATTACAACGTCCCATTATTGGTCATTACATAAATCTTTATTGCCTGCACTAATATGTCAATTATGCTTCTCGTGGTTAAAACTCCACACTAGTTGGAGTAAGGGAGGTAAAATCCTTAAAAGTTACTACATAATGTAAACTGTATTGCCTTTGCTGCTCACGTTTAAGCTTGAAGCGAAGCAAGTCTGGTGTAGTTTTGCAATTAGTGAGACTTAGGAACCCAACAGATGGCGACATAATGTAAACTGTAA
The DNA here is from genome assembly GCA_947311845.1 of Poa pratensis. Classification (NCBI taxonomy): domain Eukaryota; kingdom Viridiplantae; phylum Streptophyta; class Magnoliopsida; order Poales; family Poaceae; genus Poa; species Poa pratensis. The sequence continues at coordinate 14,216,243 of CAMZMU010000089.1, read as the reverse complement.
ATAAGTGTATACCTGATACTATGATGCGCATAGCGATATAACATACACAAACTAGTGAATAGCCACGGGCAGTTCAATGGAGCATCTGCAAATCTGGAGTATTTCTGTTGGAACACTTCTCTACCATTTGTTCCTCCGCTGTTAAATTTGGCACATAAATCAAGAGCTGTGTCTGAACTTTTTTGATCAAACTCAAACCTCTCACAGTAGTGTGTTATCAAACAACATGGGCAAGATTGGCATGGCCCCGGTGTGGCGTTTTGACCATTGATTTCTTTGTAAACAAGTTGTCTTAATGAACTATTTTTTGACATGGGGAAAATCCCCAGCCTCTGCATCGAGTGATGCACACAACTTTTTATTACTGAGTTTTAAGAGTATCGAACGTTTACATCTGAACGATCACATAAGGTTGGGACATGTATCAACCAGCGAAAAACCAACATAAAGCAAACTACTAAAGTCGACTAATATGTTGTCACGTATGCCGGGAGAAAATATCCTTTGCCACAAACAGGAGCCGGCTGCATCCTGTATTCCCGCCGGTCCGAATGAAGCAGGAAAGCTCACAACTGGATCCAATGCACCGTCGTATTGATAACCTGTAAGGCATGAAAATTCCTTATCCTGTTAAAAACGAGATTGTTCCGACAATTCCACATAGACCAACAAATAGCTGAAACATCAATATGAATCCTAGCCTTGGTCTTTTTATCTATTACATTCAACCAATTCCCAAACATATTAGTAACATTGGTCGGGGTGGGATATTATAAGAACAAAAAATAACACGTCAAATCAGTTTAGCAAATTGACAAGAGACAAACAAATGTTCTACCGTCTCCTTGCAGCCACAAAAAGAACCTTTAGTACATCCCTGCCAATTTCTCTGAGCTAGGTTATCTTTCATGAGCAATACCTTTCTATTAAGGAACCACATGAAAATTTTATTTTAATCGGTATGTTTAACTTACATAGGTAAGTACGCAAATACCTTATATGGCCATTCATCAAATCCGCATACATAGATTTAACCGTAAAGAGATCATTGCTTGTAAGTTTCCAATCAAACGAATCAGGGGTATCCGACAAAGTAATATTCATAAGTGTAAGGCATAAATGAGACCACTTATCCTATTTATCACCAATAAGTGCCTTCTAAAAGTCATATTAGTGGGGCCGCATTATTTGACACATCATGGACCGAAACATTTTTTCAGAACAATATTATTTAATGATGGATATTGATGTTGTAATGGAGTTTTACCCAACCAAGTGTCTCCCCAAAACCTTGTGATTTTCCCATTACCAATTCTGAAAAACCTCTATTAAAGAACTCTTCTTTAACCCGTATAAGATCTTTCCAAAATGGAGAATTTGTCGGCTGTGCTTCAACTTGAGCTAGAGTTTTACTATGTAGGTATTTATTCTGAAGAAATTCTTGTGATACCCCATCTTCATTTAAAAGTTTAAACAACCACTTACCGAGTAAACATTTATTTTCAAGTCAAGCACTTCAACTCCTAAGCCTCCCTGTTTGCGGTGACCCAGCATACCACTGCATGTTGTAGTATGCAAGTCGTTGACATAACACTTACAGAACACCGTTCCGCAAATATTACATCACTCAGAGTGGTAGAACAGAAACATTGCAGGTCCACATATTATACAACCTTTATTACAGAAAACCAAGTCGTGCATAAGTGAGAGTGATCCCAACAAGTGGTCACCTCAATCTTAGTGTTATACAAAACCAACAAGAAGAAAATTAGTGCGTACATGGGAACTCAACAGCTTATTATTAAAGTTTGAGCTGCTCGATTCAACCGTGCTTATATATTGGTTACTAGTCCCATCCAACTTCACTCGGACTCCTCCTCTTCATTTTCGACCCCATAGCGGATAACATAATCCACTCCTTCGATTCCTCCCGAAAGGTCTGGTTCTTCATAGTAGATGCCCACCTGGCCTCCCATGAGGTTCAGCGTTGCGTCGTCCAATTCTTCACAGTCTAAGCAGGGGATTTAAAAGGAAGGAATGAGTAACCAACGTTACTCAACAAGTTCACTGTTATGGTGGAAAGTTTGATGCACTAACTACAGCCTTAGACTCTAAAGAGTCTCAAGCTAATGCAATTTTTCTTTTGTAAACATTTCTTCAAAAGGTTGTTTTTATTCCGAAAACTATGCCCGCCAACTATTCACAGGTGCTAAAACTTCATGGAGTCCCTTTCCTGCAGCGTTCACAGCTCCTTCCCGGAACAGGGAGTAACATATTGATGACCCACAAGTATAGGGGGTGTATCGTAGTACTTTCGATAAATAAGAGTGTCGAACCCAACGAGGAGCAGAAGGTGTTGACAAGTAGTTTCGATCAAGGATTCACTGTAAATACTAGCAGACAAGTTTTTAGGGGTTTTTGATATAGCAGATAAATAAAATACGAGTAAGTAAAAGACAGTAAAAATAATTGCAGCGAATGGCCCAATCCTTTTTAGCACAAAGGACAAGCCGGTTTGTTTACTTATGATGGCAAAATGTTCTTGAGGACACATGGGAATTTCGTCAAGTGCTGTCGCTTCATACAGTTGATTAATCTTTATTGTTTTGATAAGTGTTGTGTGGGTGAACATATGCTAATGCACCACCCTTACTTGGACTAATACATACTTGTGATTAAACCCCTTGCAAGCATCCGCGTTACAAGAAAGTAATTAAGATAAATCTAACCACATCCTTAATCTCTGAGACCCTACACTCCCTCGTGCATCGGTTTACCAAAGGAGGTTTAGGTTTCTATCACTCCAGCAACCCCACAATTATTAGCCGAATACACAATGCATTCCCCTAGGCCCATAAAGGTGAAGTGTCATGTAGCCGACGTTCACATGACACCACTATAAGAATAGCACCACAACTTAAATATCAAACCATTAAATATTACTCAACATAAATTCACTACTAACATCCTAACTTCTCCCATGTCCTCAGGAACTAAAAGAACTACTCACAAGACATCATATGGATCATGATCAGAGGTGATGTAATGATGAATAACAATCTGGATATAAACCTTAATTCACCGATAAAACTTAATAGCATCAACCACAAGGAGTAATTAACACCGGGATAGTTTCCCCTATGAACTAGACAAAGTGCAGCCCTAGATGTTACAGCGGAACGAAGTGGAGCGGTGGAGATGATGGTGACGGCGGTGGAGATGATGATGATGAAGATCCCGATGAAGTCCAGCGTGATGACGGTGACGATGGCGATGATTTCCCCCCTCCGGGAAGGAATTTCCCCGACAGATTTCCCTGCCGGAGAGCTTTTTCTCTCTCTGTGGTTTCTGCCTCGTGGCGGCGGCGAAATATTTCTTCTACTCTCTCCCCGTATCTTAGGGTTTCTCGAGGTAGAAGTACGCGAAGGGGGAGCGTCAGAGGTGGGCCAGGGCGGCCACACCATGCCCCGGCGCGGCAGAGGTGGGCCCCGCGCCGGGGGGTGGTGTGGGCCCCTCGTGGCCCATCTCAGCCTCCCCTTTTGGCTGGCTCTGGCATCTGATAAAATAGGAACATCTGTATGTTTTTCATGAATTGTCGATCTTCAGAAATGACGATGCTTTTCCAGCTGAATCCTGACTCCGGCAGTTAATTCTCCAATAATCATCAAGCATGCAAAACAAGATAAAATAACATAAGTATTATATCCAAATATGAAATATATCAATGAATAGCAGTAAATTATGATATAAAATGGTGATGCAAAATGGACGTATCTACTCCCCCCAAGCTTAGACCTCGCTTGTCCCCAAGCAAAAACTGAGCTCAGTAAACAAGACCACAGGTTTATGGAGTGAAGCTTCGATAATAAAGAATACGGACAAGAAGCATCAACATTTACTAATACACAAATCATCTTAGACAGCAACTTCCCCTCATATAACTTAACTTGAAATGAGTAATGGAAATCACAATGAAGGTGCATAAATAAAATCATAGTTTGGTGATGGCAAACTTCGTTCTTGGTCAGAGAACAATTAACAGATTGTACTTATCTTTCGAGTGGAGTCCTTATATTGGAGCAATTTTGCAGAACTTACATGCTCAACCATCACAATTTCCTTACAGTCATTGATAACTTTGAAAGTTATATTCTTTCAGATAAAAGACTTGGTGCTAAACAAAGAAGGATAAAAGACATGATAGAAAATATCAATATATAGATGGTTGAATCACAACAACTAAAATGCTTGCTTAAGAAAGAAAGGAATAGGTTTACTGACTCGACATAAAAGTAAAAGAAAGGCACTTCGCAGAGGGAAGCAGGGATTAAATCATGTGCTAGAGCTTTTTTAGTTTTTGAAATCATACAGAGAGCAAAATATAAGTTTTCGAGTGGTGTATGAGAATTGTCAACGCATGGCAGTGGGTGAAAACAATATCTATCTTGTCAACCAGACTTTCAAGAGAGGCTCCCATGAAGGACTTTATTTCTACCAGCAAGATAGATCATCCCTCTTTTCTCTTTTGTTTACACATGCAGATATTTCACTGGTATCATTGCTTGTCTGATAAATCAGGGCAAAAATGTGAAGAGAATTAAGCGGTTAAAGCTGTAATTAATTGGGACTGGGCACCCCATTTGCCAGCTCTTTTTGCAAAATTAGCAGATAAGCGGATGTATATGCCACTAGTCTGGTGGTGAAAGTCTGTCTGACAAGCTAAATAAAGAATAACCCACATACTTCCTCATGAGCTAATAAGCAGTGACACATATAAGGAGTAATAGTTTTTGAATAGTTTAAAGGTAGCACATGAAGTATTTACTTGGAGTGGCAAGGAAATACCACATATAGGTAGTTATGGTGGACACAGATGGCACGGGTTTTGGTTCAAGGTTTGGATGCACGAGAAGCATTCCCTCTCAGTACAGGTTTTAGACTAGCAAGGCTGGGTAGCAAGCATAAGAGTTGAGGGATACAAACAAATATAAATGTAATAGAAACAATCATGCAATCTTCCTTGTAGGCACAAATAATTTTAACTTAAGAATCAATCAATATATCAAAGTCGACCTCCTCAGCCTCCCCTCGCCGCGGCCACGTCGCCCCTTTTTCCCTCGGCCGTCCGATCGGCGATCAGCGGCCCACGGTCGCAGATAGACACACTTCTACAGTGCTCCGCGGGAGGACCTATTTGTGATTTGTTAAAAAATCGGGGGGTTCCGTGCAAAAACATCACTGCAGTGCAACATCTCGCAAAAAAAACCTCGCAAAGATCCAGACATCAACCCGCGTCCCACAGTTTCACGCTACGAAGGACGTCGTTGCAAATCGGGCAAAACAGCAGGACCTGCTTGAAAAATATCATCACTTCCCCCCGCTCCTCTCCCTCGCGCGCGCGGCCGAGATCGCCGCCGGCCGCCGACGTCCACCACCGCCGAAGCACTGCTCCCCGCCCAGATCGAAGAGCGCGGCGAGCTTCGCGGTCGCTCCCCCTCCCTCCTCGCCGATTATCGACTGCCAGAACCTCCGATCGACGTCGGAATCGTCCCCGTTGCGCCCGCTGCCCTCCGCCGCTTCCGCGCGCCGCCACGGCCGCTCCGGCGACCCGGGAGGGGCAGCGCCGCCGTCTGCGGACTCCCCGCACCGAGGCGCGTCCGTAGCGACGACGCACGCGTCCCGGCTCGCGCTGCTGCGGCTCCGGCGAGCTTCGCGCCGCCGCGGCGGAGCCCGGCCACCGGTGACGTCGCAGTGACGTAACGGTGGGCCTGGGCTGCTTCCTGGGCCGCCTGTTGGGCCGGGCTGGCTCCTGTGCGGCTGGCTCGGCCCATTCTTTTTTTCCCATTATTTCTGTTCTGTTTTTCCTTTTTTACAAAACTTTTTAAACTTTTCAAATCTAGCTTCAGTAATTTAAAAATCTGCAATACTTTAAAATATGGGCAACTTAATAATTTCAATTCTTCCACACCTTATCATGTATTTAAATTAAATATTTACGCCAAAGTGCAAACATATATGAACATTTCATCTTACTAAAAAATTCAACATACTATATAATATATCAACATGCTTAGAATAATAGATGCTAAACAATTACGGGAAACATTCAAACATATTTAAACATTACAGTTTGATAAATATTTGGAGATAATCTAAACAAAATTCATCGAAATATACATTTAAATTTAAAAACTGCTCATATAAAGCATTCTCCCTAATTGCGTTGCCAGACCAAATATTTCTGTCAACATGACCACGAAAAATAAATACTACTTACTGCATACGCTCAAATATCAAAATTGAATAATTTGAACTTCCAAATTTTTCCAAATTCTAATCAGTTGACATATGGAAAAGGAAATCGAATATAGAAAAATTTCTCAGTTCGAACGAATTTCAAAGTCTAAGCAATTTTTTACCGCAAGTTTCCTTTGCAATTCAACAATTTACAAAATCTATGCACTTCTAAAATGCGGACATTTTCCAAGTTTTAAACTTACCGCTAAAACACGGTAAATAAATTTGAATATTTTGAAATTAAGACTTCCTTTCATTTCTAACAATATTACTAACGTGAAAAAAAAACAAATCTAAATAGCTTTCAAAATTGACTAATTTTCGAAACCTAACCAATTTTTAAATGTTAGCTCTCCTTGCATTCCAACAATTCTCAAATCTACACAATTTTTAAATGTCCAAATTTCCAAATTTCAATTTTACAGGACGCGTGCGGCGTGCCGCCGCACGAAATATCCCTAGTACTAAGCTCATGAGCCAACAAGAAAGAAAGATAATGAGATAATATATCTACATGTAATCCTCTGTTTTCTACTTAAGCCTCAAAGTATTGTTGCTACTGACCAATGCTAAGTTTTCCAAAACCAAATAGATTTACTTGATGCTCCCAAAGTGATGCCAGTACTAACAACAAGATCCTTCATATGACAGAAACTTGCAAACTAAAATAAAGTGTGCAGAAAGTAAATGATAAAACTTCTCATTAATATTCCAATAACGGCAACTCACACCAAGGGATACATAGATAACCAACTAAAGGAGAGATACTTCCACACTGCAAACCATCCTATATGATAACTTCTCTACTCATGATATGACTCAACTGAAAAATAAAAGGCAAAAGATAATGGTGGTGATACCGCGGCACTCCCCCAAGCTTGGAACAAGCCAAGGGGATGCCAATTCCAATGATGAATTACTCCTTTGGTGGTGATGGTGGATTCCTAATAAGCTTCTCAACCAATTCCTTCAATTCGTCAATCTTGTAAGTGATAGTACGAATTAACTCCGTGTTGTGCTCAATACGGTTCATGAACCTATCAGACTGTGAGTCCCAGCTCTTGGAGTTGTTTCCCCACTTCTCATCAGACTTAAAGCCCTCTTTTCCTGCATTGTTAGAACGATCTATATTCCAACTAGTGGGTAGCTCTGCCTCTGGAACTCTTTCAAATTGATACTTATGGATTAGAATATGGAAAGGGTTATCGATGCCTAGAGAAGATGTCCTTGGAGCTAAGCAATGACGTGGAACCTTCCCCCCTGTGCTAATCCGCGCGTTCCTCTTTGGGTTGAATGGATTCGCCACCACTCCGATACTGGCAATGGTAGCGCGCGGGTATGAACGCGGGTCTTCTTCTACTTCATCTTCAGCTTCACTCTGGACATCCTCCTCCAGCTTGGGGTCTTGGAGATCATCTTCCAGAGCCTCCTTGCCCTTGCTGTTGTTGGAGGAGACCATGGCGCTTCTAACTCTGAGAACAATTCCTGGCAGAAACAGCTCGAAATGAAAACACGACGAGAAAACGATATACGGACCTCGAGTGATCCGGGGGATTATATAGCAAAAAGTTTCTCAACAAAAGGAAAGTCCAGGTCGAAACTGGGTCGGAGATGGGCTCCAAGGCGCCCACACCATGCCCCGGCATGGCCAAGGTGGGGCCCGCGCTGTGGAGTGGTGTGGTGCCCTCGGGCACCGTTTCCTCCCCTTTTTCGGCTCGTAATTTTCCATATTTAATAAAAACGATAAAAATATAAGTTGGGAAGTCGAACGCGAACTTTTTCTTACCAAAACTGTTACCTATTCAAAAACGGACTCTGCAGTCTCCTGAATTTGACTTTTAATGAAATCTTCCGGAGTCACTACTTGAATAATATCAACATCTTCGTTATAAGAATCTCCAGAAATATAATGTTTGAGTCTTTGCCCATTAACCACTTGAGGTTTGTCACCATCAAGCAAGTAATTTTTATTGCACCTGAACGGTAAACTTCTGCAACAACATAAGGTCCTTCCCATTTTGAAAGTAATTTCCTGCAAAAAATCTGAGACGAGACCTATACAATAGAACTTTCTCACCAACGTTAAATTCTCTCTTTAGGATTCTCCTATCATGCCATTGTTTCACTTTCTCTTTAAAGAGTCTAGCATTTTCATAAGCTTCACTTCTCCATTCATCTAAAGAACTCAAATAGCAACCTTTTTTTACCAGCAAGTTTAAAATCTCTATTAAGTTCTTTAACTGCCCAATAAGCTTTATGTTCTAATTCTAAAGGCAAATGACAGGCTTTTCCAAAACCATTTTATAAGGAGACATACCCATAGGATTTTTATAAGCAGTTCTATAAGCCCATAAAGCATCATTAAGCTTCCTAGCCCAATTTTTCTAGATTTATTAACAGTCTTTTGCAAAATAGATTTAATCTCTCTATTTGATAATTCTACTGACCACTTGTTTGAGGATGATAAGGTGAAGAAATTCTATGATTAACATCATATTTAGCAAGGGTTTTTCTAAAAGCACCATGAATAAAATGAGAACCACCATCAGTCATAAGATATCTAGGCACACCAAACCTAGGAAAATAATATCTTTAAGCATTTTTAACGATGTTTCTCCATCAGCACTAGAGGTTGGTATAGCTCTACCCATTTAGTAACATAATCAACAGCAACAAGTATATGAGTATAACCATCCGAAGGAGGAAAAGGACCCATAAAGTCAAATCCCCAACAATCAAAAGGTTCAATAACAAGAGAATAATTCATGGGCATTTCATTACGTCTAGTTATATTACCAACTCTTTGACATTCATCACATGATAAATAAATTTTCTTGCATCTTTAAAAAGAGTAGGCCAATAAAAACCTGATTGTAGAACCTTTTGTGCAGTTCTATCTCCAGCGTGATGTCCTCCATAAGCACTTCCATGGCATTTTCTCAATATCTCTTTTTGTTCAAATTCTGGAACACATCTTCGCATAATACCATCCACTCCTTCTTTATATAAGTGTGGGTCATCCCAAAAATAATGCCTCAAGTCATAAAAGAATTTTCTTCTTTGTTGAGCTGTAAAAGTTGGAGGCAAATACTTTGCAACAATAAAGTTAGCGTAATCAGCATACCAAGGACTCTCTCGCGAGCTTACCTTTATCGCAGCCAATTGTTCATTTGGAAAACTATCATTAACAGGAACAGGATCATAAGAAATGTTTTCCAATCTAGACAAGTTATCAGCGACAGGATTTTCAGCCCCTTTCCTATCTACAATGTGCAAATCAAATTCTTGTAATAAAAGCACCCATCTTATAAGTCTAGGCTTAGCATCTTTCTTTCCATAAGGTATCTAATAGCAGCATGATCGGTATGGATAATAACTTTCGAATCAACAATATAAGGTCTAAACTTATCACAAGCAAAACTACTGCTAAAAATTCTTTTTCAGTAGTAGCATAATTCTTTTGAGCAGCATCAAGAGTCTTACTAGCATAATGAATGACATTCAACTTCTTATCTATTCGCTGTCCAAGAACAGCACCTACAGCAAAATCACTAGCATCACACATAATTTCAAAAGGTAAAGTCCAATCAGGAGGCTGAACAACAGGAGCAGTGATTAAAGCCTTTTTTAGAATCTCAAAAGCTTCCTTACAATCATCATCAAAAACAAAAGGTACATCTTTTTGGAGAAGATTAGTAAGAGGTTTTGAAATTTTAGAGAAATCTTTAATAAACCTCCTATAGAAACCAGCATGACCAAGAATACTACGAATACCTTTAACATCCCTGGGACAGGGCATTTTCTCAATTGCTTCAACTTTAGCTCTGTCCACTTCAATACCTCTTTCAGAAATTTTATGTCCCAGAACAATCCCTTCATTAACCATAAAGTGGCATTTCTCCCAATTAAGAACAAGATTAGTTTCCTCACATCTCTGCAAAACTTTATCAAGATTGTGCAAGCAGTTATCAAAAGAAGTTCCATAGACGGAAAAATCGTCCATGAATACTTCCACAATTTCTTCACAAAAACCATGAAAAATGGCAGACATGCATCTTTGAAATGTAGCAGGAGCATTACACAAACCAAAAGGCATACGCCTATAAGCATAAGTTCCATAAGGACAAGTAAAAGTAGTTTTCTCTTGATCTTTCTTTCTAACAGCGATTTGTGAAAATCCAGAATAACCATCAAGAAAGCAAAAATGAGTTTTCTTAGACAATCGTTCTAACATTTGATCAATAAAAGGTAAAGGATAGTGATCTTTCTTAGTAACTTTATTAACTTTTCGAAAATCAATGCACATCCTATACCCAACAACTACTCTTTGAGGAATAAGTTCATCATTTTCATTTGGCACAACAGTAACTCCTCCTTTCTTAGGAACACAGTGCACAGGCTTACCCATCTACTATCAGCAATAGGATAAATTATACCAGCTTCAAGGAGTTTTAATACCTCATTTCTTACCACTTCCTTCATCTTAGGAATTAGACGACGTTGATGCTCAACAACAGGTTTTGCATCATCTTCCATGTTGATGGCGTGTTGACATATAGCAGGAGAAATCCCCTTTAAATCATCCAGGTATATCCAATAGCTCCTCGATGTTTTTCAATACTAGTAACCTTGCCTCTTCATTACCTGAAAGTTGAGAACTAATAATAACAGGATATGTTTTCTTGTCATCAATATGAGCATATTTAAGATTAGCAGGTAAAGGTTTCAAATCGAAAACAGGATCTCTTTTGGAGGTGGAGAGGTACCCAAGTCCTCCACCGGTAAATTATGTTTAAGTATTACTGGTTGATGAAGAAGAATATTGTCAATCTCATTTCTCTCTTCCATAAATTCCTCACTTTCGTGTTCCTCCATGTATTGCTGCAAAGCATTGTTAGGAGCAATAGCAGCGAGTTGTTCAACTCGAGAATCTTCATTAGGTAATTCGGTTTCATAAGGTTTTTTAGCGAACTTAGAAAAATTAAACTCATAAGATTCTCCACCAAATTTAGTATAAATCTTCTCTTTCTTACAATCTATAACAGCTCCACAAGTGTTCAAGAAAGGTCTACCAAAAATAATTGGACAAGTTTTACTAGCTGCTGAACCAAGTACTAGAAAATCAGCAGGGTATTTAGTCTTACCACATAAAACCTCCACATCTCTAACAATACCAATCGGAGAAATTGTTTCTCTATTAGCAAGCTGAATAACCACATCAATTTCTTCAAGTTCACAAGAACCAATTTCATGCATGATTTCTCTATAAAGTTCATAAGGTATAGCACTTGAACTTGCACCAATATCACATAAACCATAATAGCAATGTTCTCCTATCCTAACTGAGAGCACAGGAACACTTGTTTTCCTAGATTTACTAGGATGTGAAACAATATTAGAAGCATCTTCACAGAAGATAATATGTCTCCTTCTACACTTAGTGACAAGGTCCTTTACTATTGCTATACAGGCTCAACAGTTATTTGTTCATCAGGTTTTAAGCTTTCTTGTGTACTCTTGTTAACCACACTAGCTATCATAGAATGTTCCTTTACTTTAACAGGAAAAGGTATTCTTTCAATATAAGGTTCAGGCAAAATGTGATCAACAGTATGAACTTCAATATTTTTAACAATGGCCGAACTAGCTTTATCTTTATAAGGTTCATGATATTTATTCAAATCCTTCTTAGGCACATCAAGATAAGAGGCAAAAGCTTTGTAATAATTTGCAACAACTTGAGAATCAAGACCATAAACAGCACTAACATTACGAAAATCATCAGTCTCCATAAAAGATTTAATGCATTCATAATCATAATTTATACCTGACTTTCTACCTTTGTCGTTCTCCCATCCTTCAGTATTTTCCTGAATACGGTCAAGAAGGTCCCATTTAACTTCTTCTTGTACGAATGAAATCCAGAACAAGAGGCATCCAATAAATCCTTATCATGAAGAGAAAGCCTTGCATAAAAATTATTGATAACAATATTACTTGGGAGCTCATGAATGGGACATTTGAGCATTAGTGACTTCAATCTCCCCCACGCTTGGGCAATACTTTCTCCATCATGAGGCCAAAAATTATATATAAGATTTCGATCTTGATGAATCTCACTAGGAGGATAGAATTTAGAATAAAAGAGAGGTACAATTTCCTCCCAGCCAATAGATCGGCCATTCTTCAGCATCTTATACCATTCCGCAGCTCTGCCCTTCAGTGATATAGAAAATAACTTCCTCTTGACTTCTTCCATTGAAATACCTGCACACTTGAATAACTCGCATAATTCATGTATAAAAAGTAAATGATCACCAGGATGGATGGTTCCATCTCCAACATAGCGGTTATCCATAACACGTTCAACAATTTTCATAGGTATTTTAAATGGATCAATTCAGCAGGCGGCGGTCATCTACTACCTTAGCAGTGGCAGTAGCCTTCCCAAATAGGGATTCAAATGGAGATCTCTCCATAATAAAATAAAGCAGCAAGCAGAAATAAAAACAGCACTTACAGTAAAGGTTTCCCTTACCAATTCCACTTACCAATAGCGCTTCACTCCCCGGCAACGGCGCCAGAAAATAGTCTTGATGACCCACAAGTATAGGGGGTGTATCGTAGTACTTTCGATAAATAAGAGTGTCGAACCCAACGAGGAGCAGAAGGTGTTGACAAGTAGTTTTGATCAAGGATTCACTGTAAATACTAGCAGACAAGTTTTTAGGGGTTTTTGATATAGCAGATAAATAAAATACGAGTAAATAAAAGACAGTAAAATAATTGCAGCGAATGGCCCAATCCTTTTTAGCACAAAGGACAAGCCGGTTTGTTTACTTATGATGGCAAAATGTTCTTGAGGACACATGGGAATTTCGTCAAGTGCTTTCGCTTCATACAGTTGATTAATCTTTATTGTTTTGATAAGTGTTGTGTGGGTGAACATATGCTAATGCACCACCCATACTTGGACTAATACATACTTGTGATTAAACCCCTTGCAAGCATCCGCGTTACAAGAAAGTAATTAAGATAAATCTAACCACAGCCTTAATCTCTGAGACCCTCGTCGTCATCGCCATCCTTGCGCTCCCGAGCTTGTCGCTGTTTCATCGCCGCCTGCCGCCACTTCGCCGTCTTCATCGTCCCCTGCAGCGCCGCCGCTGCGCCGTTGGGACAGGACCTTCGCGTCCGTCGTCGCGGAGCCGCCTCGACGCATGGCCACCCCGCAACGCCCCCAGGCCGGAGGAGACGTCCGAGCTCGACCTCCTACTCCTGCTCCGATGCACCCGGCGCCGCAACCCCAAGCGTCGCAGCGGCAAGGCGCCATGGCCGGCCAGCTGCAGGCCGGGGCGTTCCAGCCCATGGCCGGAGGGACGGTCCCTACCGCGGCCGGCCCTTTTCGGCCGCCGGCCACTCCGTCGCCGTACATGCCTCTCCAGAATCCGTCTCGACAGCCGGGGTTCCCGGCGTACATGCCGCACCCAGGGTAGTACCAGTTTCCGCCGTTGGCGCCGATGGCCCCCCCCCCCATGTTCCCGCCTCCGCAGCAGCAGTTTGCCCCTCCGATGGCGCAGCCGGTGGGGCAGGGGCCGCGGCCCAAGAGGAAGAAGAAGAAGGCTGCCCCGCAGCCTCCGATGCAGCCCCAGTTCCTGACGTTTCAGCCTCCGTGATGCAACAACAACAGCCCCCCTTGGCGATGCAACAGTTCGCGACACCGCCGGGTCCTTTGCAGGGGCAGCTCGCCACCGCGCCTATGCCCACCGCGGCCTCCTCTGCTGTTTGCACTGTGGCGGAGAGCGCACCGGCTGTGGTAACGGCGCCCAAGCCCAAGGGAAGTGGCAAAAAGAAAGTTACTAAGTGCTGGAAGTGTGCGGTTGATACTCATACAACCACTCCAGCAACCCCACAATTAGTAGCCGAATACACAATGCATTCCCCTAGGCCCATAAAGGTGAAGTGTCATGTAGTCGACGTTCACATGACACCACTAGAAGAATAGCACCACAACTTAAATATCAAACCATTAAATATTACTCAACATAAATTCACTACTAACATCCTGACTTCTCCCATGTCCTCAAGAACTAAACGAACTACTCACGAGACATCATATGGATCATGATCAGAGGTGATGTAATGATGAATAACAATCTAGACATAAACCTTAATTCACCGATAAAACTTAATAGCATCAACCACAAGGAGTAATTAACACTGGGAAAGTTTCCCCTATGAACTAGACAAAGTACAGCCCTAGATGTTACAGCGGAACGAAGTGGAGCGGTGGAGATGATGGTGACGGCGGTGGAGATGATGACGATGATCCCGATGAAGTCCAGCGTGATGACGGTGACGATGGCGATGATTTCCCTCCTCCGGGAAGGAATTTCCCCGACAGATTTCTCCCTGCTGGAGAGCTTTTTCTCTGTGGTTTCTGATACGTCTCAAACGTATCTATAATTTTTGATGTTCCATGCTTGTTTTATACCAATTGCTACATGTTTTGCATCTACTTTATATCACTTTTATACATTTTTTGGGACTAACCTATTAACAAGATGCCGAAGTGTCAGTTCCTGTTTTCTGCTGTTTTTGTATTCCAGAAAAGCTAGTCTGGAAATATTCTCGGAATTGGACGAAACTACACGGGAGTCCCTATTTTACCAGAACTCATCTGACGGATCAAAGAGGCGACGGAGAGGAGCCACGTGGGCCCCACACGTGGCCAGGGCGCGGGGCCCCCCTCTGCCGCGCCCTGGGGTGGTGTGGGCCCCGCGGGCCTCTCCAGCCGCCGCCCTTTCGCCTACTTATTCCCCCGACGCGAAAACCCTAAGTACCTGAGCAAATATCCACGAAAAGTTCCAGAGACGCCGCCGTCGTCAACCCTAGCTCTGGAGGGTTCAGAACCTCTTCCCGGCACCCTGCCGGAGAGGGGAATCGTCACCGGAGGCTTCTACATCGCCATGCCTGCCTCCGGAGTGATGCGTGAGTAGTTCATCCTTGGACTACGGGTCCATAGCAGTAGCTAGATGGTTGTCTCTCCACTTTGTGCCATCATGTTTAGATCTTGTGAGCTGCCCTACATGATCAAGATCATATTATTGTAATGCTACATGTTGTGTTTGCTAGGATCCGATGAATATTGAATATTATGTCAAGTTGATTATCAATCTATCTTATATGTTATTTAAGATCTTGCATGCTTTCCGTTACTCGTAGATGCTTTGGCCAAGTAGATGCTTGTAACTCCAAGAGAGAGTATTTATGCTAGATAGTGGGTTCATGTCTCCGTTTAACCTGGGACAGTGACAGAAAGTTCTAAGGTTGTGGATGTGCTGTTGCCACTAGGGATAACCTAACGATGCTATGTCCACGGACATATGTGTTTGTTTACATTACGCACTTTACTTAATGCAATTATCCGTTGCTTGCAACTTAATACCAATGGGGAACTCGGATGACAACCCGGCGGTGGATTATTAGTCATAGATGCTGTTGGATAACGATCTATGTATTATGTCGTAATGCCCAATTAAATATCATAGTAGTCAACATGTCATGTATATGCATTGTCATGCGCTCACTATTCGTCAATTGCCCAGCTGTAATTTGTTTACCCAACATGTTAGTTATCTTTTATGGAGAGACACCACTAGTGAACTGTGGACCCCGGTCCATTCCTTTACACTGATTAAACAACCACAAACTGCAAACTGTTCCTTTTTCATTCTCTGCAATTTAATACTCATTTTCCACACCATACGTTTAATCCTTTGTTTTCAGCAAGCCAGTGAGATTGACAACCTCACTATTTCGTTGGGGCAAAGTAGTTTGATTGTGTTGTGTGCAGATTCCACGTCAACAGTCCAGACTCCCATCAACAACACTATTTTTCTGGCGCCGTTGACAACCTTCTGAAGAGTTGCTGCTCCTACTGGTTCGATAACCTTGGTTTCTTTCTGAGGGAAAACTTGCTGCTGACTACATCATACCTTCCTCTTGGGGTCTCTCAACGAACGTGTGTTTCACGTCATCAGTTTCCGCCCCGTGGCGGCGGCGAAATATTTCTTCTACTCTCTCCCCGTATCTTAGGGTTTCTCGGGGTAGAAGTACGCGAAGGGGGAACGTTAGAGGTGGGCCAAGGCGGCCACACCATGCCCCGCGCGGCAGAGGTGGGCCCCGCGCCGGGGGGTGGTGTGGGCCCCTCGTGGCCCATCTCAGCCTCCCCTTTTGGCTGGCTCCGGCATCTGATAAAATAGGAACATCTGTATGTTTTCCGTGAATTGTCGATCTTCAGAAATAGGGTGTCTTGACGATGCTTTTCCAGCTGAATCCTGACTCCGGCAGTTAATTCTCCAATAATCATCAAGCATGCAAAACAAGATAAAATAACATAAGTATTATATCCAAATATGAATATATCAATGAATAGCAGTAAATTATGATATAAAATGGTGATGCAAAATGGACGTATCACATGTCACACTTTTTTACACTCTGCAGAGGTGCGTTGCTTTACCCATAAGAGATCAAGATCATGTTGCACAACCAGGCGTACTTTCCTGTCCACACTTCCTTTGGTGTGGGGCCTGATTGATGATTCAAGCCATTCGCCGTGCTTCACCACCAACCCCACATGCCCACCAAATTCATGCATAGCAGGATCACCCCTGATACTCTGCCCCTCACGGTAGATACTGAAAGGGCATGTGTTGCCCCATGCGTGGTTTTGGTAATTAATGACAATCCTTATGGACTAATGTTTGCATTGAGATATACTTGTAGATCTTGTCCATAGGAAAAGATTGGAGTTCATGTGTTGGACTCTAGAAGATTTCATGATGACCAAGGTTCCATCCAAGGGTTTATATGAAGAATGGTCATGTGAAGAGTTGAGCTTATTGCAAGCATGGCTTGGAAAAGAAGATTGAGTGAACTTCATGTTTATCTCCAAGCCATCATCTATATCAAGATAAGAAGATGAAGTGCAAGTGGATTCATGAAGACGGAGTTTAGCAAGGCTCTCCCATAATGGTGTATGGGGGAGTATTTGGAGAAGTCTTCATCAAGCATGTGCTAGCAAGCACAATCAAGAAAGGTGTTCCAACTTGAGAGAGTCAAGATCGTCATCATCGAGCTCAAGTGGAATGCGCAAGGCAAAGGTATGATCTTGATAGGTTTTCTATTTTACCGGTCTCGTGGTGTTTGTGGGAGACCGGGTTATAGGATAGACGGCGTACTATCAAGAGGGGCTCTCAAGTGAGTAACTTGATCGCACTGTGTGGAGAGCTCAAACCTTTGCATATTTGGCATATCATCTTTCTTGGTTCTTATTTGGCTTTTATTCCGTGTGAGAATTTAGAGCTTGTGTTCATCTCCATACCAAGCTCTAGTTCACCGAAAACGGATTTCGGTTGGAAAACTTGTTGTGTTTTCGTGTTGGAAATATTACCGGTCCTTCTCGAGATAAGGTCCACACCTCCCATGTGTGATATCTCCTCTATATTTGTGACCCTTAAGCTCTTGTCGCTACCTTTCCAACCTCGTTGGTTTCATCTCGTTTGGAGCTTCCTTGCAAAAGTAATTGCATTTCAGGATTTACCGGTTCTTCTTTTTTAGAGAAGGTTTACCTTTCTACATTTGGTTTTATCCTCACATGATGTACTATGATGTTGCTCTGCATAATCTTAAAGGGCTCTTCGTTGCGATTCCAACGAGCCCAAGATCATCGAAATAGGAGTCCGGATGAAAAAGTTGTGGGTGTTACAATTTTGGTTTCTGGGTGGCCAGCCCCCAGGCCAGCCTAGGCCGGCTCCCAGGCCGGCCCGCTCAGCTGGGTGGCCAGCCCCCAGGCCAGCCTAGGCCAGCTCAGCTGGG
Organism: Poa pratensis; assembly: GCA_947311845.1. NCBI lineage: Eukaryota > Viridiplantae > Streptophyta > Magnoliopsida > Poales > Poaceae > Poa > Poa pratensis. Next base: position 14,198,063 of record CAMZMU010000089.1, on the reverse strand, counting down.
TGGCTAGCCCCCAGGCCAGCCTAGGCCGGCTCCCATGCTGGCCGGCTCAGCTGGGTGGCCAGCCCCCAGGCCAGCCTAGGCCGGCCCCCAGGCCGGGCTCCCGTACCCCTCCAACGGTCACTTTTTCAGGGGACCTATTTAAGGGGTTTCTTCCCCAATGGTTCCCTAAGTTCTAGAGCAAGTTTTTCTCCCCTCTCTCCTCCATTGTTGATTCTTGAAAAAGCTTGCCTTCCTCTCATTTCCTCTCATGATTCTTCCATATCTTTGAGGGAAATTGAGAGGAGATCTAGATCTACATATTCATCCAATCCATTCCTCCTCTAAGCGAGGGGAACCTAGTAGATCTTAATCTTGAAGTTCCATTTGTTGTGTTCTTCGTTGTTCTTCCTCTCTTCTCCCCCCATAAGCATTAGTTGCTTGTGGTGGGATTCGAGAGTGAAGGATTTGAGCCTTGTGCTCTTGCCATTGCTTCGTTGCATCGGTTTGTGCTCTCCACGAGGATTCGTGGAAGTTGAAAGCTTGTGAATTTGTTACTCTTGGGTCTTTGGACCCTAGACGCCCGTGTGGTGGTTGAGACCCTTGTGTGGTCACTTGTAGCTGTTCGGGAGCCCCCAATCCTGTTGTGGGTTGTGCCCCGGATCGTTGTTGAAAGGCTCCGGATTTCCGCCTCGAAGGATTCCGATAGTGGAAGGTGAACCAAACCTTTGTGGTGCGGTTCATCGGAGAAGAAGGTGAAACCTTTGTGGTTGTTGAACCATTGTGTTGGTTCACACCTCTCCAACGAGACGTACTCCCTTAACAAGGAGGAACTCGGGAATACATCCTCGTCTCCGCGTGCCTCGGTTATTTCTATACCCGAGCTTTTTACTTATGCACTTTACATTGTGATAGCCTTCGTGCTTGAAGTATTCTATTGCTATCACCTTGTTGCTTGTCTTGCTTAGCATAAGTTGTTGGTGCACATAGGTGAGCCTAGTTTATTTAGCTTGTTGGCTTGTTAATTTAAACACATAGTTTTATTTCGCAATTATCAACCCTAAACCGGAAAAGTTTTAATCGCCTATTCACCCCCCTCTAGGCGACATCCTTGCCCTTTCAATTGGTATCAGAGCTTGGGCTCTCTTTTTGGGCTTTACCGCCTAGAGAGTAAAGATGTCGTTTAGAGAATTAGTGCACAATCCCATTTTTAAATTCGATGGCACAAATTATGATGTTTGGAAAATTTGCGTGCTTAACCTTCTTCGGGATATAGACCCACATGTTAAGAGAATTGTAGATATGGGTTTTTCTTCTCCAAAGGAGGATGAGGAAAACTCTTATCTCGATACTCTTGTATCTAATGGTCTTATATGTGTTTTGAGCGATGTAGTTCTTGCTTCAATCATGCCTTGTCGAAACGCTCATGAGATTTGGACCAAGCTTCAAGATATATATGAAGTGTCCAATATTATTGAGGATGATTGTTCTCCTTCCACCTCCGGTCGTGACGAGTTCACAAATTCTTCCACTTCACCAACATGTGATTTGTCACAAGGTAATGATATGGTGAGTGGTGATAGAAATTGCTTTGTTGATGGTGAATATTCTATTGGCTATACTTCATCTCTATCTCATTGCAATGATCTATCTTTGGACTTAAACACTTCTAGCACTCCAAATGTCTTACATGCTAGTGTTGATAGTCCTTGCATATCATGTAATAAGTGTTTATCTAAATCTCATGATGATATGCTTCATTTGTCTTGTTGCCATGAAAACAATACTTCCATATCCTCTATTCCTTGTGTGGCTAACAATGTAGAGGAATCCCAACATTTGTTGGAACAAGACGTGGATCTCAATGGAGCTTCAAGTATCTCTTCACCATGTTTGTCCACTACTCATTTGCCTTATGGCTAAGGATTCAAAGGTTTCTCCACCTTTGGAATCCTCTACATCTTGTGATGATGTGGATGGGGATTCTCATGGAGCGCTTATGGATGTTGAATCCATAACAAAGAAGGGTGAGATGGTATTTGATGCTCTCCCAAAGGTAGCAAAGCTATCACTCCTCTAAGTGAAATCATTGTTTATGCTATTAAGAGTAGGGAAATCATTGAGGACTTGGAAACTCAATTTCTCGAGAAATGTCAAATTGAGAGAGAGGATGTCGATGAAAAGGCATCCTTAATGAATGCCCTTGAGGAAGAGCAAGAGCTTCGAGTGTCACTGGAAGAGAAACTTGAATCTCTTGATGAATCAAATGATCTTATTATTGCTAAAATCATTAAGGAAAGAGATCATGCTATTGCTAAATATAAAGTATTTAAAAAGGAAAAGGTTGAATTTGAAGTTGGCAATGCTAGACTAGTTGAGGATATAGAGAGACTTGACAAAGCTCATAAGGCTTTGGAAAGTAAACACTCTCTCCTTAGCAAGTCTCATGATCAACTCCAAACTCAACTATCTAAAAGGGATGAGCTTGCCAAGTTGTCTTCTTCCATTTCTAATGTTAATGATGCTTGTGCTACTAACTCCACTTCTTGTGAAGCATCTATTTTGAAGGAGAATGTTGAGCTAATGGCTCAACTTGAGTTGCTAACTAGCAAGTATGGAATTGGAAGAAATTCATGAAAAGCTAGCTCTCTAGCTCTAATGAGGATCTTCTAGCATCCATGCTAGGCTAAAGTTAGCTCATGAGGCTATCGCTACAAAGGTAAATCTTGTGAGCCTCATGTGGACAAAGGCACAACTTCTACTAAAATGCTTTATTGCCATGTGCTAGTCCTAGTGATTCATCCACTCACAATGTTGCTACATCTTGTGATGAATTACTTTCCATGCCTTGTTGCTCTAACAATGAAGCTTCTACTTCCTCTAGTGTTGTTGTTGATACTAACCATGTAGAGGAATTAAATGAGCTCAAGGCCCAAGTCACTTCTTTGAAGAAAGACTTGGAAAAGCGTCATGTTGGGGATTCTACACTTGACAATATGTTGAGTGTTCAAAGACGCCCCAATGACAAGAGTGGACTTGGATTCAACTCCAATATCAAGAACAAGTCCAAGTTATCAAGAAGAAAAAGGGCCAAGAACAAGTTAAAGATTCGGCCAAGATTGTTTGCTTCAAGTGCAAAGTTGAAGGGCACCATGTTAGATCTTGCCCTTTGAAGAAGAAGGCCCTTAGTGAGAAGCAACAAGGGAAGAAGCCTCAAGTTCAAACTCAAGTTCCTCAAGTTGAAGAACGGCCTCTTCCCAAGAAGAATCAAGCTACCCTCCTCAAGTCAAGACTCCAACTAAGAAGAGAGGAGGAAGTAGATGTTGCTACCTATGCCGTGAGAAGGGTCACTTGCTTCTTCATGCACAAATGGTACCTTATCCAACCCCATTATTATTAATGATGATTATTCTCTTCGGAAGGATAAGGTTGGCAATGTGTTTGCCAAATATGTTGGTACTCAAAGTGGTGTCAAGAAAAGAACCATTTGGGTTGCCAAACCTATTGTGACTAACCTCTTAGGACCCAACTTGGTTGGGGACCAACAAGCTAAAACTTGATCAATAGGTGTTGTTGGAGGGCATTGGAGACTTGGCTACTTGAAGAATTAAGGGATCTTCATAATTATATTCTCTCAAGCCAAGTCATTTGGATTATATTGTTCTATCTCATATCCAATGTTCCTCCTTGCGGTAACTTTTATTTAAATCATATATACATTGAAAGTTGCTTGCACCCTTGCATGTGTTAGGTTTTGTACCTGCTAGTTTTTGTATGTGTTGTGCTCTCTACTTACTTATCTTGAGAAATCAAGTATGTGTATTTGGTTTGCACACCATTTACTTGTTTGAGCCTTATTGCTTTTATTTGATATCTTATCTTGTTGGCTCTCTTTGAGAGATTAATGGACTATTCCATTTTGGGAGAGTGATATGCTTCGTGCACTTCACAATCCTAAAAATGTGTGTACATGAGGAATACCACTTAGTGATGATACATCTATATTATCTATTCTCTATGTGGCATGTCTTGCTCATGCGAAATTCAAATTCTATGATGTCCATTAATTTCTCGAGTTGGTTTTGTTTGCCTCTTGTTTTAAAATAAAATGGATTATCACATTATGGGGGAGTAATAAGCTATGTGAATATTAGAAGCCTAGAAAATGTGAACATGTGAGGTATTGCCACCTAGAATTGATTTGTTATTAATCTTATTCCTATGTGGCATGTTGCTCAAACAAGTTCCATCTTTGATAAAATGATTTTGTTTAATCATCTTTTGGATCTTGTTTGCGATGGACATTCTTGGTACGGTTTTCCCCAAATATGTTTGCATATCCTTTTGGGAAATCGATTGCTTCAAGCTACTCTTTGTAGTGGCTTTGCATGATCGCGTGAATACTTGAAGCTATCAAGAATATCTATCTTTTTAAGCTTTGGCCTTTAAAACTTATCTTTTGCCATATGCTTATTTGTTGTGAAATTGGTCTTCAATATCTTTTCTATATACCTCCGAGAAATATCTCTATATACTCCTTATCCTTTACAAGTGATACTCATATGTGTGGTGAAATTTGTGGACCATCTTCACTTTGTCTCTTGCTTTGAATTGCCTTATTTTATTGCCAAGGATTTATTTTGATCTAACTCTCTTTTGTCTTTCTTGTATCTTTGGATTCTTGTTGCTCTACTGAAAATTTGTTTTGTGCTTTCTTGAGTTGGGAAAAGCAATGATCCAATTCTTGTGCATTGACATTCAAAAGTCATACTTCTTGATAATGCACTATTCTTTGGGAAGCTATCCTACCTTGAGTAGCACACCGTTCTTTAAATTGGTATTGCAATTTCTTGCCCTTCTTGAACTTGACTAGTGTTTGAATAATATGTTTATATGGAGAGTGATGATCTCATTTGTGTGCATTTTGTATTCAAATGCAAAATCATAAATAATGCACACATCTTGGGGGAGCAATCCTATATGCTTTTTGAACATTAGTTGTCTTCAATTGGTATTTGATCCCGATGACGTGTCTCTTTGGAAGACAAACATTTCTCGTCTTGGTACTTTGTGCCATCATGAGAAGTGTAGAGGGTTTGGTTTATTATTTGATGGTATTTTCTTCAATTGGTATCTTGCTTTCATTTGGTATCTTTTCAAAGTGGTATCTTCAATCATGTGTTGATTTGAGTTTTTGATATAACTAGCAAGGTGGCCCTCGCAAATGCGAGGGCATTGTTATTGGTGTATTGAATATGTTCATGAACTGAATTTGTGATATCATAGATACTGAAAGACGGAAATCTAAATCATAAACGGTCATCTAAAAATTATGGTAGATAAAATACCACATGGCTTTAATTTTATGGCAAAAAATACATGTGCTATTTTAATTTATATATATGCTTACGCTCTTCCCACCATTCCCCAATCATCATTGTACTCTCTCACTGTCACATAGGAGTATTTATTTTTTTCTTGTAAAACTAACTACACGGAATTAAAAGTTTCAAAAAATTATGGGATAGATGCCACATGTTCATGTCAACATACTAAATTTACAAAACAAACATACTTAGTTTGAGAATTTTAATCTATCACCAATTCACTTGAAGTAATTAAAAATAATAATATTTTTTATTGCGCCACAAAACTCTAGCCAGCCAGAAGGTTATTATCGTTCCTTGCACCATCCTTGATTTTCATGATTTAACTCTCTCCCTACTAAACCCACCCTCAACCCAATATTTATACACTCTCGCTCCCTTCTATTTTTTCATGTCATGAAACATGACTATGATGCTATGGACAACATTATATGTGGCACCTTCATCAATCTACATGTTTGCAAATTCCATTTATGTCTCCTATCAATTTTAATAATAAGAAACAAAATAAAGTTTATTTCATAGTTTCAAATATACTAACAGTACATAAGTAGACATATACAGTTATATAGATGCAGCACACGAGTGGATTATTTGCCATGCAGTTCTTGGATGGAACAACAATGGACGTGTGTGGTTCGGTTCATCTTAGGAAAGTTTGCTTTGAAGAACCATTGTGTTACTTGGACGTTGTCAATCGAGTTCTTTTTTGTTGAAAAGGATTCTAATATTCTCTAGGAATTGACAGTTAGTTGTCATTCTTTTCCCTTTTATTAATTGGTAGTGTCCATACATGATTCCGTTCTGGTTGATGTATAATAAATATATATGGGGTGAACATATTCTTTCATGCGGAATATGGCATCCAGAACACAGAACATTATAGGTAGGAGAAACATATATTGAGAATTTTCATTTTAGGTCGTCCCCATTTTCTTTCTCTCGTTTACTCTAGTTGTATAGAATATACATAACATTTTCACTGACCATTTCGAAATGCATAGCTTAAACTTTCAGTATGGGTTTAAATATTTCTCATAGCTTGGATCTAGCTTCTAGGATCCACATTTTTGGCGGTTTAGATTATGTTCTTAGCCGCGAAAAATGGAATCTTACATGCACTTCGACTACATTGTAGCATTTAAATTATGGATAATATTGCTAAAAACTAAACGACTGTGCAGCTCTAGAATTCCGGTAATGTCAGACAACTTTGTTAGATACTATTATATTTGAGAGAATTATGTCACTCTTCCCTATAGTTTTACTTTGTATTGATATTTTAATTCTTAGATGTGAAAACAACACATGTTCCTTTGTTTTTGGAAACCCACGTGCATTTGTTTTTGGAAAACCGTGGGCTGATAACGTATAGCCCCATGCATGTCTTGTGCTAAATCTTTATAAAAATTATTTAAATTAACATATAAATTTCAAGCTATTTTCTAAATAATAAGATGGTGTCTTATCCTCGTTGTTTGGAACAACGACATATTTACCTTCGTACGCATAGCATTGCTCGCCTTTATTTGCAACTTATTTTCTTATCATACGAAATGCTAAATCTAAAACAAAGAAGATCATCGGACATTATCATAATTTTTTTAAACAATGTTGGTACTTGTGAATGAAAATCCTTATATCAATCTTGAAATTCAATCTCTCTCTCATAAGAACAACACGTGTAAATTAACATGAGAAAAATAAATAAGCCATCATTCAAATATTTGTATATTATATATTTTCCCTTTTGTGCACGAAGTAGTATTGTACATGTTTGTGTGTATTTCTCAATATATACTTGCCAGTTTCTACAGCCCAAAAGATCTCTTCCGTGCAATTCATTGAGATCATATATGTTTTTTCCGCCAAAATACGATTTTCTTTGTGTTTTTCTAAAAAAAGGTTACTACACAATTTCATATACATCTTCGTATTTCACATGAACATTTTTTTTAAACAAAACCTGGACTCTTTTTCATTTGCGGCCGGCCGGAACATACGGAATCTATCCATACATCCATACGGACCAGCATGTGTCCGTGGCTTGCACGTGAGGGCTGAGCCAATCTAGCTAAAACGTTGGTAAGAAAAAAGCTAAATCGAGATGGATCCAACTCATGTGTACGTGAGTTACGTGACCAGTTGGACCTAACGCATGCATGTTAATGTGTGTTACGTATTGTACCCAATGTGTTGCGCTAACTTAAATACGTCTGTTATATTTGTTACGTAAATCTCGTGGCTATGATTTAAAATTCTAGTCATAAATATTAGATCTAACGGTTAATATAATTTAGATGATGTGGATTAATGTGGTGCCTCGAAAAACTCTCTCATTTGCTTTTAGTATATAATAGATTTGGACAATGTTTTTCTCTTGTTACACTTGCGTGTGCTTTCGTGGTTTAATTGGTGTTTTGTCCAAATTGTATCTCATTTGGTTCTTGAAAGTCTTGTGCGTGCATATTTACTATGTATATCTTATGGCATGCTTACTTTCGTTGATCCAATATATAGGATAAACTCTATCAAATCCTAAATGGCTAAGATGTGCATGAAATTTAATTTCATATCAATATGCACATATTTATGTGGAGTTTGTCCTATGTATTGTAGTTGCTCTAACAACTTTGGACCCAATGAGTTTGGGTACCATGTTGTATTTGAATTTGTTTTAGCTACATCGGAGATGCATTGGAAGCTTGTCTCGTTTACAAGGAAGGTGTTATCACCATGTGCTTATTGGAGCCAAGCTCGGATGATCATGAACTCTTATCTTCTAAATCACCAATCCTATCTCGGTAACAAGTATCTAGCTCATGCATACTTTTCTAGATTTCAACCTTGTGTAGGTTGTTTCATGGCATGAATCTCTCTTGTTGCAATTCATTTGGTTCTTGCAAAACAACTTTGTTGCAAATGCGGGCAAGCCGGGATGATTACATATCAAGGGAATATATATAATCATTTTCAAGATTCATCAATTCCATATATGTTAATCTAGCACTTTCTTCTCTATGTCTCACATATGCAATATTGATGCTTTTCAAAATCATTTGCCTTTTGCGATACTTGTTATCTTTCTCGGAGCATCCCATTTTTCACCTTATCCCTTGTGGACATTTTTGATGCTATGATGAGATTGTGTTGGAAGTTCATCTATATCCTTCTAAGATAAAATTGAGCTTTGTGCTATGCTTTTAAGCAATGATATTATTGGTATATATATGACTTCCTCTTGGATATCATGTTCTTCACCGTTGTATTTATTTTGTGTGTGCATGTTTCTTTTTGGACTTATATCTTCATGATTAATGTCTAATTAGAAACTTATACACATGAGAGTAGCTACCTCTTTAATTGGTACTCCAATCCTCTAGTGACCACCCTTTTATTACTTTTGTTTCTTTGGTGGTTTCTAAAAGGCACAATCTTTGTTTTTTCATTTGGTATGCTTTTGCATCTTAATAAGTTTGTGGACCTATTTGCTACTTTTTTTTTGTGTTCAAAATTATCTAGGAGGGAGTGAGGATTCCATGTTGTGCACAACATATTAAAATGAAAATCCTACTTTGTGCACGTACCTTGGGTAGTTCCCTCTTGATTTTTAGAACACATCTTTGGATCCTTTTGTTTGCTTACTTCTTTCGTCGAAGTATCTTTCTCTTTGATATTATTTTTTTGCAACTTTTGGATCCTTGATGCATGTAAAATGCATACATGAACTTTGCATTATTTTTACATATATTTCACTCATATTTGCATCATATAAGGGTTATATCACTGTTTTATAATGATTTTAGGAATATTTGGTATGTTCCTATTTTTATGGAATTAACCCTGCACAGGCAAAAACCCCTTTTTCCATGTTTTTGACTTTCAGGGACCAAACGACGTCCAAATGAACTAATATTTTACGGGGCGCAATATTTGGAAATAAGAAGACGTACCAGCCAAGGATCCGCGAAAAAAGGAAGTCCGAGGAAGAAATTAGATGGTCCCACGCGGCCAGGTACATAAGCCGTGTGGGACCACCTCTTTTATTCCTCGTGGCTCCGATGCCGTCCGTTTTCGTCTCCGTGGATTCGTCTTGACCTAAAAACGTCTATAAAAATAGCCCCCCCGACGTTCTCTGGAAGGAGCGCCGCCGAAACACAGAAACCACGAAACAGAGACCTGGAGCTGCAGATTGGAGGGGGAAAACTCCGGCGGGGCACTGCCGGGGTGGTCTCCATCTTCTCCAACGACTTCTCCACCATCTCCATGATGAAGGGGGAGTAGTCCACCCCTGGACCTTGTGTTTGTGGTGGTAACTTGATCTAATCTCTCTATGTATGATCATTGTTGGAGTCCATATGATGTGCCTTGCATAAGTATGGATCTATCTATGTAATTCTTATTGTGGATATTGTGGTATGAGATGATTTGTTATACATTTACCGTTGTGTTGGAGCTTTTATGATTTGTCATACTTTGGAGATATTCTATGATGCATGTGATGGTTTGATTTATGCATAATGCCTTGTTTATCCTTGTCATGAGGTGATTGACACCACAAGTGTGGATAGATGAGAAAGATGTGGTCATCCACACGAATTATGAATCATTGCACTAGTGTTTAGAATATTGTCCATTATGAAGTATGATGTATGTAGGTATGGGATGGCCGATGTGACACGGCATATGTATTGAGTGACATGTGAAATACAGCCCAACATCGTTTATCTGTGGGTAAAAAGGAAGAGTATGATGTGGTAGTGACAGCAACCACGCTAGCCTTACGAGGGTGACCTAGCAACACAAATGAGTACTTCTTTCAACTATGTGTTTTAGGACATATAGACGTCATAAAAGCTACCATTAAAACATGACAATTGTGTGTACTTTATCTATAACATGATAATCACCGTAGATGAGAGAGAGAGGATTAAGTGAACCCATGAACCCATGTCCATTGTTCCTATAAGAGAAATCTTTGTCTTGTCCTCTTGCATTGAAGAGGATTGGGACACTTTTACATTCTTGTTTTGTTACGTTAAACTTCCATCCATTAAATCAACCATCTTGTTCTTTAAACTTGTTTAGTGCATAATCAACTAAAACTTGTGACACTTTAGTTGTAGCGAATAGATAACTTTTCCTTCTTACTCCTGCGGATCGATACCCTACTTCCACATTGAGAGGTGCTACAGTGATCACCTGCTCTTGGGAGTTATCAAGTACTTTTCTGGCGCCGTTGCCGGGGAGCGTAGCGCTTAAGTTTCTATTCTTGTGTGCACTAGACTTTAGATTTATTTTATCTTGTTTTATATCTTGCAATCATCTAAGCTTGGGGAGGTTCCTTTAAACTTGTTTGGTTGTGAGTTTCTCATTAGATTTATTTTCAGTTATATATATCAAAACACATAAAATTAAAAAATGGAGAAACTTTCTGAAATGTCTATGGGTAATGATTATTTTAAAAAGTATGACTCCTACTCTGAATATCAATCAACCAAAGAGGGAAATAGAGTGGGTAAATTGCTTAAAGCTCTTCACAAAATAGCTAATCAGTTTTGTGAGTTACATGGTATAACTTGTTGCAATAGAAGAGTTGTTAAACATTCCCACTATCAATGCAAGTATAATAGTGATCCTATAATTGCTTGTATCGTGAAGATGAATGTTTATGCCCTGATATAGAACAAGTTGAGAAATATATTGCTTATGTTGGAGCCATGAGATAGACTCTCTTCTTGATAAATTTCTTGCAACCAGTCATGTAGCTCGTGAATTTAGTGATAATATTTATGTTAAAGAAAGAATTCTTGCTGCCACGGAAAGCACTAACATTTTGCAGGAAGAGGAGGATAAAAACCTAAGCTTGGGTATGCCCGTGCAACCCCAAGAGGATGATGAAAACATAAGCTTGGAAGAGGAAGTATGTGAAGAGGAGATTGAAATGGATGTGTGATGACGTGAAACACACGTTCGTTGGAGACCCCAAGAGGAAGGTATGATGTAGTCAGCAGCAAGTTTTCCCTCAGAAAGAAACCAAGGTTATCGAACCAGTAGGAGCAGCAACTCTTCAGAAGGTTGTCAACGGCGCCAGAAAAATAGCTGTCGCAGGGAGTCTGGACTGTTGACGTGGAATCTGCACACAACACAATCAAACTACTTTGCCCCAACGAAACAGTGAGGTTGTCAATCTCACTGGCTTGCTGAAAACAAAGGATTAAACGTATGGTGTGGAAAATGAGTATTAAATTGCAGAGAATGAAAAAGGAACAGTTTGCAGTTTGTGGTTGTTTAATCAGTGTAAAAGAATGGACCGGGGTCCACAGTTCACTAGTGGTGTCTCTCCATAAAAGATAACTAACATGTTGGGTGAACAAATTACAGCTGGGCAATTGACGAATAGTGAGCGCATGACAATGCATATACATGACATGTTGACTACTATGATATTTAATTGGGCATTACGACATAATACATAGACCGTTATCCAACAGCATCTATGACTAATAATCCACCGCCGGGTTGTCATCCGAGTCCCCCGTTGGTATTAAGTTGCAAGCAACGGATAATTGCATTAAGTAAAGTGCGTAATGTAAACAAACACATATGCCGTGGACATAGCATCGTTAGGTTATCCCTAGTGGCAACAGCACATCCACAACCTTAGAACTTTCTGTCACTGTCCCAGGTTAAACGGAGACATGAACCCACTATCTAGCATAAATACTCTCTCTTGGAGTTACAAGCATCTACTTGGCCAAAGCATCTACGAGTAACGGAAAGCATGCAAGATCTTAAATAACATATAAGATAGATTGATAATCAACTTGACATAATATTCAATATTCATCGGATCCCAGCAAACACAACATGTAGCATTACAATAATATGATCTTGATCATGTAGGGCAGCTCACAAGATCTAAACATGATGGCACAAAGTGGAGAGACAACCATCTAGCTACTGCTATGGACCCGTAGTCCAAGGATGAACTACTCACGCATCACTCCGGAGGCAGGCATGGCGATGTAGAAGCCTCCGGTGACGATTCCCCTCTCCGGCAGGGTGCCGGGAAGAGGTTCTGAACCCTCCCGAGCTAGGGTTGACGACGGCGGCGTCTCTGGAACTTTTCGTGGATATTTGCTCAGGTACTTAGGGTTTTCGCGTCGGGGGGAATAAGTAGGCGAAAGGGCGGCGGCTGCGGACCCCCGAGGGGCCCACACCACCCTAGGGCGCGGCAGAGGGGGGCCCGCGCCCTGGTGCGTGTGGCCTCCTGGTGGCCCTCCTCTGCTGCTCCTTCGCTCCGTCAGGGTGTTCTGGAAAAATAGGCACCCCCGTGTAGTTTCGTCCAATTCCGAGAATATTTCCAGACTAGCTTTTCTGGAATACAAAAACAGCAGAAAACAGGAACTGGCACTTCGGCATCTTGTTAATAGGTTAGTCCCAAAAAATGTATAAAAGTGATATAAAGTAGATGCAAAACATGTAGCAATTGGTATAAAACAAGCATGGAACATCAAAAATTATAGATACGTTTGAGACGTATCAGCATCCCCAAGCTTAGTTCCTACTCGTCCTCGAGTAGGTAAACGATAAAAACAAAATAATTTTTGAGGTGACATGCTACTATCATAATCTTGATCATATAATATTGCAAGGCACATGTAAATGAATGAAGTGATCCAAGTCAATGGTCTATAATTTGCTACCAAATAGATAATGAGTAAACAATGAATCACACAAGCTAAACGTTTTCATGAATAGTACTTTCGAGACAAGCATCAAACAGTTTTGCATAAGTGTTAACTCATAAAGCAATAGTTTCTAATAAAAGGTATTTAATCAACACAAAGGAAGAATTTAGTTTCAGCATTTGCTTCAACTTTCAACATATTTATCTCATGGATATTGTCAACACAAAGTAGTATAACAAGTCCAATACATTGCATATAACGCATGTTGTAACAAAGTTGACACTAGTGTTTGCTTGTGGAAGACAGAAAGAATAGGAAAACTGACTCAACATAAAAGTAAAAGAAAGGCCCTTCGCAGAGGGAAGCAGGGATTAAATCATGTGCTAGAGCTTTTAGGTTTTTGAAAGCATATAGAGATTGCATAAAATATTTGATACTCCTCCCAACCTTGCTAACACAAGCCATGGCTAACCGAATCCTCGGGTGCCTTCCATCAATCACATACCATGGAGGAGTATCTATTTTTGAGAGGTGTTTGTTAATTGTCAACGAATGGTAGCGGGTGAGAACAGTATTCTACCTGTCGAACGGACTTTTAAGAGCGGCTCCCATGAAGGACGTTATTTCTACCAGCAAGGCAGATCATCCCTCTTTCTCTTTGGTTTACACACATTCAGGTATTTCACTGTTTGTCATTGCTTACTGATGAATCAGGGCAAAAGTGTGAAGAGAATTAATTGGTTAAAGTTGTAATTAATTGGGACTGGGCACCCCGTTGCCAGCTCTTTTTGCAAGTTATTGGATAAGCGGATGTATATGCCACTAGTCCAGGTGTAAAAGTCCATCGACAAATAGAATAAAGAATAACCACACTAATTCCTCATGAGCTAGTAAACATTGACACAAAAAGGGAATAATAACATTTTGAATAATTTAAAGGTAGCACATGAAAAATTTACTTGGAGTGGCAAGGAAATACCACATATAGGTAGTTATGGTGGACACAAATGGCATGGATTTTGGCTCAAGGATTTGGATGCACGAGAAGCATTCCCTCTCAGTACAGAGTTTAGGCTAGCAAGGTTATGTAAGCAAACAAGAATATCAACCCGTACACCAAGTTTTATATGACAAACATATTGCAAACGTTATAAGACTTCATACCGTCTTCCTTGTTAACCAAACCCTGTTATTAGAAAATATCTAGACCTTAGAGATACCACCGATGCAAACCAAATTTTCAACAAGCTTTACGGTAGTTCTTCACTAATAGGCTTAACTCATGTGATGCACAATTTAATCATGATCTACTTGTTAACTCAAAACAATTGACAAGCATCAAGTTATCCATTTTAGTGATCTACAAGATTAAGCAAGTTTTTCCTTATACCAATTACCACATGCAACATTTTCTGAACCAACCAAACACCAATCAATTTATTTCATCAACTCTCCAAACAAATATAAGTGAAGCAAGAGAGTACTTTCTACAAAAGAAAGCTAATAGCTCTGACAAGAGATACATGAAAACAAGAGCTAAAAGCTGAACAGCGCTAGATATGAATACTCAACAAATATAAGTGAAGAATAGGAGTATTCTCATGAAAAAGCGGAGCGTGTCTCTCTCCCAATCAAGAATGCTAGGGTCCAGTCAAGCTTTATTGAAAATAAAATGCAATACTGAAAATAAAAGCACACAGACGCTCCAAGAAAAGCACATATGATGTGAAAGAATTAAAATATAGTTTCACTAGAGATGACCTGATAATTTTGACGATGAAGAAGGGGATGCCTTGGGCATCCCCAAGCTTAGACGCTTGAGTCTTCTTGAAATATGCTGGGGAGATCCATGGGAGCCTCCCCAAGCTTAAGCTCTTCACTCTTCTTGATCCTATTATATCATCCTTCTCTCTTGACCCTTGAAAACTTCCGTCACACCAAACTCAAAGTAGATCTCATTAGAGGGTTAGTGCATAATCAAAAATTCACATGTTCTATAAAGACGCAATATGATTTGTTACTTTAAACATTAGCTACAGCCACTGATGTTATGTGAAGCTCTTCCACCCAAAAAAGAATTTCACTCAACACTAGTAAAAGAGAGAATGCAAAATAAAAAGGCATAATCTGTCTAAAACAGAACAGTCCGCAAAGACGAATTTTTTCGAGGCACTTACGACGCTCAGATCGAAAACTCTGAACTAATGAAAGTTTCAGACATTCATAAAGATTACGCACAAAAATTTCAGATTTAATTAACAATCTGGTGATTTTAGGAATTTCGTACAGTGAACAGCAAAAATCTGTTTCTGCGCAGCAATCAAAATTAAGCATCATCTTAACATTAGAGGCTACTCTTGGCACAACAATGCGAGAAAATAAAGATACAAAGGAGTTGCTACAGAAGTAAACAACTCCTTGACTCAATAAAAGAAAAATTGCAGAAAAATAAAATGGGTTGCCTCCCATAAGCGCTTTTCTTTAACGCCTTTTAGCTAGGCACAAAGCATGCATCAAGTATTACCAAGTGAAGAAGCATCAACATTGTAATTTGTTCGAACAATAGAATCATAAGGTGGCTTAATCTTCTTCCTAGGAAAGTGTTCCATACCTTTCTTGAGAGGAAATTGATATTTTATATTCCCTTCTTTCATATCAATAATAGCACCTACAGTCTAAGAAAAGGTCTTCCCAGCACAATAGGGCATGATGGATTGCACTCAATATCCAAGACAATAAAATCAACGGGGACATAATTGTTGTTAACCATGATAAGAACATCATCAATTCTTCCCAAAGGTTTTTTAATAGTAGAATCAACAAGGTGAACATCCAAGTAACAATTTTCCAAAGGTGCTAAATCAAGCATATCATATAATCTTTTAGGCATAACAGAAATACTAGCACCAAGGTCACACAAAGCATTGCAATCAAAGTCATTCAATTTCAATTTAATGATGGGCTCCCAACCATCTTCTAACTTCCTAGGGATAGAAGCTTCATGTTTTAATTTCTCTTCCCTAACTTGTATGAGAGCATTAGTAATATGTTTAGTAAAAGCCATGTTTATAGCACTAGCATTAGGACTTCTAGCTAGCTTTTGCAAGAACTTAATTACTTCAGAAATATTGCAACCATCAAAATCAAAGTCATTATCATCAAAAGTAATGGAATTATTCTCTTCCTTATTGCTAGAAATTTCAGCATCTTTATCAAGGACAGTTTCAGAGTTATCAGGCAATTTAGGACATTTTGCAATAGAAGTGGAAACATTACCAACACCAACTATCTTGCCATTAATGGTAGGAGGTTTGTTAACACTTGAGTTTGAAGCATTTTCAGAAGTAGTAATAGTATAAACTCTAGCAATATTGTTCTTTCTAGCAATTTCATCCTCTCTTTCCCATCTAGCATGCAATTCAGCTAACATCCTCACATTGTTATCAATTTTAACTTGTATAGCATTGAGAGTTTTGCTCTCTTTAACATCATGAGGCATGTTCTTTAGTTTCAACAAGTCAACATCAAGAGCAAGACTATCAACTTTAGAGGAAAGCACATCAATTTTCCCAAATTTCTCCTCAACAGTTTTATTGAAAGCAGTTTGTGTACTAATAAAATCCTTAAGCATAACTTCAAGATCGAGGGTACACTCTTATTATTGTTGTAGGAATTTACCATTGCCACTATTAGAAGGATAGGGCCTATAATTGCTATTACCAAAATTATTCCTATAAGCATTGTTGTTGAAATTATTATTTTTAATGAAGTTCACATCAACATGCTCTTCTTGAGCAACCAAAGAAGCTAAAGGAACATTATTTGGATCAACATGTGTTTGACCATTTGCAAGCATAGACATAATAGTATCAATTTTGGCACTCAAGGAGAGGTTTCCTCAACAGAATTTACCTTCTTACCTGTTGGAGCTCTCTCGGTGTGCCACTCAGAATAATTAATCATCATATCATCAAGAAGCTTTGTTGCAGCACCCAAAGTGATGGACATAAAGGTACCTCCAGCGGCCGAATCCAATAAATTCCTGAAGAAAAATTTAATCCTGCATAGAAGGTTTGGATGATCATCCAAGTAGTCAGTCCATGAGTGGGACAATTTTTAACCAATGATTTCATTCTCTCCCATGCTTGAGCAACATGTTCATTATCAAATTGCTTAAAATTCATTATGCTACTTCTCAAAGAAATAATCTTAGCAGGAGGATAATATTTTCCAATAAAAGCATCTTTGCATTTAGTCCATGAATCAATACTATTTCTAGGCAAAGATAGCAACCATTCTTTAGCACGTCCTCTCAAGGAGAAAGGAAAAAGTTTCAGTTTAATAATATCACCATCTACTTCCTTGAGCTTTTGCATTTCACAAAGTTCAACAAAGTTATTAAGGTGAACAGCAGCATCATCAGTACTAACACCAGAAAATTGCTCTTTCATAACAAGATTTAAAAGTGCAGGTTTAATTTCATAAAATTCTGCTGAAGCAGCAGGTGGAGCAATAGGTGTGCATATGAAATCATTGTTGTTCGTGCTAGTGAAATCACACAACTTAGTGTTCTCAGGAGTACTCATTTTAGCAGAATAAAAACAGTACAGAAAATAACTTGAAAGTAAACTAGATGCAAGTAACTAATTTTTTTGTGTTTTTGATAATTGAAAGCAAACAAGATAAAATAAAATAAACTAAGCAAGACAAAAACAAAGTAAAGAGATTGGAAGCGTGAAACTCCCCTTGCAGAAGACTGCTGTCTCCCCGGCAACGGCGCCAGAAAAATAGCTTGATGACGTGAAACACACGTTCGTTGGGAGACCCCAAGAGGAAGGTATGATGTAGTCAGCAGCAAGTTTTCCCTCAGAAAGAAACCAAGGTTATCGAACCAGTAGGAGCAGCAACTCTTCAGAAGGTTGTCAACGGCGCCAGAAAAATAGCTGTCGAGGGAGTCTGGACTGTTGACGTGGAATCTGCACACAACACAATCAAACTACTTTGCCCCAACGAAACAGTGAGGTTGTCAATCTCACTGGCTTGCTGAAAACAAAGGATTAAACGTATGGTGTGGAAAATGAGTATTAAATTGCAGAGAATGAAAAAGGAACAGTTTGCAGTTTGTGGTTGTTTAATCAGTGTAAAAGAATGGACCGGGGTCCACAGTTCACTAGTGGTGTCTCTCCATAAAAGATAACTAACATGTTGGGTGAACAAATTACAGCTGGGCAATTGACGAATAGTGAGCGCATGACAATGCATATACATGACATGTTGACTACTATGATATTTAATTGGGCATTACGACATAATACATAGACCGTTATCCAACAGCATCTATGACTAATAATCCACCGCCGGGTTGTCATCCGAGTCCCCCGTTGGTATTAAGTTGCAAGCAACGGATAATTGCATTAAGTAAAGTGCGTAATGTAAACAAACACATATGCCGTGGACATAGCATCGTTAGGTTATCCCTAGTGGCAACAGCACATCCACAACCTTAGAACTTTCTGTCACTGTCCCAGGTTAAACGGAGACATGAACCCACTATCTAGCATAAATACTCTCTCTTGGAGTTACAAGCATCTACTTGGCCAAAGCATCTACGAGTAACGGAAAGCATGCAAGATCTTAAATAACATATAAGATAGATTGATAATCAACTTGACATAATATTCAATATTCATCGGATCCCAGCAAACACAACATGTAGCATTACAATAATATGATCTTGATCATGTAGGGCAGCTCACAAGATCTAAACATGATGGCACAAAGTGGAGAGACAACCATCTAGCTACTGCTATGGACCCGTAGTCCAAGGATGAACTACTCACGCATCACTCCGGAGGCAGGCATGGCGATGTAGAAGCCTCCGGTGACGATTCCCCTCTCCGGCAGGGTGCCGGGAAGAGGTTCTGAACCCTCCCGAGCTAGGGTTGACGACGGCGGCGTCTCTGGAACTTTTCGTGGATATTTGCTCAGGTACTTAGGGTTTTCGCGTCGGGGGGAATAAGTAGGCGAAAGGGCGGCGGCTGCGGACCCCCGAGGGGCCCACACCACCCTAGGGCGCGGCAGAGGGGGGCCCGCGCCCTGGTGCGTGTGGCCTCCTGGTGGCCCTCCTCTGCTGCTCCTTCGCTCCGTCAGGCGTGTTCTGGAAAAATAGGCACCCCCGTGTAGTTTCGTCCAATTCCGAGAATATTTCCAGACTAGCTTTTCTGGAATACAAAAACAGCAGAAAACAGGAACTGGCACTTCGGCATCTTGTTAATAGGTTAGTCCCAAAAAATGTATAAAAGTGATATAAAGTAGATGCAAAACATGTAGCAATTGGTATAAAACAAGCATGGAACATCAAAAATTATAGATACGTTTGAGACGTATCAATGTGTTCCAACCTAAGCTTGGGAAGAGTTGGATCTCCCAACTTCACCATCAACATTTGATAGTAGTACTCAAACTCAAAAATCTTTTGTTATTTATGAGAACCCATGTTATGATGAGTGTGAAACTGAAAATTCTATGGTCCTATATGATAACCCATGCTATTATGATGAAACTAATAATGCTCCTTTACTTTTTAATAATGCTACTAGTGAACTTATGGATGATAATGAGGAGTGTTGCTTAAATGTGCTATATGATAACGCTTTAGATGATGGTCCTATGCTTATTGATAATCCTACATTAGTAACATAAAGAGGGTTTTTATCACCTCCTCTTTCATAATAGTTGCAAGTAGTAGAAATAAATTCAACCATATAACCACAAGAATCATTCAACTTAGATAATTTAGGCACATAAAGAGGATTATTAAATTTATTATGAAATTCATTAGCATGCTTCCCTCTTTCAAAATATGAAAAGTTACCACTACAGTTCAAATATGAGCTCATTTCGGAGTTATAGAATAAGAATTAAAAATCATACCATGCACATATTCGTGCAGGAATAAAATCTCCGAACGCTATAAGCAACTTCTTCACACCAAAATGAGTAAAACTTGGCACTTTATTAAAAATTCCAGAATCTGAACTAAACACTAAATCTCTTGTTACAGCAAGAGGACACAAAGAAAATCACAAATAAAAACAACCGGTTGCCTCCCGTAAAGCGCTTTCTTTATAGCCATATAGCTATGCTTCTTACTTGATGTTTATTGTGGACAAGCTCATGAGGGAGCTTTGAACTTTGGCGTGTCCCTCTTCCTTGGAAAGTGTTCCATGCATAATAACAGGATCCCATGGTGTTCTCAAACCAATCAAAATAATAGTCAAGTTGAACCCTAGTTGAGAGAAAAACAAAACACAAAAGTAATAACAACGAAGTCTAACTTTCTTTCTATGCATTGGCATTTTGTATATGAATGAATCACTATAAATAGAAGTTTCCCAATGCATATTAACAATATTTACTTGCAGCATATAATTATGAATTTTTTTTTGGAATTTTCCGACAAAGTTAAGTAGGGTAGAAAAATATGTTTAGCTGCTGCTGTTTTTCTGGACAGATTCTGTCCCATTTTGTTTGATGCATGCTTAGAACCTTTAACTTGAATCTTTTTTATCCAATTAAGTTTATGAGTAGGCATACAACATTATACACACTTTCTAGACATTCATATGAATTTTTTGTCAAGGATTATATGCAGCAAGAAATCTATTTGTTTATCACTACTAATGTGCCCCACGGAAAAGAAATGGGAGAAACGGTGTTTTGAAGTTTTTTCACAGAGATTAGAGAAGATGCACCAAGAGCTATCCAAGGATGGTGAAGACCATAAGCTTGGGGATGTGAAGACAACCCCACTGGACCTACACACTCTCGGTTTGCACACGTCTAACTTCTGTTTTTCGATCGAAACACTTTATCGCATAAACTTGGAGCGTCTTTTTGTTTGTTTAGGTTTGATTTTTATTTTGTGAGACCACCACACTATCATTTATATATGAGAGAGCTACTGGAAATTTGGGTTGAATTATGTTGGATGCTATTATAAGATTGGGAAAAGGGATGTTGGAGTTAATTTTAAAAGATACATATAGTTGCATAATTCATGAGCTTGTTAATGAGCAATAATTTGCAAGTATTTTATCAAGAGCTATCTTTTATTCATGTTTGATGCTAAATGTTATTTTTACCTTGTTTTAACATGGATTAGTTAGTTCTATGGACACTCATGCATGCATTTAGATGGTCAACTTTCTCCCTCTTGCTAGCCCAAAAATTCCAACAAGCAAAAACTTGTTTCCAACACCTCCAACCAAAGTTTTTCCAGTGAGTCCACCATATCTACCTATTAGATTTATGCTATTCCGAGTATGTTTATCATGATATTTGTGTTATCTATACCTCTGAATGAAAATGCTTATGTTGTTAATTGTTATGGGAAAAGTAGGTTATAGAGCTCTCTCGAACTTGATGCACACTTTATTTTCATTGCATAAATAAAATATGACCCATTGTGATTAAAATTATGATGTTGTGGGCTTGAAAAATGTCTTTGGTTGAGAGTTAGCTCATATGTGCTGTCACATGGCAAGCTTTCAACATGCACTTCATCTCATTTAGTTGATATCATGTACTTTTGTTTATGGATGCTTACCATGGGTGAAATAAATGTGGAAATGAAGTGAGTTTAAATGAGTTTGTATAAATGGTTAGAGAGACGTCTGGGCCGCTAATCTAAGCCATGCATCATTCATGGTGGAAATTTACTTACATGCTATGGTGAACCTTTTGTGATACACCTTACAATAAAAAGCTATCTAATGGTAAATAAAAAGGGTGTTGAGATTGTTCATTGTGTTTGTTTGTCTTGTCATTTTGATATGGGCTTGTTCCATATTCTGGGACAAGAGGTACCCCAGTTGACGCTCTTAATGATACTATTATTACTTACAATGATATTTAACTTGAACTTCCTTTGTTTCCCAAGATGAGTAACACATGGAGTAGGTACTTGTATTCAAGGGCATGAGACTTTCAACCTGTACTTTGTCAAGCACACTACTCATATTTGCTTTCACTTTAAACTTAATCATTCAAGATGCTATGATAGGGGAATGAGAGCTTGACACCAAGGATTACCATATTACAATCATTGACTTAAGTTGAGAAGTTCAGAAGTTAGATGAAATTTATTCATGCTTTACCTCTACTCATATATATATCTTTCTAAAGTGTCCACCTTTTATATTCAGATTTCATCAATACTCTATGACCATTATAGGATGTTCTTTCTTATCATTATGCATACATGTGGTCCATAGTACTTCTTCTCTTATGTTACACTTTGTGAATTATCATTGAACATCCTTGCATTGAATACTTGATATCACTTCATAATCTATCTTGCATATTGCTACTCCTTTAAGAATGAACCATTTGACTCTATGTAGCAATAGTAATCATCTTTGATATCCATTGTTAGTATTAAATTGCAAAGTCCATGTTAGTTTTATCACCTTCAAACTCGAGGACGAGTATAGGTTAAGCTTGGGGATGTTGATGCATGTAAAATGCATACATGAACTTTGCATTATTTTTACTTATATTCCAGTCATATTTGCATCATATAAGGGTTATATCACTGTTTTATAATGGTTTTGGGAATATTTGGTATGTTTCCTATTTTTATGGAATTAACCCTGCACAGGCAGAAAACCCCTTTTTCCATGTTTTTGACTTTCAGGACCAAACGACGTCCAAATGACCTAATATTTACGGGCCCAATATTTGGAAATAAGAAGACGTACCAGCCAAGGATCCACGAAAAAGGAAGTCCGAGAAGAAATTAGATGGTCCCATGCGGCCAGGTACATAGGCCGTGTGGACCACCTCTTTTATTCCTCGTGGCTCCGATGCCGTCCGTTTTCGTCTCTGTGGCTCCTTCTTGACCTAAAAACGTCTATAAAAATAGCCCCCCGACGTTCTCTGGAAGGAGCGCCGCCAAAACACAGAAACCACGAAACAGAGACCTGGAGCTGCAGATTGGAGGGGAAAACTCCGGCGGGGCACTGCCGGGGTGGTCTCCATCTTCTCAAACGACTTCTCCACCGTCTCCATGATGAAGGGGGAGTAGTCTACCCCCTGGACCTTGGGTTTGTGTGGTAACTTGATCTAATCTCTCTATGTATGATCATTGTTGGAGTCCATATGATGTGCCTTGCATAAGTATGGATCTATCTATATAATTCTTATGGTGGATATTGTGGTATGAGATGATTTGTTATACATTTACCGTTGTGTAGGAGCTTTATGATTTGTCATACTTTGGAGATATTCTATGATGCATGTGATGGTTTAATTTATGCATAATGCCTTGTTTATCCTTGT
The DNA here is from genome assembly GCA_947311845.1 of Poa pratensis. Taxonomy (NCBI): domain Eukaryota; kingdom Viridiplantae; phylum Streptophyta; class Magnoliopsida; order Poales; family Poaceae; genus Poa; species Poa pratensis. Next base: position 14,174,665 of record CAMZMU010000089.1, on the reverse strand, counting down.
CATGAGTGATTGACACCACCAAGTGTGGATAAATGAGAGAGATGTGGTCATGCACACGAATTATGAATCATTGCACTAGTGTTTAGAATATTGTCCATTATAAAGTATGATGTATGTAGGTACGGGATGGCCGATGTGACACGGCATATGTATTGAGTGACATGTGAAATACAACCCAACATCCTTTATCTGGGTAAAAAGGAAGAGTATGATGTGGAGTGACAACAACCACGCTAGCCTTACGAGGGTGACCTAGCAACACAAATGAGTATTTCTTTCAACTATGTGTTTTAGACATATAGCCGTCATAAAAGCTACCATTAAAACATGACAATTGTGTGTACTTTATCTATAACATGATAATCACCGTAGATGAGAGAGAGAGGATTAAGTGAACCCATGAACCCATGTCCATTGTTCCTATAAGAGAAAATCTTTGTCTTGTCCTCTGCATTGAAGAGATTGGGACACTTTTACATTCTTGTTTTGTTACGTTAAACTTCCATCCATTAAATCAACCATCTTGTTCTTTCAACTTGTTTAGTGCATAATCAACTAAAACTTGTGACACTTTAGTTGTAGGGAATAGATAACTTTTCCTTCTTGCTCCTGCGGATCGATACCCTACTTCCATATTGAGAGGTGCTACAGTGATCCCCTGCTCTTGGGGTTATCAATCCTCGATATAGTGTGATCTCCCTCCATATATTCGTCATTGGATATGTGCATTTGATTCCACTCATATTATGAGAAATGCACACATTATGGGGAGCTCTTCCTATATGGCCTTCTAAATTTTTCTTCCCATTTTCGGCAATCGATGCCAATGGGAGAAGTTTAGAGGGTTTAAGGGAATTTGGTTATGCTTTAGTTTCGTTCTTAAGCATTTGCCTTTCTTGCTCTTGCATCCTTGCTCTTTGTTGTGCATGGTTGCTTAATTCATTATATAAACCCTCCTAAAAGGGATTGTCATCAATTACCAAAATGGGGATTGAAAGGGCATGTGTTGCCCCATGCGTGGTTTTGGTAATTAATGACAATCCTTATGGACTAATGTTTGCATTGAGATATACTTGTGATCTTGTCCATAGGAAAAGATTGGAGTTCATGTGTTGGACTCTAGAAGATTTCGTGATGACCAAGGTTCCATTCAAGGGTTTATATGAAGAATGGTCATGTGAAGATTGAGCTTATTGCAAGCATGGCTTGGAAAAGAAGATTGAGTGAACTTCATGTTTATCTCCAAGCCATAATCTATATCAAGATAAGAAGATGAACTGTAAGTGGATTCATGAAGACGAGTTTAGCAAGGCTCTCCCATAATGATGTATGGGGAGTATTTGGAGAAGTCTTCATCAAGCATGTGCTAGCAAGCACAATCAAGAAAGGTGTTCCAACTTGAGAGAGTCAAGATCATCATCATCGAGCTCAAGTGGAATGCGCAAGGCAAAGGTATGATCTTGATAGGTTTTCTATTTTACCGGTCTCGTGGTGTTAGTGGGAGACCGGGTTATAGGATAGACGGCGTACTATCAAGAGGGGCTCTCAAGTGAGTAACTTGATCGTACCTGTGTGGAGAGCTCAACCTTTGCATATTTGGCATATCATATTTCTTGGTTCTTATTTGGCTTTTATTCCGTGTGAGAATTTAGAGCTTGTGTTCATCTTCATACCCACCGAAAACGGATTTCGGTTGGAAAACTTGTTGTGTTTTCGTGTTGGAAATATTACCGGTCCTCGAGATAAGGTCCACACCTCCCATGTGTGATATCTCCTCTATATTTGTGACCCTTAAGCTCTTGTCGCTACCTTTCCAACCTCGTTGATTTCATCTCGTTTGGAGCATCCTTGCAAAAGTTATTGCATTTCAGGATTTACCGGTTGTTCTTTTTAGAGAAAGTTTACCTTTCTACATTTGGTTTTATCCTCACATGATGGACTATGATGTTGCTCTGCATAATCTTAAATGGCTCTTCGTTGCGATTCCAACGAGCCCAAGATCATCGAAATCGGAGTCTGGATGAAAAAGTTGTGGGTGTTACAATTTTGGTTTCTGGGTGCCAGCCTAGGCCGCTCCCAGGACGGCCGGCTCAGCTGGGTGCCAGCCCCCAGGCCAGCCTAGGGCCGGCTCCCAGGCTGGCCGGCTCAGCTGGTGGCCAGCCTAGCCGGCCTCTCCAGGCCGGCTCCCGTACCCCTCCAACGTCACTTTTTCAGGGACCTATTTAAGGGGTTTCTTCCCCAATGGTTCCCTAAGTTCTAGAGCAAGTTTTTCTCTCCCTCTCCTCCATTGTTGATTCTTGAAAAAGCTTGCCTTCCTCTCATTTCCTCTCATGATTCTTCCATATCTTTGAGGAAATTGAGAGGAGATCTAGATCTACATATTCATCCAATCCATTCCTCCTCTAAGCGAGGGGAACCTAGTAGATCTTAATCTTGAAGTTCCATTTGTTGTGTTCTTCGTTGTTCTTCCTCTCTTCTCCCCCATAAGCATTAGTTGCTTGTGGTGGGATTCGAGAGTGAAGGATTTGAGCCTTGTGCTCTTGCCATTGCTTCGTTGCATCGGTTTGTGCTCTCCATGAGATTCGTGGAAGTTGAAAGCTTGTGAACTTGTTACTCTTGGTCTTTGGACCCTAGACGCCCGTGTGGTGGTTGAGACCCTTGTGTGGTCACTTGTAGCTGTTCGGGAGCCCCCAATCCGTTGTGGGTTGTGCCCCGGATCGTTGTTGAAAGGCTCCGGATTTCCGCCTCGAAGGATTCCGATAGTGGAAGGTGAACCAAACCTTTGTGGTGCGGTTCATCGAGAAGAAGGTGAAACCTTTGTGGTTGTTGAACCATTGTGTTGGTTCACACCTCTCCAACGAGACGTACTCCCTAACAAGGAGGAACTCGGGAATACATCCTCGTCTCCGCGTGGCTCAGTTATTTCTATAACCCGAGCTTTTTACTTATGCACTTTACATTGTGATAGCCTTCGTGCTTGAAGTATCTATTGCTATCATCTTGTTGCTTGTCTTGCTTAGCATAAGTTGTTGGTGCACATAGGTGAGCCTAATTTATTTAGGTTGTTGGCTTGTTAATTTAAACACATAGTTTTATTCTGCAATTATCAACCCTAAACCGAAAAGTTTTAATCGCCTATTCACCCCCCCCCTCTAGGCGACAACCTTGTCCTTTCAGATACCTAGGTTCCCCTTGCAGACCATCATAGACACCAGAGTCCGTGGGCATTAAGGGGTCCCACCCATGTGCATGTAGTCCCGCAAGATCTACAGCGTACGGCTCTGGCTGTCCGTTGACATGTGAAAGGAGAAGGTCACAGATGACTTCCCCGACCCATTCCAGGCCTCATGGTTAACGCATCATTTACGGCGCAAGAATATTGACGACACTGGTTATTAGATCCTATGTAATACTTTCCCGTGCAAATGGAACCTCCACCAACCACATCATACCATAGTTTCCATCTGCCAGCCATAATAGGGTTCCACACTTAAGTAGACAACCAAATAGTCATATTATTGTGAAGATAGGGTTTTAGGCTTTTCTTTCGAGTAGAGATGATAAATATAAGGAGTTTGCAAATAGTTTCTTAACAGATACTTCAACGGATATGAGCAAGTAATGAACTTGCCTTGTGACTGAAAGGTAGTGGAGTCGGATACTGGACGTGGCTCCTGACCTCCTGGTTCTACAAAATACCATCATTGTCTGGTAAGGACAATGTTTAAAGAAGCAAATGATGCTATTATGCATAAGAATGATATGCAATCATTTAAAAGGTGAAAATTTCATTCTTTGGGAATTTTAAAATATTATTGACATGTTTAATTTCTATTGAATATTCAATGTCTAATTAAAGGAATTATTTAAATAATAAACTTTCAGTTTGATATTAATAGATAGATAAAATAAATTGTTAAGATAAATTCATGTTATTACTAGAGTAAAGTAAGTTATCTTTATTTTTTCCCTTTTAGGAATTAATTAATGGTGGAATAAAATATTTAACTAATTAGTCTTTGTATTGAAAATACTAGGAATAGTGGTTTATGTAAAATAACTTTGTTTTATTACTAGAGAAAATTAATATTCTACTATTTTTTAATGATATTTAAATAATTTTATAACATGCTAATTTATATATTTTAAATCTAGGTAAAATAAGTTAAGATTGCTCAATTATTGATTAAAAATCTTGTAGTTCTATTAGGTATTTTAACTATTTTTTTTATCATTAAATTTCTATTTATAATGAGTAAAAGGACAATGGTGAAAGGACAATTTTGCCCCTGGCCTAATGGGTTAACTAGACCCAATCCAGTCCTGGCTCGATCGTTGACCGACCCGAGCCCCTTCTCCTCTCCCCTTCCTCTCTCGCTCTCGCACGCTCCCGTGCCCCTGGTCGCCGTCGCCGTCGCACCCTGATTCCGGCGAAGTCCGGCGTTTCCCTGCCGCCGTGCCCAGCGCAAGAGATGCGCCTCTCCTTCTTCTCCTTCCTACCGCGTCAATCTACCTTCCCTCGCCTGATGCCCGTGCCGCGACCAAACCCTGGGGTAGGGTTGCAGTGATGGCGCGGCTCCGCCGTGCTCGTGCTGCCCTGCGGTGTTTTCGTCCACGGCTTGGTGCAGAACTGCACCCTCTGTGCTGCCGTGGTGGTAGTGGTGAAGCTCGCTTTCCATGGTCCTTCTTCACTGGCCACACGGGGCACTGCCCCATCACCGTAGAGCTACGGCCATGGACGTATGGTAAGCTCCCTCCTCTCTCACTTCCCTTCTCTCCCTGTAACAGCCCGGAGTTTGAGAACCTAAAAACCGGTGTAAATTTTCCACTTTTGTGCTCATTGCATCATGGCATCATGCATCATGTTGTTGTCACTAGGAATTGTTGCTAGGGAATTGTGGGTGTTGCTAGGGAATTGTGGAGGTTTGACAACATTTCAAAAACCAAATTGTCAAATTTGCTTCAACCATTTTTTAAAACAACGAAGGCACTCAATCTTGCAAAATAAAATTACTTTGACATCTCTATTTGTCAAGGAGGTTCCAAGAGTTTCCAAAATGATATTTTTGCACTTGCTCCAAAATAATAAAGGAACAACATTTGGAAAGTTAGCCAAATGCCATAAACGAAACCTATGAACAAATGTTGTCCAAAACATTTTTTTTGAGACACCAATTTTTGTGGTGCTTCTACACTATGTGGGGAGGCTACCAGATTTTTCTCAAATTTTATAAAATGTTTAACTGCCCCAATTAAATCAGAGAAGTGCTACTGGTTTTAAAAAAGAAACAGAAAAGGACTTCTTGTAAATGGAAAAGGACCAATCGGTGATGAACGAAAAAGGTGCAGGGGTTTTCAGAAAACCGCCGTCTTCTTCGTGCTGTAGCGACCGCGCGCGACGCTGCCGCGCCAGGACCACTCGCCGCCGAGCTTGCCGCGGGGCCCCCGCGCCCTCCTGCCGCACGTGAGAGAAGAGGAGCACCTCGAGGCCTCTGCTAACCTATCCATTCGCTCGCCCGACCCGTTCCCTCTCTCTCTTTCCTCTCCCACACGCCGCACCGCCGCCGCCATTGCCGCGCACATCGCCGTCGACCCCCGCCTTCCCGACCCGGCCGAGCAGCGCAGGAGCTCCGCCGTCTCGCCTGCTTCCTCCCCACCAAGGGAATCGAGCCGGGGTTCCGCGAATCGCCGCCGCCGTCCACGTTTTCGCCGCGGCCGTCCGAGCGCCGCCGCGGGCGATTCCGGCCGAACCCGTCCACCGCCGCCCTTCGAGCCCGGCCCGAGTCCAGGGTGAGCACGACGATGCCTGCACCCCATCTTCCTCCTCCATTCCCCGTGGTTCGCCGTCGCGTGTGAGCCACATGTGCGCCGCTGCCATTGTTGCCGAGCTCGGATATTCCGAGTTGTGCGACACCGGAAAATCCGGTTGGTTCCAGTGCTACACACCGTTAGGTCCTTAGCCAAATTCCTGCCTCCCTCCGCGATCGGATAATTCCGATCTTGAAGAATCGGAAGTTCCGATTGGTATCAGTACGATGGAACTCCTGGTACTTAGCCAAATTTTTCGAAGTGCTACTCGATCGGATATTCCGATTTTGGAAATTCCGGATTTTCCGATTTTTTTTTGCCCAGCACAAAGGAAATTTGTTGTTTCATTTTATCTTTCTTCTATTTTGGTTAAGTGTTATTAATGTGTTGGATTTAAATAATAACCAGGCCTATTTAAAGGAGGAATTAAAATGTTCTAACTTGTAATTCCGTCGGTCTACATAAAAATTTAATGTACCCGAATCCGGAAATTCGTGAATCAACCGTTTAAATGGTTATCATGTTCATTAAATCGCCAAAACCCTGCATCTCCCACATGATCATGTCATAGCATCTACAAGTTATATCCTAGGGTTTCGACCAACGTAATCAACAAGTAAGATGATCCATGACCAAAATTCACGGATATCCGGGATGCGCCCCTCTAAGCACCCGAACTCCGTTTAAATCTGAATATCGAATCATCCCCCTCCCGGGATTTAAAATGTCATGGCATCATATGTTTGCGCATTGCATTTTTAGCATATGTGTGGTGATTGATTGTTCCTCTCCCGATGTTTGTTTTCCGTTAGATCAAGCAACCAGGTTACTCCACAATACCCCGAAGATCCGTACTACCAGTACGCTGATCAAGGCAAGCGTAATCCCCCCTCTGAGCATATCTTATCCTATGTTTCCGCAACTAATTTTCTCCACTATAATATTGCATGCGGTTCCAAATGTCAATTTTATTGGATTAGAGTATCCTATAGTTGCATTAAGTTTCCGATGCCAATACCTGTTTTCCGCCCCCCCATTATCCATAGTTTTTATTGTTGGCCGAGATACCTACTATGCTATGTTGATGCTTAGTCATGCTTAGTTAATTGCATACTATACGATGGATGGTTTGTTGTGGAAACATGTGATGAGATGAGAATGATGGTGGAGGAAATTGTGGTGACGGATAATAAAATGCTTAAAGGTGGGGATGAGAGGCCACTGTGGTTGTGGTGTTTTGTCTCGTTCTCGCCACCTAGGAGCGAGTTCTATACCTCTTAACCAAGACTGAGCGTGCAACCATGCGTGAGGCCTATGCAAATTGCAGGAACCCTCATAGACAAAATAACTCGGCGGGGCTAGTCAGGGTCCTCTAGTTCGGGCTTCCATTTGCGCGTGCGTGATGATGGTGGGATGACTGAGATGAGGATGGTGGTTTAGGAAAATGAGTGGCCGTGGGACGGGTGTTGAAGGCACTGGCCTGCCTGCCGCCACTGATGATCCTGAAAGTCCTTAACGAGAGAAGTCGACACCGCTCCCACCAGCCGGTTCTCCAAGGAAGAGAGCTAAAAGCTAGTAATGGGCCGTACGGTACGCGTGTAAACATTTGTACACCCCAGCAGGTTAAATCTTTTCGAAAAGCCGTGTCCGCGGTTATGAACGACTGGGAAGTGAAGGTAAGATCCATAGAATAACTTCAACGAAATGATTAAAAACTGGTACTAGAGTACCACTCACAAATGCAAGGGTGAGCTTCCTCGAGGTGAATTCGGGGAGGTGCCTTTGATGAACAGGTCAATGGTTGATGATGGTTGATGATGAGTAAGGTGATGAAAGAAAGAGTTACTCTTACCTCTTTTGAAATACTCTGAATAGTCGATGCCTTTGAGTTTATGTTTTCATAAATAAAATCAGCTTTATTCAAAACAGCCATAAAACCTTGAAAGCCTCATCGAGCTAAAGCTCTATTTATAATCTTGCGAGTTTCGTCGAACTCAACGTCGTTTGTTTTGTTTCAGAGGAGGACTTCACCGACCTCGAGGGTGGGTTCCTTGTGGACGTCGACGAGTAGTCTGGGGTTCCCAGTGGCAGCTTGGGACATCCCGGAACAGCTGGCGCTGGATGTTTATCTGTAGGCCTCTTAGGCCATAATTTGGTTCTTGTTGTTTAAACAACTTAATTTCTCCGCTTGTTGTAATGTTGGGTCTGTGACCTCTGGTTGTCATTTGCTATCTTCTCTATTATAGAGTTGAACTATAATGATTTGTGTCGTAGAGTCTGTGAAGTGCCAGTTGTTCCACAAGTCTTGATCTCTCTATTATGCTTTGATAGTGTGTCTGGTGGTGTCGGTAACCGGAGACACAGTATCACTGTATAGCAGTCGGGTCGGGCGCCACACTCCCCCTAGCCCTCGAGCCTTGCGTTGTGATGTAAATCGTATCAGTGATTTAGACATGTTGCTGATTATTAGGTGTTGAGCTGCTTAGCAGCTCCTGTGATGAACACTGGATGATGCTCTAGTACTTCTTTAGTGTTTACTAAAGATAATCTTGCTAGTGCTCTGGATGTGATTCGGGCTGGTGGTTCTGTCAATTGACAGGTTCATTTTACTATCAGTAACAGGGTTAAGAAGGTGCTACCTACTCTGAACCCAGGCAGAGATGTGCCTCTGATGGATTCTATTTGATATGATGCTCTGACTGTGCTCTGTGTAAGTGTAGAATAGTTTCTAGAGCTACAGATTTAGCTTAGCATGTTGTGATGCCTCTATTGAGAACACAGAAGCTAGCTGATGATTTTAGCTTAGGAAATGTATTTATACTTTCCAGTGGTATGGTTAGTGCACAGATGTGCTTGAGGTGCCTTTTCCCCTTGTGGTGTTTTTGCCCAGCATCTAACTATTGATTTTGTGCTTTAATGAGATATGAATTCAAGCAATATTTGCTTGCAAGCCTTTGCTTTCTTGTGTGGTTTAAAATCCCCTTGCCATATGATGCACAGGCTGAGGCCCAAATTTATTTAAAACAGATGTTTGCTGATTTTAAAAAACCCAGTGATGAACTAGCATAGCACTTCTATGCCTATCTGAGGGAAAAACACTACACCCACTCATGTGTATCTAGCAGATCATTGTGCTAGAGATATAGGTACCTGTTATCATGTGTGATGGTGGTGTTGCTGTGTTGCTTGTTGCTCTTCTGGTTGCTTGATCTACAGATCTGTGGATCTCCTCCTGTTCACCTAGTTGGCCTGCTCCTCCAGCTCCAGCTTGCATTCCCTACTCCTGGCCTTCCCGCCTTGCTCCTGCTTGACCTTGTGCTTCTATCCCATCTTGTTCATGCTTTTGGCAAGGATCTAGTGGAGAAATATTTGGGTGTGAGTGTTTTGTGATGAACTTAGCTCAGACAGAGATGAACTCGAGCTGGTTTGATGAGTGAAAATGAGCTTTGCTCCTTGCTTGCTACGACTCCTCCTTGCCCTTATCCTCCGGTGGTGAGTTGATGTGCGTTTGACGCACAGTAACAGCAGAAGTCAATGTGCTGCTAGCTTGTGCCTCCCCAGGTTCTAGTAACCTGGGTGCTTCGGCTGGTTGGTATTATCTCTAGTGGTGCATTCTTTTTACTTGCCAAGTGGATTTTGTTGCTGCCCAGCCAATGAGGTTGATCCGAGGCTAAAATTTGTGGATTAAGAACAATGCTGCACTTAGTCCCTAAGTAACCACTCGATGATGTAATTAGCAATGCATTACATTGCTAGACTAAGAGTATTACTAACCCTAACCCCTCTTTGTATTTTTTCGTCACTGCTTTTTCTTTGTCTTGCAGGAAAATAATTATAAAGCTGAGATCAAATGAAGAAGAAGATACAAGAATTTCTAGTTTAGAAATATTGTAATTTCCTTTATGTGTAATTCAGTTTGTTGTAATTTAAATGTATAGACGTTGTATTATTGTTCTTAACAATAAAATTATTCTTTTTGTTTTTCTATAATTCTTTGTATTGGCAATTTTTTTGTTGTAAAGATTTAATTTATTCAAACACAATACTTTTATTTACTTATGCATTGAATATATTAATATTATAGTTTCTATTTGAATACATATAAATTCAATTTATTGAATACTCAATTAATTCAAATCCTTCAACAAGCAAATTACCTCGAGTCATGTCGAAATTCCACCGAATTCCCCCTAAAATGATCTATACCCTAAATCATAAAGATAAACAGACTCCGATCACTCTAGGGTTTAGTTTGCAAAACAATTTGCTCAGTTTTTCAGATGCATGCATGCAGATGCCACAATTGCTATTTCTACCCTTCGTTAGTTTCCTAAATGCTGGGGTATTACACTGTTCTTTGGGCCTACATATAATGTTCCATTAGTTAAACCGATATTTTCGCTTATTCTCGTCACTTTGCCAAAATAATGATCTATAGAAGTCAAGAATTTTCTTACCCCCATGGGTAATTCAAGAAATATAATATAAACATCGTAAGCTAACTGAATTACTAGGAATAGACGATGTTCGTACAAGAGTACTTCCTTTCCAGCAGCCCAGTTTGCCTTCAAACCGACATTTTACTGGGCACCATTCATAATTCCTAAGCTTTCTATAGTGTATAGGCACTCCTAAGCATTTAAAGTAAAGAACCAGATTCACAACCAAAAATTTGCTATACTGATCTTCCACCTCCTTATCTTTTTTAAACAAAAGATCTCCCTTTTGTGGAAATTTATATTGAGCCCCGATAAATTGTTCAAAAATACAAAAGATTAGTTTTCATGTTGACCGCCTTTAATCGTGTTCCATAAATAATATAGTGTCATATGCATATTGTAAAATAGATAGTCCTCCCTCAACCAATGAGGAAATGAGACCACCTACTTGACCATCTTCCTTCGCCCTAGCGATAAGAACGGCTAACTATCGCAACTATATTAAAAAGCATAGGAGACAACGGGTCCCCCTGCCGTAGGCCTTTTTGGGTTTAAAAAATAATGACTAGATCATCATTTACTCGAATACCCGCACTTCCCCCTGAACAAGCTTCATAATCCAATTACACCATTGTTATGCAAAACCTTTCTACGCATAGCTTGTTGAAGGAGAGGCCATTTAACTTGTCATATGCCTTCTCAAAGTCAATTTTAAATAGAA